>CM041633.1:4295795-4400972 GCA_023333625.1 Bothriochloa decipiens
ATCAACGCTGGAGAAGAACCACTCCTTTGCCGATCAGCACAGTTTCCGATCCATATTGACACGTGTCAAAAAACGGTGTCAACAGGATGGAACCATACCAGATGGTGCATAAATTGTATGTCTATGCTTGAGCATCCTATCTTTCTACCCTACATCAAAATAAACCCTTTCTATCAAACAAAGTTTCCAACCACTAACAATTATATATCTACTATATATACTATACCACCTAGAAAGCCTCTTGTGGTTTCGTGCACGCTCATTCCAAATCTAGGCACAGCTCGTGCTCATCTGAAAGAAATCTACTGCATGGGGAGGACAAAGGTTGGACTGCAAATCTACGTACGTTTGTGCGCTGTGTATGTTTAATTTGTTTGACTTTGGATTGGAAATCCACTAGGCTTTTTAAACCTACATAGTGATGTTAGCCTTTTCTTTATTTAACTCTTTACATAGTGATGTTAGCCTTTTCTTTATTTGAACTCTGGGACTTTCTTTACTTATCTGCTGAAGAATCAGCTACCACGATTACATTGACGTTCGGAGGGATAAAGTTGCTACTTATCTCTTCCCTTTCTACACAGTCATATCCCAGATACTGTATAATCCTTGGGCTGCTCTCTATTACAAAAATGGCTCTTGAAAGTACAATGTTCAGAGAGTGGAAACTTCTGTCCTAATAATATATAAGCATGCTGGTTGATTCCTCAATGCTACATGGTTGATTCCTCATTTCTGATCAGATCCAACCACCGATGGGAACTGAGCAACTGCAGTTGTCAGTGGCCATGTTGCAACGATCCGATCCAACTCCATGAAGTATTCACCGAGATGGCCCCAACTGTGAGGAGGGAAGTGACGGATATATTGTTCCCCTTGCACGCCGATTGCTATACGCGGATGTTGGGTGATAGAATCATAGAAGTGAACAATGAGGTGAAAACAATATGCAGGTTACAATTGTATTTCATTCTGTCCGAAAACTTACACCCCAGGGGGTATTTATAGACCCCCTGGCTTCGCCATTCAAGGAATCTTATAAAATTAGTCATGGCACCTATTATACATTTAGCTAGAAAGCACATCGATGAAGTGGTGAAACACACTTCGCCCCTTTACTTTTGTCTTCTTAAGAAACTTTGGACTTGATCATCATTTCTTGACTTAGCTGACAACCTCATTGATTCTTCGGGCGAAGCCGCTACGTCAGCTTTGCTGGTCATCAGGAGTTTAGCAAAGTCATCTTCACTAGATAACCTAAAACATGTGAAAACATATGTGCGAAGTTTGAAATAGTCACAGCGAAGTGTCCACGTTATCTTCGCCGAATGTTGAGTTGTCTCAAATATTTATAACGAAGAGTTTATTCTCGACTCCAAAGTTTATGATGGAAGTTTGTATGTCAAAGTTGTTCCCCAACAGCAGCCCCTCGCGGGCGAAGGTCTACTCCAAAGGTCTGAATCCCGCAAAGTTTATATGAAACTTTGCCTAACAAACGCCGTCTAAACTTTGAAGTTGGCCTATTTGAATTTTGAATCCTGCGGCTAATTTTGACCGGTTGACCGAGCTTTGCCTATAAATAGCGAGGCCCCCCTGAGGCTGTCGTTTTTAGAAGAAGGGAAACTCTACCAAAATTTTTCTTGAGCTGAAAAGTTTGAGATAGTTTTTCTTGACATCTGTTGCTTTTGTTCGTCTTTTCTTGAGCTCTCAGGCGAAGTGTGTTTGACAACTTCGGCGAGGTTTGTGTTGTTTAAGTTTTATACTTTATGATCTTGTCTGGGTTGTTTTGATTTTTTAATTTTATAGATGTCTTCGCGAGACTTACAAGATCAAGTTCAATCTCAAGAGAGCTCAATGGTTGATGATGATAGTTTACCTATGGATTCTGACGAAGAAAATCTTGATGATGTTGATGCGTCTGTCGAAGATTTGATCAAGGGTGAAGAGGGTTTTACCTTGACTTTTGGTAAAACTTTGTTTGAGAAGAGTCATCTTGATGAAATGGTTCGCTTGAAGATTGTTGAGCGCGATCAAGTGAGGGTGCCTGATCCTGCGGAGACCAATCCGAAGCCGTATCCGGATGAATGTATTGTTTATAAGGATTTGTTTACTGCTGGTCTTCGCTTCCCTTGTCAAGATTTCCTTAAAGATATGCTAAAGGCCTTCAACATTCAGATGCATCATTTGACGCCTAACGGAGTGGTTAGGTTGGCTCAGTTTGTTTGGGCTATGAAGTCCTAGGAAGCTAATGTTGATATTGCCGCTTTTTGTGAGTTGTTTGAGATGCATACTCAATTCAAAGAGTTTATACTTGATGGTCGAGTGGTCACTAAGTACTTCGCTTATTTTAGTTTCAAGTCAGCTCGTAATGCTATTCAAATATCTCCAGCGATGCAAAACAAGTGGGGGAAAGGTGAATGGTCCAGGTATTGGTTCTACCACAAAGTTCCTATGGTTGAAGAAAGAGATCTTGTTACAAAGAAAATGGTTAAGAAATATCCCTTGGCTGCTAAGATGGAAATTGAGAAATTTAAGCTGTCTCCATCTTTTCCTTCCTCTATGATCTCGAAGACTGCGGTGAAAGTTTACAAATCTACTGCTTTACTGCAATGTGTAAGAGATCTTGTTGAGGAATATGCTGCTGCCATAATTTGGCCATTGAAGAAGGGGTGGTCTATCCAGCGGTTTCATTTGAAGAAAGTTCAAGGTATCAATTACAAGTACCCGGATAACAACTTCCATCGTCCTAGGATGTTTGCTACAGATGAAGACTTCATGAAGTCTGTGGAGAGCCGTGCTGAAGATTTGCTTGGGAAGTATATTTTGAGTGAGAAAAATAACATTGACAAAATACTTGGTGATAAGTACAAATGTTTGAACAGGGTTTTTGAAGTTTCTAACATAGAGTATGGTGAGAGGCCCCCACCTGCCTATGCTCATGATAGGAAGTAGAGTAAAAAGAAGGAACAGGAGACAGTTGCTAAGGCTGGCAAACGTAACGCTGCTGGCGGTGTTAGCAAAGTTGTTGCTAAAAAGCTAAAAAAGAATCAAAGTCCTTCTTGTTTATTGGATGTAGAAGATATTGAAGCTGTTCTTGAGCAAAGTATGGATATAGAGGGGAATGTGGTTATAGGTTCAGGTGATGCTAGTAAAGATGGTGTTGGTGCTTCAAAGAGAGCTGATGATGTTGTTCTTGTTGAAGACAAGGTGAGAGAAATTGTTATGGCATTTTCTTCTGATGAGTTAGCATCTTTTTTGCTTACTCTGTTGGATGATAAATTGTAGGATTTGCAAGGCTAGAATTTGCCTGCTGAGAGTTATGTTGGTGTTGAAAATGTTATTATTTCTGAAATGGCAACTATTGAGGGAGAAACTTTTGTGAGGGAAACTCATAGAGCTGCTAGTTCTACTTTGCCAAGGCCTAATGCTGAGGCCCCTGTTGTTGGGTCTCACGAAGAGAATGTTGATGCTGGGAAGACAACTTCGGTTGAGAACCCAGCTGTAAATGAGGCTGGCAAAGTTGGTGTTCAGAATTTGTTAAAGAAAGTTGGTGGGTCTAGAGTTTACTCTCTTAATCTTGAAGAGAGTGATGACGAAGTTTTTGATGAGTAGACTAATGATGAACGGTTGATGCGCTTGTCGAGCTCCACTATTCATGTTGAAATTAGCAAAAAGGTTGACTGTAGCTTGGGAGAACGCGTTTCTACTGGTAAGTAATGTGTTTTTATGTCTAACTTGTTTGGCTTGCGCTGTCTTATTTTGCTTAATCCTCAATTTTTGTGTCTTTGCAGAAACTATTTTTCCTCATGCACCGTCTTCTCCTCAGAAGAGTGTTGATTTTAGTAAGATGAAAAATGTTCAACAAGATCCTTTGACTCCTGTTGTCCCTGCTGGTGGTGAAGGAGAAATTTTTGATGCTCTAAAGTGGGGCTTAGAGTTTTGCCAAGAGAAAAGTTTAGGTCTTGATTGTTTCAAGTTTATAGGTATTGGGGCTGATAAACTTCGGATGATGCCTCGCACTTCTGAGGTTCAACTATCAAAGTGCATAGATAAGGCTTTCACTGTTCCTGATGCGGAGCTTGAAATTTTGAAGAAGCCTTTGCTCGAAGTTGCTGATGCTGGCTTATCTATGATGTACAAAGCTTCTCTCTTGATGAGAGGTTTGCGGACGGGCCTAGAAGAAAAAGAGAAGAACTTTTCCCTTCGCGAGTGTAATTATCAAGTTGAGATTTAAAATTTGAAGGGCAACTTGCAGGGAAGGAAAAAGAAAGAGCTGATCCGTGGACACTCATAATAATTTGGAGACTAGGTTGATTAGTGCTCTTGCTGTTGTTGAGAAGAAAAAAGATGACATGAAGAAGATTGTCGTGGAAAATGAAAGATTGAAAGAAGATTTGCGACGTTTTGAGAAAAAGTTGCAGGAGCAAGACAAGTCCTTCTTTGACAATTGCAATCAAATCTGGGAACTTTATTTTGAATGTTATGACAAGTTTGGAGCTCGTCCTGAGGAAAAATGTTGGGAGCTTGGTGATCGTGATAGTTTCTTCAGTTGGCTTTGTCGTCAGTACGAAGATTTGTCTCGAGTCACCGAGACCACAGTTGATATTGGGGTTTATTACTCTGCTCGTGCTTTGTTTTATTTGATGAAGCAAAGTCAAGATCCTTTGTTTGCGCAGCTTTGTGACGACGCCTACAAATTTCCTTCTGTAAATGAACTAGCCAATGTGATGAAGGCAACACAAGTATTGTGTAACAAATATCTAGAGCAGTATTGGAGGTCAGGTGGTCAGGCTCATTTTTGATAAAGCTAGAGAAAAATTGCAAAGGGTAAATTTTACACAACTATTTTTGTTTTCAAATGTGTTCTATATCTAAATTTTTTCTCTTTTTATGTCAGCAAATTGCAAAGGAGGCGGAGGCTGCCCGGAAGGAGGCGGAGGAAGCTGCGAAAAGGGAGGCCGATGCTAGAGGTCAAAGCGGTGCCAGATCTAGCAATGTTAGTGGTGGCCAACCTTAGGATTTAGTTATCTTTTTTTTGTGAGATGAGAGGGTTTCAAGATATGATGGTTCTAAGTTATTGACTTTGTAATATATATACTTGGAAGTTGTTTAACTATTTGTCCATCCTGCGTATGTTCCTCATGCTTAGCCTATGCAGCATGTCGAAGACGTTACCCCGATATTAATATCTAAAGATAACTTCATTTTTGAGCCTAGCGAATTTTATGACTTTCGTGCAAATTATGATGGTTGTGATGTCGATGATTTTCTTGCCCGTAAGTTGTTTACTCTCGTTATTTTGAACTTGGGACTTTTTCTTTGAGGGTTTTGTCTTATAAATCTTTTATAGATGTGGATATACGGTAGTGTAGTATCAGGCCTCCCAACTGTTGAGTTTTTGACTTCACAGATTTTGCACAGGTAAAATTTGTTATGTGAAGTTTAATTTTCGTTTGCGGTTGGACTTTTATTTTCTAACCTCCTTCTCTTTTTCTTGTAGTCATCTGAGTCAAGTACTTCGCCGACAAATGTTTGTGAAGACTATTTTCTCCGTGAAGCGGACGATATTATTAATGAAGCTGTGAGCGACATACTTGGTGATGCTGCCGAAGTAGTTAGTTCTCAAGATGACTAATTTTGTAAACATATTTTTGTAATTGGGTAAATTGTATTGCAAGACATCTTGTTGTACTGCGAAGTGTGTGAGTTTACCTTCGCTTGTAAATGAGTATTGCATAATCGATTTGAATTTTATTGTCTTTCTTTTTTGAAGATCCTGCTTTTTGTTTGAGGTGATTGTCTGTGCTTAGCTTAAGGACTGGTAATGTTTTTGCTCTGACGAGACCGATTTAAAGAATTTAATAAATTTTAAAATGTCGTTCCTTCATTTCATTTGAAGTAGACGCGTATACTTAGCTTAGAGACTGAAAATATTTTCTTCTTAGTGGAATAAGTTCAAAAAATTTGCCTTAGTGAATTTTGAAACGCCGTCCCTTCCTTTTCGTGCGAAGTGGACGCGTGCGCTTCACTTAGAGGCTTGAAACACTATTCGCCCTAGTGAAATAAAATCGAAAAATTTGCCTTAGCAAATTTTGAAACGCCGTCCCTTCTTTTTCGTGCGAAGTGGACGCGTACGCTTCCTTAGAAGCTAAAAACATTTTCACCTTAGTGAAATGAAGTCGAAAAATTTTCCTTAGTAAATTTTGAAACGATGTCCCTTCTTTTTCGTGCGAAGTGGACGCGTACGCTTCCTTAGAAGCTGAAAATATTTTCACCTTAGTGAAATAAAGTCAAAAAATTTGCCTTAGCAAATTTGTAACGCCGTCCCATCTTTTTCGTGCGAAGTGGACGCGTGCGCTTCCTTAGAAACTGAAAACATTTTCATCTTAGTGAAATGAAGTCAAAAAATTTTCCTTGGACTTATTTGAGTTGGATAAGTTAGTATTTTTTAGATTTAATAAAATGTTGATGCTAACTTAATTTTGCAAAACTTGTGCCGATATGGGAGTATATGTTGGATATGTTGGATATACTTTTCGGCATTTTGTACTTTTAGTTGTGTAATGCAGAGACATATCTTTGGAAAAACTATTTTCTCATTTATATTTTATGAGATTTATAAAGAGACTGTCTCGTTAAAAAACCACTCACCCTGCGAAGGGTTTTCCTTGAGTGGAAAAAGAGTGCAGCTCAGTTATGCTTTCAGGAATGTAAACTTGCTTGTAAAGAGAATTTCTACTTCTACTTTTGGTGAAAAGTAAACTGTTCTTCTAGTTTGGCTATGGATAGTATTTATGAAGTGCTTCTATATTCCAAGTGTGACTGAGTTCTTTACCTTTCAGATTTGCTAGATGATATGCACCTTCTTTGCTTATTCTTGTGATGATGAAAGGCCCTTCCCATTTTTGTTGAAATTTTCCCAATGTGTCTTCGTCTCTTTTTCTTTCGAGGACAAAATCTCCTGGTGCCAACTCTCTTAGCTTGACTTTTTTGTTGTACCACTTCTGTGTTTCGAGTTGGTACTTCTTGATATTCTCAAGTGCTTCATTTCTTTCTTCTTTGAGTAAATCTTTACTTGTTCCTTGATCCTCTTCTGTGATCATTTGAATGTTTGTTCTTGGTCCCTCATACTTTATTTCTTCGGGGGTCATTACTTCATCTTCGTATAGTAACTTGAATGGAGAAAAATATGTTGGCCTTGGCTTTGATATGTTGTGAGACCAGATTACTCTTGGTAATTCGTCGACCCATTTTTCTTTTTTAGGTCTGTTAAGGACTTTGAAATTCCAGTGCAAATTATCGCATTTGCTCTTTCGACTGCTCCATTAGACTGTGAATGTCTTACTGATGCGAAGCAAAGTTTGATTCCCATTGACTGGCAATATTCCCTGAAGTCTTCGCTGTCAGATTGCATTCCATTATCTACTATAATGTGTCTTGGGACTCCAAATCTGCATATGATGTTTTGCCATAGGAATTTTTTCATTGTGTGAGAGGACATGTTAGTGATTGGCTTCGCCTCAATCCACTTGGTAAAATATTTGACTGCAACTATTGCGTATTGGTAATTGCCTTGAGCCGGAGGTAACTTTTCAACTATGTCGATTCCCCATCTTGCGAGTGGCCAAGTTAGTTCAATTGGTTGTAGGTTTGTTCCTGGTGCATTGACTTTACTTCCTGCCATTTGACAATTATGACAAGTCCGAATGATTTCTTTGTTGTCACTTTGGGCAGTTAGCCAGAAAAACCCTTGTCTGAAGGGTTTCTCAACTATTGATCTAGCCCCAGCATGATATCCACAGATTCTCTCATGTATTTCTTTCAACAAGTTTTTTCCATCTTCTCTTGAGATGCACTTTAGTAGTGGTTGGCAAACTCCTTCCTTGTACAGTTCTTCGTTGATGATTTTATAACTTCTGGTCTTTTGCTTCATTCCTATTTCATCAACTTTATTTTTTGGCTCGTAAAATCCTTTGAGGAATGCCATAATTAGAGCTCTCCAGTCTTCGCTTTCTATGATGTGTACTTCTTTTGGTTGTTCAACTTTTGTTTTTGTTGAGGCTTCGGTGATAGTTTGGAAGAATACTTCTGGTGGTAACTCTAAATTTTGGGCGACGGCTTTTGCAATTTTGTCTGCATCTATGTTATCATTTATTGAGATACTTTTTACTATGAATCCAGCGAAGTGTTTTTCTTGATCCCTCAATAGTTGGAGATACTTTGTTAGCTCTGGATCTCTTGCTTTATAATTTTTCTCTATATGCCCAGCCACAATTTGAGAATCTGTCTTGATTATTACCTTTTGAATTCCCATTGCTCTTGCTTTGCAAAGTCTCAATAATACTGCCTCATATTCTGCAATGTTGTTGGTGCATTGAAAGTCTAGTCTTGCTGCGTATTTGAGTTTGATTCCAGAAGGTGAGGTTATGATTGCTGCTGCTCCTGCACTGGCGAAGCCCCAAGCGCCGTCGCAATAGATTATCCATTCTGGTTGCTCTATTCTTTCTTGATTGTACTTTGAAGGTGTCCAATCTACTACGAAGTCAGCCAACACTTGAGATTTGATTGCTGTTCTTTTCTCAAATTTGATGAAGTATTGAGACAATTCTGCAGCCTATTTTCCCAATCTCCCTGAGGACTTACAGTCTTGTAGTACTTCTTTGAGGGGTTAATTTGTTGGTACTCTTATTTTGTGTGCTTGGAAGTAGTGTTTCAACTTTCTGGATGCCATAAGTACTGCATATGCAATTTTCTCGATTTCTGAATAGAAAATTTTTGATCCAGATAAAGCTTCTGATGCGAAGTATACTGGAACTTGTCTTATTGAGTGCTCATTTTCTTCTTCTTGTATCAGTACTGCACTAACTATACTTTCATTTGCTGATACATATAGTAGCAAATTTGTGGTTGGGTCAGGTGTTGCTAAAGTTGTGGGGTTGGATAGATGCTTCTTTATTTCTTTGAAAGCTTCTTGTTGTGCTTGACTCTAGTTGAATTTTTCTTTTTTCCCTTTTAGTGCTTGAAATATTAGGAGGCTTCACTCAGCTGATTTGGATATAAATCTGTTCAGTGAAGCTAATCTTTCTGTCAGCTTTTGGATGTCCTTGATGTTTTTTGGTACTTGCATGTTCAGTATTGCCTTCACCTTCTCTGGATTCGAGTCAATTTCTTTTGCGGATACGATGCACCCTAAAATTTTGCCTGTTTAAACTCCAAACGTGCACTTTTCTGGGTTCAACTTTAGATTTGCTTTTCTGAGGTTTGAGAAGGTTTCTTGTAAGTCTTCGACATGGTCTTCTTTTCTCTTGCTTTTGACTACCAAGTCATCAATATACGCAAGCAAGTTTCTTGGTATTTGATCTTTGAGGACTGTGGATATCATTTTGATGAAAGTTGTTCCTACGTTGCAGGGCCCTTCGGCCATTCTTTGGAAGCAGTAAGTTCCGAATGGTGTAATAAAACTTATGTACTCTTCATCTTCTTTTTTCATCCAAATTTGATGGTAGCCTGAATAACAGTCAAGAAAACTGAGCATTTCACTTCCTGCTGCCTGATCTACCAAAGTGTCTATTCTTGGTAATAGAAAGTTATCTTTTGGGCATGCTTTGTTGAGATCTATGAAGTCTATACACATTCTCCACTTTTTGGTTTTCTTCTGCACCATGACTATGTTTGCAAGACAAGTTGTGAATTGAACTTCTCTTATGACTTTTGCATCTAACAATCTTTGGACTTCGGCTTTTGCAGCTTGTGTTCTGTCTTCCGACAACTTTCTGAGTTTTTGCTTTTTCGGCCTGAAGTTTGGGTCGATGTTTAACTTGTGTTCTATGACATCCCTGCTTACTCCTCCTAAGTCTTGTGTAGACCAGGCGAAGATATCCTTGTTACTTCGCAAGACTTGTATTATCTTTTCTTCTTCTTCTTTTGATAAATTTATGCCGATGATAACTTGTCTTTCTGGCACCCTTGGGTCGAGTGGTACTTTCTTTGCGTCTTCGCAAGGCATTGCTTTTTCTTGTGTCTTCGCGTTTTTAGTTTCAAGCTCATCATCTTGTTCTTCTTCTTGTATCACGTGGATATTTTTGAAAGCTGGGCTTGCATCTCTTTCTATGTTTCTTGCCACTGTTTGATCGCCGAAGACGGTTATGATGCCATTGACTACTGGCATCTTCGTGCATAAGTATGGGTAGCTTACTATGGCTTTGAAAGCATTTAAACTTCCCCTTCCAAAGATTACGTTGTATTGGTTATGCATTTCAACAACATCAAATGCTATTTGCTCTGTTCTCGCATTGTTCACTATTCCGAATGAGACTGGCAAGACAATTCTACCGACAGAGTTTATTTTCTTTCCGCCAAAGCCAACTAATGGGTTCTTGGCTCTTCCTAAGATTTTTCTGTCAATTTTCACTGCATCTAGAGTTCTTGTGAATATAATATCTGCTGAGCTGCCATCGTCTATTAGAATTTTTGATACTGCCCAACCTTCAATGTTTGCTTATATGACCATTGCGTCCATATGAGGGTAATCTTTGAGCTTGAGATCTTATTCTGAGAATGTGATTGGCATGTGGGACCATCTTGTTTTCTTGAATGGACTTCGACTGCTATGGAGTTTACTCTTCTGAAATAATTTTTTTTCATTTTTTGTATCGAGCTCCATGTTGTTTCCTCCAAAGATTGTCATAATTCTTCCTTTGCTTGGGATGATTGTATTCCTATTGCTTGTTGATGCTTCGGGCATGTTGTTGTTGTGTTAAATTTGGTGGTTGCTATTTGCCACTGAACTTTCAGGGTGAAAATTTTGCTGCTGACTTGGGCCCCATTGATTTTGGGAGCACACTGCTAGTGGCTGGCAATTGTAGATTGGCGGAGGTGGTGGCAACATGTGCTGAGGATAAGTTATTGACAAGTAACTTGTTCTTTGGGGAGCTAGATGATTGATAATTTTTAGCTGCGAAGTTGCTCTATTCTCTTCTTGCATTTCTTCAATGCTTTTCTTTACTCTTGGTCATATCTTTGATGTGTGACCAGCCCCTTTGCCATGTATGATGCAATATATTTCTTCAGGCCTCAAAATTTTTATTTTAAAATTTCTGCCTTGATTGTTGTAGTTTGCCCTTTGCTGGAAGTTTCCTTGTAACTTCTGTTGTTTTGAAAATTTCTTTGATTGTTTGATCTTGGACCTTGACTGGCAGCTTCGCTCGTGTTGTTGATATCATTTATCCTTTGAAATGGTCTTCGCTCAGCATTTATTCTTGAGTGTTGAGAATTGTTATTTGATCTTGACATGTTTCTTTCTCCATTCTCTTCTTCTATACTTTTTTTATAGTCTTCGTCGGACTCACAGTATTTTCTCATTTCTTCATATAACTTTTCCACTGTGGTTGGTCTTTTCCTTTTGAAATGGGAAGAAAGTTGGCCTGCTCGTAGTCCTTTGATTGCTGCAATGATGACAACTTCATCTGGTATGTTTGGGATTTTTGCTTGTACAAATCTTTTGTAATATTGGCTCAGTGGTTCCTTTGGTTGCTGCTTGATGTTGAAAAGATCATCGCTTGTGAGCTCAATTCTTTGTAAGCCTTGAAAATCTAAGAGCAGAGTTGTGCGAAGTTATTCCCAAGATTTGATTGACCTTGGCTTTAGTGAAGAGTACCAATGCTGTGCTAGTCCTCTTACTGCCATGATGAGCGACTTCGCTAGGGTGTTCGCATCTCCCCCGCTTGATGTAACTGCTGCTTCAAAGCTTATGAGAAGTTGGGATGATGTTGAATTTAAATCCTGTTGGCCACTTCGCTAACTGAATGTCGATTGACAAAGGCGACTCTGTATCAATTGTTGCTATTTGACTTTGGTTGTCTTTGTTGTTGGTGTTTTTGCTTGCTGAGTTTGGGTCTTGGATCGTGACTTCGCTTTCATTTTCTATCTCTTCATTGAGCTTTCTTATTTCTGCTTCTGCTTCCGTAATTTTTTGCTTCAGGGACTTTCACCTTATCTTCGCTCTTGCTTCTTCTAGCTTTTTTCTTGACAGCGAGTTGATCCTCGAGTTCCTTGAGTTTTCTTTCTTCGTTCTGAGTTTCTTCTTCTTCTTGAACACGTCTGGTTTCAGTTTCTGTTGCATCTTCTATAGTTGGATCTTGTACAGCGTTGTTGTCGGTCGTAGCTGTCCTTTTACTGGGTCTTCCCATTTTGGTGGTCGTGAGTGTCTTCGATCACACAAACGGACGGCACCAGATGTTGGGTGATAGAATCATAGAAGTGAACAATAAGGTGAAAACAATATGCAGGTTGCAATTGTATTTTATTCTGTCCGAAAACTTACACCCCATGGGGTATTTATAGACCTCCCTGGTTTCGCCATTTAAGGAATCTTATATAATTAGTCATGGCACCTACTATACATTTAGCTAGAAAGCACATTGGTGAAGTGGTGAAACACACTTCGTCCCTTTTCTTTTGTCTCCTTAAGCAACTTTGGACTTGATCATGATTTCTTGACTTAGCTGACAACCTCATTGATTCTTCATGCGAAGCCGCTACGTCAGCTTTGCTGGTCATCAGGAGTTTAGCGAAGTCATCTTCGCCAGATAACCTGAAACATGTGAAAATATATGTGCGAAGTTTGAAATAGTCATAGCAAAGTGTCCACGTCATCTTCGCCGAATGTTAAGTTGTCTCAAATATTTATAACGAAGAGTTTGTTCTCGACTTCAAAGTTTGTGATGGAAGTTTGTATATCAAAGTTGTTCCCCAATAGCGAACCATGGCGAAGCACAAAGCAATGCTCGGCGACTGATTAGCCGTCCTCCTCGAGTTAGTCGTACAGTAGCTTCATTCCTTAGTACACCACTGTAAGCTCCACCGTTTAAGCCGGTGATCATTATTAGTGTTCAACCTTTGTGGCTTATAGCAACTTGCTGTTAGGCCACCGGATAATGTAATTTTATTCCCACTTCTCTTAATGAAGAATGTGCAATGCACGATTTTGAAAGAAAAACGATCCGATCCAACAACTGATGGTATACACGATACTGCAGTTGTCAGTGGCCATATTGTATCAATCAATCAAATGAATTGGAAGTAGTTAGTTAGTAAACAAAATATATAGAACATACATATTATTGCAGCGCCACGATCAGGAATTTCACGTGTTATAAGTGTGGAGATGAAAAATACTTGCATGGTAAGCTGACCATGAGTCGAGATGGAGATGCCAGTTTGTTTGCGTTCCAATTCGTGATGTTCTGTCACGTTGGCAATTAACATTTTCTGATTTATCTCATTTATCTAGGGATCTTATCTAGAATGATGGGTTCGGTGGCTCCATACCAGATGGTGCATAAACTGTCTGTCTATGCTTGAGCATCCCATTGCTCTTTCTACCCACCTTCGTCATGGCTATTTCAAAATAAATCCTTTCTAGTTATGAATCAACGTTTACTTCCAGCTAACAGCTAAGTGGTAGTCTCCCATGTACATTATTGTCATCACTCACACTTTTAACAGGGGCATGAAAGTAAATTACTACCAATACAAAATTAAAGACATTTAGACTTTTTTTAAATGCTATGGTGGTTTTTGAAATGATCCCTCCCATGTCCTTTGCTGTAAACATGTGCATTGCAATCAATCTAATTTACGCACGATTTCCTCGCTTACACAGCTCAATGATCTTAACAACGGATGAATCTCCCATTTTCTAGTAAACAGCGATGACACAGCCATGAGATTGGACTTGATCACACCAGAGGCTCAGTCAAGAGCAACCATCAGAACTTAGGCTCGGGACAGACTACAGCAAAGCCTCTGCAAGCCTCCAAGAACAAGAAAAGTGGTGCGACCACCACGTCAAGCCTTTTACATTCATGCTAACCTTCTCAAATTATTACATAGACAGACTCAATAACCAGTAGAGCTTTTTAGTAAAAAATAGGAAATATGCTTTGATCAAGCATGCTCTGTTAAAAACTGGACTGGTGAACTGCACGAGTGGCCTTTGCCTTCAGCTGCATTCAGCTTACTGGAAGCAAGAACAACAATATTATTATATATGTTAACAAAGAGGGGTATGTGTAGAGACTCAGCAGCCTGATATTAAACATCCATAGTGACATCATATCACCTTAGATAAATTGGATCATGGTGGCATCTTAATACCATATATAAATTGAATAAACGCTACTGGGAGAATATAAGGAATAGCAATGGTTTTGTGCTAGTGAAATCTGTGCAGATCATGGCCAGTAAATTAGATATAGCAAGAGCCAGACATAATCACTGCAACTAATCTACCTGTCGCTTTTGAGCAGCTGACTGGAAATCGTCTCATTCACACTATAGGCCGTAGGTGATTGAAGACGAATAGGGTAACTGAGAGGGCCTGGTATGAGGGACAATTTGCCTATTAGCTGGTGCGCATGGCTGAGGCTCAAGTCGCTCGACAAATTAGTCCCACAAGCTGTTTGAGGTGAGTGAACATATCTGTGGCACTGGGGCCTGTTTGAGGTGATGCTGCACCACTGTAGTGCACAACTGCACAGCAATTTCAATCTTTTGCTGCCTCGTCACTCTCACTGGTTTCGTACATCGGCTGACCGAGCTGAGAGGCAGGCGGGTGGATTACCTGCACATATAGCAAAGCAACATTACACCATTTGGAAACTTTGTTGGTCTGAAGTTGGTTAGGAACCAAACGGTTAAAAGGGTGCCATGATTCGGCCTTCCCCAAGTCTATTCTCCATATCTAAAGTTGGGGCAATTACTTAAAGAGAAAAACCATGAAACAATTTTGTTCTCAGCATTCCCATAAACTTGAGATATCTCTACTCTCTAGAACTGTTACCTATGGAGTATATCTGTAAGCCTGATCCTCATCACTCTGGATGAGCCAAGGAGACCTCAAACACTCGGGGCTTTAGACCCTCACAACAATCTGAAAACCTAAGAAATTGAGATACAGACAATTCAATGAGAGCAATGCAAGTCAGAAATGCTGTGCAGGTGGACGGTGTATAACTCAAATAATCTAGAACGCCACAAATATATGTATACAGCTAAGGGGTAAAGATATTTATGCAAGTGTCTTGAGAAAAAAAAAAGAAAAGGTGGCAATATAATTTGTAAGTAATATAACTAACAGTCTTGAAAAAGGTGAGTGCAAATTGCAAGTCATATGAATATAATGGTGGTTAGTTGTCATTGTCGTAGTGCTACTCCAGTAGTGCAGTGCAGAGTCTGAACCGAATGCAAGATCCAAAAAAAGGTCTCTACCATCCGCATCTATGATTCCTTCTTCTTTATTTGAAATCCATGATTACTAGAAAAGAAACAAATGGTTGGGACTGTACTAGTGGTACTATCAAGACATACAAAACACACAAACATGATTAGTTAAGATTGCTATCTTATGCAGTCCCATCATATTCCTGTTGTATAAGTTTCATAAACTTTTCTGCAAAGGTGTTTGCTGTTTCCTGTGTTTGAGGTGATGCTGTTGTAGCTGACAGCGTTTAGAAAGTTACTGCTTCTGATGTCTTGACAATTAGGCTGATTTCAGTGATTGACTTCTACTCTGCCCTAATAATACTGTTTTCACTCACCTGTTTGTGAAGGCAAATTTACTTGGACGGACTTGTTGAGATAGTGTGCTCAATTCAGTTTCTGAAACCTTGACTGTGCCACTAGCATCGATCCACCACTTGTTTCAGAGAAATATGAAGAAAGCAGGGTGAGCAGAGGGAGGGTTCAGATAGGGAGAGATGTAAGCCCAAGCTGAGCAGCTATGGGCCTATGGTTTGCTCCATGGCCCTGCGTACTACCGCTTTTCTTGCTGATGTTCCGGCAGTTGTTCCTGAGAGTTTTACTGTTCTTGCCAGCCATCACCTTCATAAGAGGAGACACATAAGTGGATAGGGACACAAAAGGCATAAGAAAAGGTAAAACTTATCAAACAACACATAGCAAAAAACAATCAGTAATCTGTTCTCATAGTTTAGCCCAAGTAATCATCAATTCATTGTTGATCCAAAAAGTATTGCTCAGTGGGAAGGCAGATAATTCAGTTTTAAGATATTTTTTCCTTATCTTTTCTACTGTTGTGGATATCACAAGCGCATTTGCCCAATAGAACTGTAAAAAATAACCGATTTTCAATCCACATGGAAGTAGAAAAATATCATTCTGAGATGTGAGAAAGGAAATGTTCTTGCTTAACAACAGAACTGGGTATCATCAATAATCGCAACCCGTGGTTGCAGGCTTGTCTGTAGCTGGCTAAGACAAACAGAGACAATGGGGAAAATTCAGGACCGATCAACATGGACAGGAAGCTAGGAGCCAAAATTCTACAGCTCACATATTAGCTCGACGGGCCTTTAATGCTTTACCTCATTCTCCACCATCTATCGAGCATGTTTGCTCCTATGTATTACATCGGTCTCAGTGCCCGCTCAGGCAGGTGTTGTATACTGTTAACATTCATTCTATCAGACTGATTGCAGCGCTTTGCTGCTGAAATAAAGTAATGTTTCTTGTCCAAAAAAAAACATGGACAGGAAGCAAGACAAACAACAGTGCAAATCAGAAACTAGCCAAATCCTAACCATGGATGGAAGGCAAAATTACCTATAAATCGGTAAAAAGGGAATAATCTTCTGGCAAAGGCTTACTGACTTCTGCCACAAACTAAAGGAGGATTGTCTAACACAAAAGTAGAAACAAAAATTATGTGGAATTTGAGGTAGTTCAGCATGAGTTCCCTCTAATAAAAAAAAAGAAGGCATATGAACAAGAGATTGTAGCGAACAAAGAAAACAAGTCATGGGAAATGGAGATTGTAGCTAACAAAGAAAACAAGCCATGGGAAATAGACAAAAGAATCAGCAAACACTAGTATATACTTTCTCCATTCCAAATTGTAAGTTGTTTTAGCTTTTCTAGGTGCATAGCCTTTGCTATGCATCTAGAAACACACTTGTGTCTACATACATAATCAAACCTACGAATCTCGAAAAGCCAAAATGACTTAGAGTTTGAAATAAAGGAAGTATTAGATTTAGCTGATCCATAGAAGTACAAACAGGAACACCACACACTGTTAACAGTAGATATTAGTGCGAGAAAACTAGGACTGAAGACAAGATAACTTTATAGGTGATAACACGATGCTGGTATGAACTAACAACACGATACTTCCCTAGAGAATTTTATCAAACAAATGTTATAACACAACTGGCCAGCAAATTAGAGAATGAGGTAGACATTACCATTCATCAGAGGATTTATTTGGTTTGTCATAATCCTCATTAGTTGACCTCCTCAAGAAAACGGACTTTTCAGGTAGGGACTTTGCCTGGTTTTTATATTCCTCCCTTGATAAAAGTGACATTAGCAAGAAAGTAGTAGAAGCCTCAAGTGAGACGTTCATTTCATCAATTTTGGATAGGTAAGCCTCAGCCCTCATTATCTCACCCCGACCCAACAGCCTCCTAACTATAGCATTTAGCATGCCTGAGTCTGGAAGGCATCCACTCTTTTCCATTGCCAAAAACAGATTCTCAAACTCATCTAGCAACCCTTCTTTTATGAGATTTTCCTTCATTAAGTCATAGATCACCACATCTGGAACTAAACCATGGGCAGGGATAGTAGTGAACAAATCCATGGCATCTTTCTTTCTGCGTGTTCGAACAAAGCATCAATCATAATGGTGAAAGTAATAATGTCAGGTCGAAGATCCTTAGAACACAGGCTCTGGAACATTTCAAATGCTTCATCAATACAATTATTTTTGCAAAGCCCATTTAGAATTATGCTATATGTGTAAATGCCCCACTGTTTTTCACTTTTAATCATATTGAGGTACAGTTCCTTTGCTTCAGAGAATCGCCCTGTCTGAAATAAACCTTGTAGTATAAAGTTGTAAGTCACAGCTCCTGGCCCAACTCCCTTCCTCAACATTTCTCAGAAAAGACTATATGCATTGTCTATCTTGCCAGCTTTACAGTAGTCATGAAGCAAGGTATTGTAGGAGACTAAGTCAGGTTTCAAGCCAACTGAAACCATACCATCAAGTAATTTTGCCTCTTCATCAGTTCTACTAGCTAAACAGTGGCCACCTATTACTGTAGTATATGAGGTAACATCAGCCCTCACACCAACACGTTCCATCGAGTCAATGAGCCTCTGGGCTTCCATAACCCGTCCTTTGCATAGTTTAGACATTACTGTATTCAAGAACATGACATCAGGACAGATTCCTTGATTCAACATTTCAAAAAGTAATTCCTTGCCCTTGTCCCATCTGTCGATGCTGCACAGTCCGTAAATCAGGGATCTAGAAACAACAATGTTAGGAGTCACTCCTTCATTTATCATCTGATTGAATTTAAGCAAAGCATCATCCACTCTTCCCAACTTGCAAAGTGTATCTATTAATGCTCCATAGGTGACTACATCAGGACTCAATCCTTGCTTCCTCATTTCGCTAAGTATATGCATTGCCTCATCTATCATTGCCTTTTTAGCAAATGCACAGAACACTATGTTGAAGATGTGATGATCAGGTGAAATACCATTTGCTACCATCAGATCTAGGAGATTAGACAAATCAGCAAGGGCTCCTTTAGCAGCATACCCGTAAAGAAGAATGCGGTAGATAGTTACATTAGGTTTTATGCCCTTCCTACACATAGAATCGAAAATCTCCCTGGCTTCTGTGCATTTTCCATTCTTGCATAGATAGTCCAGCAACAAGCCATAAGTAACAACATTTGGGTCAAGCCCACGTGCATACATTTCTTCGAGCCTTTGAACCACCTCTTTCCACTGTCCTGCAGAGAGGTACCCATGGATCAGACAGGTATATGTCTGGATGTCCGGCTTAACACCTTTATCAATCATCTTTGAAGGACACCTTGGCCCTTTCTACTGCTAGAGCTCTGCAGAGGCCATCAATCATCGTAGTGTATATCACAACATCCGGCGAAATCCCTCGATCCAGTATTTCAAGCAACAGGTTGTAAGCTTTTTCCACCTGACCCTCGCCAAACAAACCCTTGATAACGGTGCTGTAGGACACCACATCTGGTGTGCTGCTTCCATCTCCCTCATCAGCCATCAAGTGCAGCAGCTCAAGTGCTTCCTCAGCTCTCTTTTCATTGCAGAAACCCTTAAGAAGAGTGTTGCAGGAAACTACATTCAGCATGCAGCCAAACTCAGGCATTCGTCGGAGCAATATGTCCATGGCCTTGTCGACCCTCTTGACATCACAGAGGCCCTTGAGCAGTTGATTGATGACTACGTCATTCACCCTCCAGCCCGTCTTAAGGATGAGGCCAAAGGCGGCAAAGCCATGCTCCAGGCGACCCATGCGGCAGAAACAGCCAATGAGGATGCTGTACGTGTACAGGTCTGGACGGATATTGTTGGAGCAGGCACAGGCCATCCGGTTGAAGAGCGAGATGGCGAGCTCGGAGGCTGAAGGGTATTGGGCGCGAGAGACGATGTTAAGCAGATTGTTGAAAGCACGAACCGAGAAGGGCCTGGCGCGGGGCAGCAATTCCTAGAACAGCTTGAGCGCGTCGTCGACGCCAAGGCACCGATCACGGGCGGCGCTCGCGTGGCGGGACATGCCGACAGGAGGGGGCGCGCGCGGGGGGCTACTGGCCGCGGCGGAGAGGCACGGACGGCGCTGCGTGCACCTCCGAATCCGTGAAGCAGAGCAGCTTACGTGAGGTGGGCGGAGGCGCGAGTGCTGCGACGTGGTCATGTGGAGGATGTCGCTGTGCGAGCGTAGGATCTGGAACACCGGCAGGCGGCGGCGGCGTCGTTGGTGCGCGCGTCGCCGGGCGCAGGTGCCGGTGGGCGGGTTGAGAGACAAGGCCTCAATTGCTCTGCTTCTGTTTGTCACAGTTTTTTTTTTTTAATCACATTGACAATTTGACATGACACGTATTGCTCTGTTTCCTTTTTTCAATTATTTTTTTCTGGCAAACAAATTTCAAAAGTTAGCCAGTTATTATAGGCATTTCCGTGTTTGCTTAAAAAGCAAATATTTTCGGAAAAAATGGTTTCATAAAAATGAATTTATTTGTATCTTTTGTCACATTTTTTTGTTGCAGCTTCTAGCTAAACTCAAACAAACACAGCTAATACGAAAAAATGCTATTTATTTTCTTGACGTGTATACGCACACGCACAAATTGCAGGGATTCGTGTGGCCATGGCGGCTTCCTCCTTGCTCACTTGCTCTTGGTGTCCTGCTGCCCGAGGAACGGCGCGTCGGCGTTGGCGTCGCTGCAGTAGAGGCATGGGTGCTGCTGGAACCCCTGCACGCCGAGCACCTCCCTGGCGCGGCGCACCAGCTCCCGGCTACTCATCGGCGCCGGGTGCGCCGCCAGCACGGCCTGCAGCGCGTTGCTGAACGCCCCGCACGCCCTGCCGCCGGCCGCCGCGATGTCGTCGTCCCCCGCCACGTCCGCCGACGTCTCGTCCGTCTGGCACCCGCTCAGCAGGATCCCGGCGTCGTCGGCGCGCGCCGCGGCGGCGGCGCCGCCGTGGCGGTGGCGGTGGAACTTGGCGCTGGCGTCTTCGCCGAAGAGCGCCACGAGGTGGTCGGCCACGTGGTGCGACGCGTCCACGCCCGACGCGCCCGACAGGTGGCCGAGCACCGCGGCGTACGGGAGGAACCGGCTGGCCCGCGCGCCGGCGTGGAGGTCGGTTTGGTCGGCGGCTGCGGTCGCGGTGGGGCCGATCTGCTCCTTCTCCTGGTCGATGAGGCCGCCGCTGTGGCACGAGTCCGACACCATGGTGAAGGTGGCACCCGCCGGCACGCGGTCCACCAGCTTCCGGAAGTCCATGTCTGCCGTGCCAGAACGACGACGTCGCGTTCGCCAGTGCGTGCACGCGAGCATGCATGCCAGTCAGTACTCAGAGGTCAGAAACGAAACGGCGACGCGCGAGCCATGCGTGCTTGGACGTGCATAGATAGACACGAACCTGTGATGAGGTTGAAGTCGCAGGGCACGATGGCCTCATCGTCGCGGTGCCCATGGCCGTGTCGGCGTGTCCTACCGCCGACGGGCGGGACGAGCGTGCCGTGGCCGCTGAAGTGGAAGAAGAGCACGTCCCCGGGCGCCGCGCGCGCCACCATGTCGGCCAGCGCGCGCCTGACGCCGGTGCCGCTCTTGTGGTCGTCGGTGAGCACGGTGACGTCGGCCGGCGCGAAGCCGAAGCGGCCTACGAGGAGAGGCTTGAAGGTGAGTACCAGCCCGATGAAAATACCGTCTGGTCGCCTGCATGCATATATATGAAAATGTCAAATGTGGGGATTAATCAAAATCCCTTTCATTCAGATCTGAATCCTCTATATGGTAACTAGTTGTAACATTTAGGAAGGTATTTAGTAGTGCAAAACTGCATATATAATTTACCTGCAAAGAACGCGTCATACTGGCGCTTTTGTGCCCATGAGAACCTACAGCCAGAGGCATTTCAGCAGTGAGCTTCTTGTTAAAAAATAAAAAACATGTAAAGACACATAAATTAGCTTGTCCTGACTAAAAGCTAGGAATCATGCTTTCATGTTTATCACACAAAAAGGAATCACTATTCACTAACAATAAGCAAGGAACGATAGACTAAAAGCTATCAACATATTGAAGACTCGATGAACATTATATGAATAATAGGACAGTCAGGCAGCACTGCTAGGTTCTACATACAAGATGCCTGCTCCGGCTGGAGCAAAAGCCTTGGACAGAGACATTGATGTTGTACCTTCCATTTGCAGCGCCTCTTTGTTCCTGTGGCTGCAGATAGCATCCGGTTCAGATGTTAGGTTTATTTGACATCATCAACACCAATAACAACTGATCTCTTCTTTGCAGGACATCGAATGATAATCGAAAGAACTGGCATAAGTTGGGCATGTACCACAGCATTGTTTTGCAGAAGGGAAGTGCCAGTAACTCTAGTGATCTGATCAACATACTTAGACATTAGAATACCAAAGCTGAACATTTGAATGAATCACAAAGGCATACTAAAATACACGACCGTCATCTTTTTGTCCTGAATTTTTAATTCTATACATGAGTGTATTTAACCACGTAGTGGTTGCTGATGTGTTTTATATGTTGAATCTCAGAGCTTAATCATAGTGAAGTAATTACAGCAAAATGCTTTTTGAGCATTGCTGCGATGTAAAGTGGCACATCAAGTCTTATTCCTGACAAAGTGTGTCATGAAGGGATAAGCATCAATTAGTGGCATACATGGTGCCTTGGATGCTTATTGGTCAATTGATAGGAATTATAAACAATTTTGAAAAGAAAAAAAATAGGGAAGCATCAGAATGGATGCACTGTAAGATGTCAAACAATAATGGACAATAATGACGACTGATAACTCACCAATGAAACTCAGGTTGAATTGGTTGGACCAAGCATTTTATTGATCCAACGGTAAGCAAAGATTTGATATACTAGAAGACTGGCACCTTGTCAAGGGCTTCGGGTCCCCGGCTGGGTGGCCCTTGGCTGCGTAGCTCGTAGCCGGACCTAGGTAACGGCGGCGCCAGGGTTTGGCTGGCGCGCTTGAAGCAGAGATGAGATTAGAGATAGAGAACAAGAGGGAGATTAGGGATAACTTCATTCTTGATTCATAGCTGGGTTCAACTCTTACATATACAGGAGCTCTGCTCCTTGATCCTGATGCCAGGCATTTACTTAGCTGCCTGCTAAACTTCCCTAATTCCTGCTAAAGCTTTTCCTCTTCCTTCTTGAGCCTTGTGAAGGCATTAAGGCTCTTGATCACCCACAGAGGCCCCTTGAGAGCGTGCGCCTTCGCTGGCTTTGCCTCGGGCTCGAGGCCGGCGGCTATAATGGCGGCCCCACATCACACACCTATAGTTGAGCAGAGGGTATTGGCAATCCAGAAATACAATGTACAGACTTTATAACCATAAAACACAAACAGTAGATCAAGTGGATGCCTCGGATTTTTTAATTTTTTATGGGAAAGTAATTGGTTGGATTGGAATTACCTGTGACCGTAAGAACTTCCACAAACCCTGGCGCCGCCGTTACAAGGGAAAAGGTACGAGAAAAGGTAAAAATCATCAAGGAAGATATAGCAACAAATAATCAGAACTCTGCTCTCATAGTTTAGCCCAAGTAACCATCAATCCATTATATGGACCAAAAAGTATTTCTCAGTGGGAAGGGTAGAGAATCCAGTTTTCAGCTTTTTTTTCATATTACCTTTTTTCTTGTTGATGATGTTGCAATAGTGAGTTAGTGACATCAGCTGCTTGAATATAATGCAGTTAACAGGGAGTTCTATATTAAGTAATGCTCTGAGAGTTTGAGGATAGCTAGGCATTCTTATATTTGAAGATTCTGCACAAAAATAGCGTCAAGCACTAAGGTCTTTGCTAAAAAATGATATTCGACTTAAGGAACGAGAAAAGTGCTAAAAAGTAATACATGCATCTGCCTAAATGCAACAAGTCAACAAGTATTAACAAGGCTCACCAGAACAGAGGACAGTGCACTGGTTCTGCATCAACCGAGAATATAAGATGAGTATCTATGAAAACATCTAGTAAGCAACAAGCAATCTAGAAGAAATCAAGTCAAATTTGGTACATCCACTACTATCAATTTTATACCAAACAAACAGTAACACAATTGTTAGATCTTCTTGTCAATCTCTTGATCCATGGAAGATGATATATATTGGATTTACCTGTTCCATGGAACTACAATCAGCACACACTGCTAGGAGGATATTTGGGAAAAATAAACTGGGGAAAAGGCACTGCTAACAACAAATCTTCAGGGGTGGCAGGGGATACAGCAAACTGTGAGGAAAAACACAAAGCATACTGTGTAGAAGGATTAAGAAGTCCAAATGATTGTACGCCCAGCTGTGAAGTATTTCTTGCAAACTAAGCAACAAAAGGCAGAAACTCATGTGCTCCCAATACTTTGAAAATTGATTCCCACTGTAAAGATAACTGGAACTAAAGACTATAACTTTATCAGTGATAAACAGGATGCTGACATGCAGTCATGCACTAGCAGTACAACACTTTCCTAAAGAATTTCATCAAACAAATAGAGCATGAGATAGACATACAACTCAGCTGAGAATTTATTCTTCTTGACATAATGCTCACTTGTTGATCTCCTCAAGAAAATGGTACTTTTCAGGTAGGGACTTTGCAAGGTTCTTATATTGCTCCCTTGAGAAAAGTGATATTAGCAAGGATGTAGTGAAAGCCTCAAGTGAGAAGTTCATTCCATCAATTTTGGAGAGGTAAGCCCCAGCCCTCACTATCTCGCCTACACGGAACAGCCTCCTTGTTAGACATAATCTGCTGCCACCCCACTCTCTTTACTCGACATGGCCACGGGCAGGTGGTCGGTCAACTGCTCAGGGCCAGGACGTGCGGCAGGGCATGGCATTAGGTCATTCCCGGTTGCTGTAGATCCTCATCAGCAGGTAGTGGGTTGATGTAGGCGTAGTACTAAGAATATTTGGTGGTTGTAGACAGCCATACCTCCTTGTACCATGGAGTAGGTAGAGGCTTGTATATATTTGTATGCATTGCAATGAAAATAATAGAGCTTTTGCCCCTCACATTCTTGTCTAAGCAGCCGGCCAACGCTGGTGCTTGTGTGTGTGCGTGTGTGGAAAGACAGAGCTCGGCTCGTCTTCTTCCTTAAAGCAGGGGAGGGGTCGAGGGCGTCGAGCAGGAGCTGCTCACCTCGAACCAGGTCTGCAGCCAACACTGCTGGATGTCACCACTGCTAGGCACCTTCTAAGGTGGTCGGCAGTGGTCGGTGCTAAGTTCTAGCGCCAACACATGGTATCAGAGCCGTACACATTTTTCGGGCTTAGCAGCCAGCGATGACGGATCCCACTGGGGCTTTGTCGGGCAACGGCGGAGATGCTGAGAAGCAGCTCCAGCCGTTGGCACAGCCACAACCGGTAGAGGTGCGCGTGGTGAGGGAGTACGGCAGGAGCAACACCTAGCCGATGCTCACCTGCACCAACTATGGCGAGTGGGCTGTCTAGATGAAGTGGAAGTTCCGCGCCCAAAAGTGGTGGGCGGCCGTGGAGACTGGCAACGCCGGTGAGGATGCGGGGGTGGGCGTCATGGAGGCGCTCATGGCTTCCACCCCGAGCGAGTTCCATGAGGTGCTCGGCCAGAATAAGATGGCGAAGGAGGAGTGGGAGATGCTGGAGTCGCTCCATGTAGGCTCAGATCAAGCCAAGCGGGCCAAGGTTCAGCAGCTGTGCCGGGAGCTCAACGACATCCGGTTCAAGTCCGGGGAGTCGGTGGAGGACTGCGTTCTTTGTCTTTAGTCACTGGCGAGCCAGCTAGCCACCTATGGCAAGCCGATGGAGGACGAGGATCTCGTCAGCAAGCTGCTCTGCGTGGTACCCCCGAAGTACTCACAGCTCACCATGTCCATTGAGACGATGCTGGATATCTCCACATTGTCTCTAGAGGATGTGGCAGGGTGGCTGCGGGTTGTGGAGAACCACAGTGCGGCGCCGCCAGAGAAGGAGAAGCCGAAGTTGCTGCTGACAGAGGAGGAGCGGACTACGAGGATGAAGGAGAAGCGCCGGTCCGGGGAAGGCTCTAGCCGCGGTGGTGGTGACCGCAGTAGAAACAGCGGCAAGCCGTGCGGCAAGGCACCGGTGGACAGAAAATTAACGCGCCCAACGCTTGCCGGAAGTGCGGCAAGGTGGGGCACTGGCACGCAAGTGCCCGGAGAGGAAGGAGAAGAAGGAGGAGGCACACCTGGCTCGGGACGACAGCAACGACGATGAACACGCGCCGTTGATGGGGAGTACTGCACGCTGCAGGATGGCGAAGCAGGGGAGGCAGAAGCGGAGTAGGGAACTACGCCGCAGGCCATCGACCTTGATGAGCCGCATGCGCAGGTTCTCCTGGGCGTGGTTGGCGATGAGCTGGAGCGGAGGTGGTACCTCGAATCTGGTGCGAGCAACCACATGACGGGCTGCACGCCGCCTTCTCCGACCTCGATGAGAACAAGACCGGCACGGTCAAGTTTGGAGACAGTTCCCGGGTGCAGATCTGCGGGCGCGGCATGGTGCTGTTCAGGTGCAAGAACAGTGAGCATCGCATGCTCACAGAGGTCTACTTCATCCTGGAGCTCTAGTCAAGCATCGTCAGCCTGGGACAGCTGGACAAGCACGGCACAGAAGTAGTGATCCGAGACAGCGTGCTACGGATTCGGGACCGGGAACAGCGTCTTCTCATGAAGGTATCACATTCTCGTAACTGGTTGTACCTTCTGGATCTGAAGGTGGAGCAGCCGATGTGCCTCACGGCGGCGTGCACGGAGGAGCCATGGCTATGGCACGGTCGGTTCGGCCACTTGAGCTTCGACGCTCTTGGTTGGCACAGGAAGATGGTGACCGGGCTACCGGACATCAAGCATGCCGGAGAGCTGTGCGACAGCGGCCTGGCAGGGAAGCAGAGAAGGCTACCGTTCCCCAAGGTGGTGAGGTACCGTGCGGTGGATCCACTTGAGCTGGTCCATGGGGACCTTTGCGGGTCAATCACGCCGACAACGCATGGCGGGCGGAGGTACTTCTTCCTACTCGTGGATGACTGTAGCCGGTACATGTGGCTGCAGCTCCTGACGAGCAAGAGCGACGCGGCGGACGCCATAAGTGCTTCAAGACATGGGCAGAGGCAGAGTCGGGGAAGTGACGCCGGGTGCTCCGGACCGACCGTGGCAGCGAGTTCACGACGTTGGAGTTCGCCGAGTACTGTGCCGAGGAAGGTGTGGGTGACACCTCATGGCGCCCTACACGCCGCAGCAGAACGGCATTGTGGAGTGCCAGAATCAGACCATCGTCGGCATGGCGTGGTCGATGATGAAGGCCAAGGGAATGCCGGCGGCGTTCTGAGGAGAGGCGGTCACGACCGCCATGCACATCCTCAATCGGTCGCTGACCAAGGCTCTAAAGGGGATAACACCGTATGAGGCGTGGCACGGGCGCAAGCCTAATGTCTCGTACCTACGTACCTTCGGCTGCATCGACAACATGAAGGCCACCAAGCCAGGCCTCGGCAAGCTGGAGGACAGGAGCACGCGCATGGTGCTCCTTGGCTACAAGGAGGGGTCAAAGGCCTATCGGCTGTATGACCTAGTCGGCGGGAAGGTGGTGGCGTCTCGGGATTTGGTCTTCGACGAGCCAGCATCGTGGACCTGGGACGGGCCGAGAGAGGGGGCCTCGAGCAAGACGGCGGTGGGCTCTACGACTCATTTGTCATGGAGCAAATGGTTATCCATGGCCACAGAGAGGTCGAGGAGGCACCGAGGACCGGGGAAGCAGAGGCAGTGGAGCCTGCGGCAGGGGAAGCAGAAGGGCCTACGGTGGCAGGGATGGAGGAACCACCTAGTCTGTCCAGAGTAGGGTCCCCTGGCCTCGATCGCAATCTAACTCGCTAGACAACCCCTTGACCGGGGGCCTCGAGTGACTTAAGGGCCTCGAGTGCGAATGACCCTGCCTCGAGCAAACCAAGGGGGCCTCGACCGTGGGACGGGAGGCCTCGGTAGAGGGCCAAGGGGGCTTGACCCAAGCACGGGAGGCCTCGATTGTTCAAGGCACCTCGACCGCTGGACTAGGGACCTTGACTGACGGAACTCCTTTGGAGCGAATGACCCAGCCTCGAGGAACAGGGGCGGTGCGAACCATCGAGTATGCCACTCCACCGGCTGACGTCACGGAGTTCGTGGATGCGTACCACGAGGGGGAGGAGGTCTGGTTTCGCCGTCTGGACGACGTTGTAGGAGACACGGTGGTACCCGGACTTGCGGTGCAACTTCTCGATGATGACCATACTCTGCTCTTGATGATTGCAGAGGAGCCAACCACGTACGCTGTTGTCGAGCGTGACACGGCATGGCAGAAGGAGATGCTAGAGGAGATGTAGGCCATTGAGGAGAACAAGACATGGGAACTGGTCGATCCGCCGGTGGGTTGCCGGCCGATCGGACTCAAGTGGGTCTTCAAGGTGAAGCGGGACAAGCACGAGGCCGTGGTGAAACACAAGGCGTGCCTCATCGCTTGAGGGTTCGTGCAGTGCGAAGGGGTCGACTTTGAGGAGGTCTTTGCCCCCGTCGCACGCATGGAGTCGGTACGACTCCTGCTCATCCTCACCATTGCCAAAGGGTGGCAGGTTCACCACCTCGACATCAAGTTAGTGTTCCTCAACGGGGACCTGGCCGAAACGGTCTACGTCAAACAGGCACCAGGGTTCGTCATCAAGGGCACGGAGAAGAAGGTGCTACAACTGCGAAAGGCCCTCTACAGCCTGCGCGAGGCACCACAGGCATGGAACGCCAAGCTCGATGCCACCATGGCTGAGCTCAGGTTTGGGAGATGTGCCATGGAGCATGCACTGTACACCCGCCGATGGGGAAAGGAGCATCTCATCGTCGGGGCGTATGTGGACGACCTCATCATTGTTGGCAATAGCCACAAGATTTGGGCAAGCCAAAGGCACCATGACCCTTGGGGTTTGCTTTATTATATAGCCAAAAGGTTTGCATGGAATACAAGATGCTCCTAGACCATATTCCTACAACATATAGCATAAAGTGCTAAAGTAGATAAAGCTAGGCTCCTTGGCTCCTAAGCAAGCTCAAAGGCATTACAGTAACTAGGAAATGAACTAGACTACTGATAGCTTAACTGACAGGCTTATACAATATTTCTCCTCCTAAACCTGATAGTTCTTCAACTTGCTGATCTCCTTGAACCCGATTCTTCCCCTGATCTCTTCAAACTTGGCCTTGCCGAGGGACTTGGTTAGGATATCTGCAAGCTAGTCAGCTGTAGGTGTAAACTCAGTCTTGATTGTACCATCTTCAACACAGTCTCTGATGAAGTGGTACTTGGTCCTGATGTGCTTGCTCCTGTCATGGAAAACAGGGTTCTTTGCAAGGGCCAGGGCTGACTTGTTGTTGACCCTGAGCTCCACCACCTCCACCTTCCTCCCCAGCAGCTCTGCAAGCAGTCTCGACAGCCACAATGCCTGAGTTGTAGCTGTTGTCATTGCTGCATACTCATCCTCATAGCTCGAGAGAGCAACAACCCTTTGCTTGATGGACTGCCAGCTGATTAGACTGTCTCCAAGAAAGAACAAACACCCAGTGGTGCTCTTGCTGGAATCCATGTCACCAGCCAGGTCTGAATTGTTGTAGCCAATGAACCTTGCCTTGCAAGAAGCTCTGGTGTAGTGGAGGCCATAATCCAGAGTGCCAGCCAGGTACCTGAGAACCCTCTTCACAGCTTGAAGATGCCCAACTGTTGGTCTCTCTAGGAACCTGCTAACAAAGCCCACAACAAAGGCTAGATCAGGCCCAGTGTGCACCAAGTACCTCAAGCTACCCATGAACCTCCTGTACTGAGTTACATCCACTTCCTTTTTTGTGCTGTGCTTGCTCAACTTCAAACACTCCTCCATGGGAGTGGCAGCTGGGTTGTAGTCCGACATACCACCCAGCTCTAGGATCCTCTTAGTGTACTGACGAAGTGTGATGCCACCACTGCTCTGCTAGACCTCAATGCCCAGATAGAAGCTCAGCAGGCCAAGATCACTCATCTCGAAGGTTGACTTCATCCTGGCCTTGAATAGGTCGATCTCCTGCTTGCTTGCACCAGTGACGATCAGATCATCCACATAGACCCCGACCACTAGAAGCTTGTCGCCAGAGCCCCGCCTGTACATCGCCGCCTCATGGTTGTTCTGCTTGAAGCCCATCTGCTTCAGAGTCGCATCCAGCTTGGCGTTCCACGCTCGAGGTGCCTGCTGCAGACCATAGAGTGCCTTGCGGAGGCGATACACCTTGTTCTCTTCCCCGGCAATGGTGAACCCAGGTGGCTGGCAGACGTAGACTTCCTCATGAAGGTCTCCATTGAGGAATGGGACTTGACATCCATGTGGTGGACCAGCCACCCCTCCTGGGTAGCCAGCACAAGTAGCACGCCCACAGACTTCATGCGAGCCACTGGCGCAAATGCATCTTCGTAATCCACCCCCTCCTGCTACACGAAGCCGCACGCAATGAGTCTTGGCTTGTGCTTGATCACATTGCCACGCTCATCGTTCTTCAGCTTGAACACCCATTTCAGGGTGATTGGGTGGTGGCCGGCACGGGGTGGCACCAGCTCCCAGGTGTCATTTCTCTTGATGGTGTGCAGCTCCTTCTCCATTCCAGCATGCCAGGCAGGATCGTCCTTAGCTTCAGCATTGGTGGACGGCTCATCGGAGTGTGTGAGATGTAGCTCCGTGAACAAACGCTGTGCTGGCGATGGAGTGGGCTGATCACCGATGATGCTGGTGACGGTGCGATAGTGGAGTGGCTCCCCATCATAGCACGCATCTAGCCGGTATTCATCTTCCTCTAGGGGAGTCACGTGCTCCACCTGGGACTCGAGCGGGGCCGGTGAGGGCGTTGGCGTAGCCGCTGATGCAGGCGATGCAAGCGACACACGGGACGACGAGGCTAGAGCTGAGTCCTCTGCCTCCGTCGGCTCAAAGCCTGGTGAAGCAAAATGTGGCGGAGGAATTGGAGATGGGGATGCTGGGCTATGAGCTCCAGACACCACCTCCGATCACATGTACTCGATGGTGAACTCGCTCTCCGCCGTCGTCGATGAACCAGGCTCCGGCGAGGCCTAGTCCTAGCTGCATCCTTCATCGAAGACGACATCGCGGCTGATCTTCATGCGCTGGGTCACTGGATCATAGACCTGATACGCCTTGGCCCCTTCCTCGTAGCCGATGAACATGCCGACCTCGCCATGGTCATCGAGCTTGCGGAGCTGAGTGAGCCGCTTGGTGTAGGCAACGTAGACAAACACCTTGAGGTGGCACACCGTTGGCACGCGCCCGTGCCACGCCTTGTAGGGGGTCATCCCCTTCAGCGCACGTGTCGGCGATCAGTTGAGGAGGTGGACCGCAGTCATCACTGCCTTCCTCCAAAACCGGGCCGGCATCCTCCTCAGCTTCAACAGCACGTGCCGTCACCACCACATACTGATTCCTGTGCTCAACAACTCCATTTTGCTGTGGATTGTAAGGAGCAGAAAAATGGCGCTTTATACCTTCGTCGGTGGCGTCCTTGGATGGCAGAAGCACGACTCACATGAAGCGAGTCGCGTCATCCACCATCAGCAGGAAGAAGCAGTTGCTGCCAGGGGTCGCCGATGTCACAGGACCGCATAGGTCCCCGTGCACCAGCTCTAGCTGCTACTTTGCCTGGTACTCCGTCGCAGCCAGGAATGGGCGCCTCCTCTACTTGGTGGTGACACAGGTGTCACACACCTGCTCGACGTGGTCGATCTTGGGCATCCCTGACGCCATCTCCTCCTTGCTCAGTAGCCAGAGTGCATCAAAGTGCAGGTGGCCAAATCGTTCATGCCACTGCCATGCCTCATCATCCTTCTGTGCTGCAAGACTAACAAGCTGGACAGCTTCCATGTGAAGAATGTACAACTGATTTGCCCCTCGGCATACCTTGGCAAGTAGACGGCCACGGTGATCCCAGATGTCCAGCACGCCATCGTCGATCTCCACCTTGGGTCCGCACTCGTCCAGCTGCCCAAGACTCATGATCGAGTTCTTCAGGGCAGGGATGTAGTATACGCCTTGAAGGACTCGATGCTCGCCAGTCTTGCCCTCGAAGACAATGAAGCCGATGCCACGGATGTCCACCTTGGACTCATCCCCGAAGCGCACTGTGCCACGGACATCGGTGTTCAGGTCAGCGAAGTGCTCACGGCGGCCCATCATGTGGTGCGTGGCGCCATTGTCGAGGTACCATCCTCTGGCTTTCTCCCCATCTCCATCGACATCGAGGTAGGCCCGAGCACGAGGTTCGTCAATGTTGAGGGCTCAAGCTCGAGGGTCGGTGTCGAGGTGTCGAGCTTGAGGGTTGAGCTCGATGAGTCAAGCTCGACGGGTTGAGCTCGACGATCAATGTCGAGGTCCTAAACTCATGGGTCGGTGTTGAGGGGTCGAACTCGAGGGTCGGCTTGAGCACGTGGTCCATCTCGGACGAGGTCGGCTCGAGCGCGTGGCTCCTCCAAGGTCACATCTTTGGCGGCGAAGGTGTACGCCGGTGAGCTCTCATCGAGGTCGATGAAGCCATGTGCCAGGAATAGAGCGTCGTCCTCTTCTTCCACCTCGACGTACTGGGCACAACCTCCTTGTCCTCCACCTTCGCACTGCCCACCGCGCTGATCTCCTCCGCGGCATCCACCGCCACGGTCGCCTCGCTCGCGATGCGGCTGTTGGCAGTCTCGTGCCCAGTGGCCCTCCAGGCCACAGTTGAGGCATGTGGCCAGCCCGTGATCATCAGCGGCAGGGTCGTACCCATCACAGCCGCCGCCACAGCTACCACCATAGCCTCCATCGAGGCCGCCACCGCGGCATCTCTGCTTCTTGCCTCTGCCATGCTGGTTCTTGGATCTTGAGCCACCGGAGTCATCCGCGCCCTTCTTCTCCTTCCAGCGTGCCTTCCACTGCTCCTCCGTGTACATCAGCTTGCCGTCGACAGAGATCGGCTTCGAAGACGCTTGCTGCTCCTGTTCATCGACCGCCTTGAGCCTCCCGGTCACCACCTTGAGCGTGAGTGCATCAAAGTCGAGGAATTGCTCGATGGCAACGATGATCTGGGTGTATTTCGTCAGCACCGTGCGGAGGTACTTCTCCATGACTTGCTTCTCATTGATGTCATGGCAACCATGGATGACCAGCTGCTGATGCAGAGCCTAAAGCCGGAGTACGTAGTCCTCGACCTGCTTGCCTGACCTCATGCCAATATTCTCCCAGTCGCGGCGAAGGCGCTGCATCATCGTGCAGCGGACCCTGTCCACCCCGATCCTTGCTGCAACGATGGCGTCCCATGCCTCCTTCACAGTTTGCTTGTCGATGAGGGGGATGCCCATCTCCTGGTCACCGCGGTGACGATCACCTCCATCGCCCGCCGATCCTACCAGAATAGGACCGGAAGCCCCTCGACAGCGTCCCACAAGTTGCGAGCTTGCATTCGTAGCTTCATGGTCTAGGACCACTCATGGTAGTTCATCTTGTCCAGCATCGGCCACGCAGTCCCGCTGCCGGAGTCATGGTAGACGACCCGCGGCTCTGACGACTGGTGGCGCCCGCTGCTGCACCCGCGATGATGTGGCAGCGGGGACGAGGACCGCCTGTGGCGAGGGCTCCTAGACCTCCTGGGTGAACCTCCGTACAACCTCTCCTGCTCCTTCTTTGACCCGCTTCCCTCTGCTCTCTCCTTCTCCGCCTCGATCGCCGCGCGCAGCTCCCGCGCTGTCACGACGGCAGCCTCCGCTGCGTCCCGCGCCGCATGGATGGCTGCTGCTATAGCCTCCTTTGCCGCCTTTAGGCGAGCAGCCTTGCCATTGAGGTTGCCCTGCACCTCATCGGCATCCTCAGCACCGTCCCTGACAGTCTTGGCGGCGACGGCGGCGCGCTCGACGGAAGTAGCCATGGCAGGAGCAAGAACAGGGGTAGGTAGAAAAGGAGATAACTTGGGCTCTTTGGTAACCTAGCTCTAATGCCAATTCTTGGCAATAGACACAGGATTTGGGCAAGACAAAGGCACCTTGACCCTTGGGGGTTTGCTTTATTATATAGCCAAAAGGTTTGCTTGGAATACAAGATGCTCCTAGAGCATATTCCTACAGCATATAGCATAAAGTGCTAAAGTAGATAAATCTAGGCTCCTTGGCTCCTAAGCAAGCTCAAGGGCATTACAGTAACTAGTAAATGAACTAGACTACTGATAGCTTAACTGACAGGCTTATACAATAATCGTCACCGGTGCGTGGGCTCAGGACATCACCAACTTCAAGGAAGAGATGGCCGCGTGATTCCAGATGAGCGATCTGGATGCCCTGTCCTACTACCTCGGCATCGAGGTGAGGCAGGGAGAGGACGCCATCAGACTTGGGCAGCGCGCTTACGTGTAGAAGCTGCTCGAGCGGGCGGGCATGGCGGGCTGCAAGCCTGTGGCTACGCCGATGGAGGAGCGCATCATGCTCTTGAGGCAGAGCACCACGGTGAAGGCGGATGCTACGCTCTACTGAAACATCATCGACAGGCTGCACTGGCTGACTCACACATGACCAGACATCGCGTTTGTGGTGGGCTACGTGAGTAGGTTCATGGAGGATCCACGGGAGGATCACTAGACGGTGGTCAAGTGGCTGCTCCGCTATGTCCAGGGCATGGTGGAGTTGGGGAACGTCTTCCCTAAACGCGGCGGGCTTCAGCTGTCAGTATTCAGCGAGGCACCACCGGAGACCAAGGATGGTGCGCCGGGGCTCACGGCGTTCAGCGATGCGGACATGGCGGGTGATGTGGACGGGCAGCGGAGCACTTCCGGCGTGCTCATCTTCCTCGGCGGTGCGCCGATCACCTGGCAGTCACTGAAGCAGAAGATGGTGGCCTTGTCTATGTGTGCGGCGGAGCATGTGATGGCAGCTACCGTGGCGTGCCAGGTGGTCTGGCTGCGTCGGTTGCTGACTGAGCTCACCGGAGTTCAAGCTCAGCCGCCGGCACTCAGGGTGGATAACCAATCGGCGATCGCGCTAGCGAAGAATCCCGTCCTCCACGGCAGGAGCAAGCACATCGATGTGAAGTTTCACTTCCTTTGTGATCGCGTCGATGGAGGGCAGTTAGTCATCGAGTTCGTCGACATTGGTCGGTAGCTCGCTGACATTCTCACCAAGTTGCTTAGACGTCTTTGGTTCCTGGAGCTGAGGGGGATGATCGGCATGGTTCAGGTCAAGGGCTAGCAGTAGGATTAGGGAAAGATTGTTAGACATAATCTACTACCACCCCACTCTCATTACTCGACATGGCCATGGGCAGGTGGTCGGTCAACTGCTCAGGGCCAGGACGTGCGGCAGGGCATGGCATTAGGTCATTCCCGGTTGCTGTAGATCCTCATCAGCAGGTAGTGGGTTGATGTAGGCGTAGTACTAAGAATAGTTGGTGGCTGTAGACAGCCATACCTCCTTGTACCATAGAGTAGGTAGAGGCTTGTATATATTTGTATGCATTGCAATGGAAATAATAGAGCTTTTGCCCCTCACATTCTTGTCTAGGCAGCCGGCCAACGCTGGTGCTTGTGTGTGTGTGTGGGAAGATAGAGCTCGGCTCATATTCTTCCTTGAAGCAGGGGAGAGGTCAAGGGGGGTTGAGCAGGATCTGCTCGCCTCGAACCAGGTCTGCAGCCAACGCTGTTGGACGTCACCACTGCTAGGCACCTTCCGAGGTGGTCGGCAGTGGTCGGTGCTAGGTTCTAGCGCCAACACTCCTAACTATAGCATTTAGCATGTGTGAGTTTGGAAGGCATCCACTCTTTTCCATTACCAGAAACAGATTCTCAAACTCATCTAGCAACCCTTCTTTTATGAGATTTTCCATAATTAATCCATAGGTCACCACATCTGGAACTAAACCATGGGCAGGGACAGCAGCAAACATATCCATGGCATCTTTCTTTCGGGCACCTTTGAACAAAGCATCAATCATAATGGTGAAAGTAATGATGTCAGGTCGAAGATCCTTTGAACACAAGCTCTGAAACATCTCAAATGCTTCATCAACACAATTTTTTTGCAAGGCCCATTTAGAATTATGTTATATGTCCAAATGCCCCACTGTTTTCCACTTTTAACCATATTGAGGTAGAGTTCCTTTGCTCCCAAAAATCTCCTAGTCTGAAATAAACCTTGCAGTATAGTATCGTAAGTCACAGCTCCAGGTGTAACCCCCTTTCTCAACATTTCTTGGAAAAGACAATATGCATTGTCTATCTTGCCAGCTTTGCAGTAGCCATCAAGCAATGTATTATAGGAGACTGAGTCAAGGTTTCAAGCCAACTGAGAGCATAACATCAAGTAACTTTGTTGCTTCATCAACTCTACCAGTTAAGCAGTGGCCATCTATTAATGTATTATATGAGATAACATCAGGCCTCACGCCTACACGTTCCATCAAGTTCATGACACTCTGGGCTTCCGTAACACGTCCTTCTTTGCATAAGTTAGACATTATGGTGTTGAAGAACACGACGTTAGGACGGACATCTTGATCCAACATTTCAAAAAATAATTCCTCTACTTTATCCCATCTGTCTACAGTAGACAGTCCATAAACCAGGGAGCTAGAAACAACAATGTATGGAGTCACCCCTTCATTAATCATCTGTTTGAATTTAAGCATAGCATCATCCACTCTTCCCAACATGCAAAGTGCATCTATTAATGTTCCATAATTGACTACATCAGGACTCAATCCTTGTTGCCTCATTTTGCTGAGAATATGCATTGCCTCATCTATCTTCGCCTTTTTAGCAAATGCACAGAACACTATGTTGAAGATGTGATGATTAGGTGAAATACCATTTTCTACCATCAAATCTAGGAGATCCGACAAATCAGCAAGGTCTCCTTTAGCAGCATACCCATGAAGAAGAATGTCATAGATTGTTACATTAGGTTTTATACCCTTCCTAATCATAGAATCAAAAATCTTCCTGGCTTCTGTGCAATTTCCGTTCTTGCATAGATAGTCCAGCAGCAAACCATAAGTAACAATATTTGGGTGAAGACCACGTGCGGACATTTCTTCGAGCCTTTGGATTACCTCTTTCCACTGTCTTGCGGAGAGGTACCCCTGAATCAGACAGGTATATGTCCGGATGTTTGGCTTAACACCTTTATCAATCATCTGCTGAAGGACACCCTCGGCCCTCTCAACTGCCCTAGTTTTGCACAGGCCATCAATTATCGTGGTGAATATCACAACATTCAGCGAAATCCCCCGGTCCAGCATTTCAAGAAACAGGGTGTAAGCTTTTTCTACCTGACCCTCGCCAAACAAACCATTGATAACTGTGCTATAGGACACTATATTTTGTGTGCAGCTTCCATCTCCATCATTAGCCATCATGTGCAGAAGCTCAAGTGCCTCCTCAGATCTCTTTTCATTGCAGAAACCCTTGAGAAGTGTGCTGCAGGAAACTACATTCGGCATGCGGCCAAACTCAGGCATTCTTCGGAGCAATATGTCCATGGCCTCATCGACCCTCTTGGCATCACAGAGACCCTTGAGTAGTTAGTTGATGACTACGCCATTCACCCTCTAGCCCGTCTTAAGGATGAGGCCAAAGGTGGCGAAGCCATGCTCCAGGCAACCCAAGCGACAGAAACAACCAACGAGGATGCTGTATGTGTACAGGTCTGGATGCAGTTTGTTGGAGAAGACCATCCGGTTGAAGAGGGAGACGGTGACCTTGGAGGTTGAAGAGCATCGGGCGCGAGCGACAATGTTAAGCAGGTTGTTGAAAGCATAAACCGAGGCAGGTCTGGCGTGGGGCAACAATTCATCGAACAGCTTGAGCGCGTCGTCGACGCCAAGACTCCCCAACCTTGCACGGTCCGCGATGACGCGCTCCAGCTCCAAGCACCGGTCACGGGCGGTGCTCGCGTGGCGCGACATGTCGACGGGGTGCGGGTGGGCGCACGGCTGCTGGCCCGGCGCGGAGAGGCACGGTGGCGCGGCATCCGCCTCCGGATCGGTGAGGCAGAGCAGCTTTACGCGAGGTGGGCGGAGCCGCGAGTGCTGCACGTGCGAGGATGTGAGTGTGTGAGTGTAGATCTGGAATATGGTCGGCGGCGGGCCGGCGGCGGCGTCGGGACATGCGGGTTGGTCGCCGGGCGCAGGTGCCGGTGGGCGCTGGGCGTGCGTGGCGCGCGGGCACTGAGACTTGCTCTGCCTCTCTCCCTTTCCAAAAACAAAGTGCTCTGTCTGTGTTCACTATTTCGTTTTCATCACAATTCACATGACACGTAGGAGAGCGTACTGTCTAAAGCAATAGAAACCGATTAAGCAAAGTTTGAAAAATTAGGTCATTGTTTCAAAAAAACATATTTTTAAAATTTTTGGTTTTCATAAAGATAACCTTAATTATATCTTTTGCGAGATTTTTTTACAACTTTTTTACTGAAGCCCAAACAAACACACCAAATAGTAAGGAGAAATGCTATGTCTTTCGTTCAACATGAAGATAGATATACTACTTCCTCTCAAAAATATAAGATCAAGTTACTTGTAGCGCACTTGATAAATAAGCATGATTCAACCGTATCCAGTTTACAGTTACTTGAATTAGATCACTAGTCTATATCTTGTTTTTATGAGAAGACAAACTTTATAAAATTTGACTAACTGTATAAAAAAATATACTAATATTTATGATGTATACCAGGTAACACTAGATTAAGCATATAATATATTTTTATAATATACCTAATTGGACATATAAATGCTAATATTGTTTTATATATTTATATAGTCAAACTTAAAGATGTTGGACTTTTTCTAAAACAATATTTGCATTTATTTTGGGTGGAGAAAGAGTAAGATATTGCTTTTTGAACTTTCATGGTTTTGTGAGCCCTGTTGTGTCGTGGAAACTCCATTTTTCTAATTAAGCATGCTGATTTGGTCCCTCTTTTGTTTGGAAGAAGACAAAAATTATTTCCGTTATATAAAAACTATTATATGATCTATTATATAGCATTTTTCTTTTTTTGTTGAATATATATGACCTACATGTCGTGGCTATTGGATTCTCTAGTCTAAAGTTTAGTGGCTAAAGTTGAAGACTAAAACCTTAAACCATGTTAGCTCACTTCTGTTGTCTAAAGTTTTGTGAGATGGTATAAACTTTAAACAATACTTCCGATCTTTGTTTGAGCTTCAAAAGATAAAGTGGTCTAGACTTTTAAATACACCATATATAGGATCTAAACAAGGCATAAATGTAAATCTTTGCCCTACGGATTGCTTCCATATTGGTCTAAACCCAATCCGTTTTTGTTCCATGTAACAACTACTAAGAGTATATAGGGGCTCATTCTCATCTCCGAGGAAAACTATCATCTGAGGAATTTAGCTTGATCAGACGGATCACTATTTCAGTTCATAATGAGAAAATAAAATCCCAACCCCTCAAAATCCTCCCTCTAAGCCCTCCAAGTTGCAAAGGAGCTTCCACCCCCCAATATGTGAGATTTTTGGCGGGATCCAACCGCTGTTGTTAAGGAAGTCAACGACCGATCATCATTGTAGGCACCGACGACTGAGTCCCTGTGACGTGGACCAAATCCAGCCCGAGCTTGCTGCCGACAACATGGCTCTCACGCCTTCATCTCACCAGCAAACGCCACCACATGGCCACATGATGCTATGCGCACGCACTTGAAGCTCGAGAGCTTGCCTTGGTGCCACCGTGAATCATGGGAAACGACATGTGCCTTGCGGAGAAGAATAGTAGAGAGCACCAGTGGAGAGGGAGAAGAGGAGAAGTACCGATTAGGTAGGCGAGTAGGATGTCGATGACTTGTGCAGGGGATCTGAAGGTGGTGGCAAAGTGGGCGAGGATCCGATGGAGGCGTATATACTTGGTGGATGTGCATTTTGAAAGTTATAGGGAGTAGAGACCTAGATGACACACTCTGCCGAGTTTAGGGCTTAGTCAATAAATAGAAATATCTAAACTAGTAACCCATGATAGCGTTGGCCCACTTCATATATGCGGATGCACACATTCTAAAACTTTAGTGACTCTACCAAGTATAAAGATGGTCTGGCATCACTGGTGCCAACATGGACCGCCACTATAGCAAACGAGTCTAGTCTGGAACATTTTGGACATTGACCAACCATGTGACGAATTCAAGGACGTGTATGCATTCCTTTAACGAGTTTAAGGACCTCCTTGGATTGGGAGACATGCCAAGTCCCACCAGCCTATATATAGTAGAAAAAGTGTCATACACGTAAAGTTTTTGGTAAATAAAAGGGAAATAGTTTGACTTAATAAGCATCTCTAAAAGTTAATCTATGTTAGCGAAGCGATGAGTACTATGGAGTACAACTAGAGGCATGAAATCGAGGCAGTAACCAGTAAGCCAGTAACCCATTTACTAGTAAAAAAGCTTTCCCCTTTTTTCTGTCGACTACACCAAGTCCACACTCCACAACAGCGGCATTCAAAATAAACGATGGTCTCCGAACTGAATTCCGTTGCACACCTGGCTCTGCCGCTCTGTTTTCAGTCTTGTGCATGTCTGTATGCACTGACAGCATGCATGGCTGGCACGCTACAGCATACTTCTACTTCATGTTCATCACCCTCGTCTCGCCCACACACTAATAGCTATAGCTATACCTCTATAAATATGCACATGCATATGCAGCATGCTTTCATTGTTTGTACTGCTGGGGAACCGCGAGGAAAGGCTTGAAGGTGAGCACCAGCCCGATGACCTCTGTCAGATTCAGGAGCAGAAACACCATCTGGTCGCCTGCATTCATGTATATGAAAAATGTGGGCATGTGAATCGAAATCCCTCTATAACATGTCATTCAAATCTGCATCCTCTATATGTTTTTATTGCAGTAACTACTTGTAAGATCATATTGAAACATTTAGGAAGGTATTTAGCAGTGCAAAACTGCATATAAATATTTACCTGGAAAGAATGCGGCATGCTGACGCTTTTGTGCCCATGAGAACCTACAACCAGAGGCGTTTCAGCAGTGAGATTCTTGTTCAAAAAACAAAGTCCAGACACATTAACTAGCTTGTCCTGACTAGTCCATGCTTTTATGTTTATCAGACAACAAGCAATCACTGCAAGCTAGGAATGACAGACTAACAACTAGCAACATTTTCAAGACCGCGATGAACATCATACGAATAACAAGAGGGTTAGGCAGCACTGCTAGCTCTGCACATACAAGATGCCTGCTCCGGCTGGAGCAAACGCCTTGGACAGAGACATTGCCGTTGTAGCTATTCCGTTTGCAGCACCCCTTTGTTCTTGTGGCTGCAGATATCATCCGATTCAGATTTTAGGTTTATCTGACATATTGACATCAGTACCGATAACAATTGATCACTTCTTGGTAGGGAGTTAGATCATAATCGATAGAACCGGCATAAGTTGGACATGTACCACAGCATTGTTTTGCAGGAGCGAAGTGCCAGTAACTCTAGTGATCTGATCAAAATACTCAAAGCATTAGTTTCCAAAGCAGGCAAAGTTGAGGCATAAACCAAAAAACATGTCCTGAATTTCTAATTCTATACAGGAGTGTATGTTTTTAACCAGCATGTAGTGGTAACATGTTTTACGGGCTGAATCTCAGAGTTTACTCATAATGAACTACTTACTGCAAAAACGCTTTTGAGCATTGCTGCGATGTAGAGTGGCACATCAAGTCTTATTCCTGACAAGTGTGTCATGAAGGGATAAGCAGCAATTATTGGTATAGATAGTGCCTGCGATACTTATGGTCAATTGATAGAATTACAAAAAAGGAAATAAGTAATGGACACACTGCAAAATGTCAATCAAACAATAATAATGGCGACTAATAACTTACCGATGAAACTCGGGTTGAATTTATTGGACCAAGGATTTTATCGATCCAACTGTAAACAAAAATTTGATATACCAGAAGACTGCCACCTGCAGTTGAGCAGAGGAGAAATATTGACGATATATCCAGAAACTGCATGTATTACAGTGTACAAACTTTATAACCATAAAACACAGACAGCTGCTCAAGTGGACATTGTTTTTTTAAATTTTTTTTTTGTAAAGTAATTTGATGGAGTAGAATTACCTGCGACCGTAAGAACTTGGCCCACATCTTTAGACGCAAAGCTAAGCCCGCCATATTTTCTGTCACTCACGGTCCATAGAGAAAATATCTGATGTTCAATAGCAACATTATCTGACTTTTAGAACAATTCATTTTAATGGAGAAGCTGTTGGAGTCGGTGCAAGTGGTACCTCAACATATGCGGTGTCATGAAGGGAGAAGATGCAGTATGTTATAATGGAGGACATCAGTGGCCAGTTTCTGAGTAAACTCTTCTTAGGTGGCTCTGTACTTTCTTGAGTTGTTGTACCTTCTACCATTTCGACAGCTCTCTCAAGGCCTTTGTGCTTATGTAGGGTCTCCTGTTTATTTTAGTTGCTCGATGAATGACAAAGTACAGAAACAAGCTGACATCAAAGTGCAAAATTATCTAACAGATTTTTTTCTGTGTAATTTAATAAGGAAGGATAGGATATTCACGTGGACTTGTATATTTCAGTGTGATAACAACAAGACATATTTATGCGTAGAAACTCATAAAACACATTAAAAAAACTCTTCATGACAACATTATTACAACGACAATAAATTTGTAAGCATACATTGATATATAGAGAGGTTGTACTTACCGACAGCCATACACAACTTATGAGAACCAAGGTAGCGAAAAATGATATACATAGACATGGCAAGAAGTATGGGAACCTGCATGATGTTGGAACAAGATCAAATGAAAAAAAAAAATCACTCTAGTGTTGACAATATAATTAAATTCCGGTCAAAAGGAATACTACCTCCCAAACACTGATTTCTCATGAAACAGATGTGGATACTGCTTGACAGGCTGGTAACAAGGAAGGAAGACAGAGAAGGTGAAAAGTAAGTAATAATCCAAACGGTTGGTAAACAATGATCTTTGTAAGATACCTCTGCTAGAAAGCCCCCAATTGCCGGGCCAATTATAACACCCATTCCCCATGCTGTGCTGACCTAAATAAATCAAATGAAATGGATAAAACAGAATTTATTGTAGTAGGCAGTAATTGTAAATGTTATATGCAGTACAAGCACGTGTTATAGATGCTAAATATTATATGCTTACAACTGATATACCCAGAGCCTGTTGTTCAGGTCGGCAAACTTCGATGGAGTAGGCCTGAAGCAAGAAAGCAATAATCACGTTCACATTACATTATTGACTAGACTATTTGCTGGAACCAGGGCACAGCACCTGACAGCGACATAGTTCCTTTGTCTCTTGTTAGGATTTGACAATTTCTGTTTCTAACATAACAGAGTAGGAGTACTACGTACCTTTACCGGTGCAAGGAAGCCGTTGAGAGCGCCGAGAAGGAACCTTGTGGCGATCGCCATCCAGTACTTGACACTCAGTCCAAACAGAGTGTTGAACACAATGCTGAAACAAGTATAAGTTTGAAAATGGATTGGTAACAGAGTTATATATAGAATAAAGGGGACAAAATATTACTACTGCGACTAAGATTTAACTTTGACTAATTATGGGTAATTTTTTTGTGACAGCTGTTTGTTACGGAAAGAAAGGTAGATAGATGGCGATGGATGGAGCACTTACACCGAAAAGACAGAGAAGGCGATGACAGGTTTTCGGCCAACACGATCCGCCACCGCACCCCAGAAGACCGACGCGACGCCTCTGCCGATCATATACGCCGCGCCTGAAGGAAAGAGAAATAACAACAGAAAAGGAGAAAGAGATCGATTTCACGTGGATCAGCAAAAAGAAAAAGGAAGAACATATATGTAGTATAAACATAGAACACGCATGGTGGTTTCTTGTGAGCCTCTGATTGGCAGTTGGGTTGGGTTGAGTGTGACTGTGTAACTGAGTGACAGCAAAAGCATTTTTTACGTACCGAGGAAACCAGCGTAGAATCCAATGTCTTCCTCCCTCGGAGCGACATGCAGGTCCCTTATCTGTTTCATCGCCATTAGTGGAAATTAAAGGTAAAGAAATCGGCATTTTCTATGTGCAAAAAAAAAAAAAAAAGATGCACACGTAGATGATTTCAGAGGATGAATATGCCAGCAGCCAAGTGAATGGCAGGCAGAGGCTTACCATGAAGTAGAGGAAGGGGAACAGGGACGTGATTGGCAGAGCTGAAAAACGACAAGAGCAGTGGCGTTGAGAAATCAGTCGAGCAGCAGAGTATAAACGTTTCAGAAGAAGAATAAGAAGCATCTGTATTCAGTTTTTGAGTCAGTAGCCGGCATGGCATACTCGTCATGGCCGAGAAGAAAGAATGTCCAGTCCAGGTTGTTTGACCAGCAGAAGAAGAAAAAAAAAGATGCCAAATCTCGTAGAAACTGTCACATGTACTCCTCCTAGTAGTATAGAATACACAGATCGAACAAGAGAGTAGCATAGCAGGCAGTAAAATAAGACCATATCTCCTCGTTCGTCCGAGGACGAAATGGTCTGGTCTCTGTGTCACATGCTGGCAGTTGGAATAGATCGATAATAAAGTCATAAAGAAATGGAAGGACCAGAGCAGGTAGCAGGAGGAGCATCAGCATCAGCGTCAGGTGCGAGAGAGTAGTACGTGGGCGTACGTACCGGAGGCGAAGGTTGTGGTGCCGACGAAGAGCAGCTCCTTGTATGGGACGCCGGTGTGTGTCTCCTTCTTCCGGTCCATGGCGCAGCCGGGGCACCCGTCGTAGTACACCTTCGCCGAAGCCGCCGCCGCCACCGGTGGCAACGGCGATGCCGGCGACTCCTCCCCCATTCTGCCCGTCCGACTACTCGATTAATCGGTGTTCGATGGCCGGAATGCTCTCGACGCGTGAGAAGAGAGGAGGATATGCGAATTAAGAGAAGACAAGAGAGCCGGAGAGAAGGAGAAGGAAGGAAGTGGAGAGGAGAGCCGTGGAAGCAAGGAACGGACGGACGGAACCAAGGGCGGTGGTGCACTGACTGACGGTGGCCCCGGCCGGCGCCTTGGGGCTCTGCTTGGGCCCTTGCTTGGCGTGCCAGGCCAGGCCGCGCGTTGCCTGGTGTTGACCTCTGGATCGATCGCGTCTTCGTTCCTTGGCGGACGGAGGCGGCGGCCGGGCCCAGAGATGATGAGATGACGACAAAGGCAAGAGATGAGAGGGGGCCCGCGCCGCACCCCGGCGCGCCGCGGCGCGAGTGACAGATGGCCGCGGGCCTGCAGCGGCGGCCGTGGAAGCACGACCGTCCACGTCGGTCATCCGTGGGTCGTCACTCATCAGCGAAGGGAAAAACCACACCGCCGTCCGCCGCCGCGCCGCGTTCAACGCCGACGTACGCAAGCCTGTGTCGTGTCACGGAGCTAAGGCGGCGGGTGGGCGGGCGGTGGCGGTGGCGGCGGCATATATATAGATGCCCTGTACTACGGCTGTAGACGCGTGTGTCAGCGAGGCCGCAATCGAGCACCGGCGGCGGATCGGTGGAGCCGCGCCGTCGAGGCGGATTTTGCTAGTTACGACGACACCACACAACCCGTTCCGTTCCGTTCCAAGTCTAAGGGTTAGTTTTTCTTTTTTTAAACGGAAATGCAAATGGATTCCAAAAACACACATTAATAGATTTTACGGTTAGCATTTTTGCTTTATTGTCCACCCCAAGAAATCGTTGTCGAACTTGCTGGAAATTAAATTTCTGGCGGTCGACTTTCTCGACAAGGACGGCTGCCTGCCACAGCCACCCCACAGCTAGCGCCACTGACAGCGCAGTTGCCGATCGATCATACGTATACACCCTGCATTACAAGAGACACTATACTTAGGCCAGTCTACTAGTAGTAATTAATCATTTATTTGTACATTATCAGTGTTTAGTAACTGATCTTACAGTAGTTGCCCAGCCTTGCACTAGGCCAGTTAGGTTTTATCTGTTTTTTTTTATTTTTCATCTAATATGTGTCGTGACAAATCAACAGATTTGGTAACTTAATAGGTTGGATTGATTATAATAAAGGGAGGAGAGAGGGTTTCATCCGAGCACAATGACCCTAGGAGACAGGTGTGGTGTGCCAAGAAAAAAACAAGTGGCAAAATCAGCATTTTACGGTTGTCTCACCTCTAAACAATAAATAAATATTTTAATATGTCCATTGTCTTGTAGCCAATCTCTCTGAGCTAGAGTGTACACCAGCAAATGACTTTTTTTTATCTATTAGCAAAGCGACTTAACTTTCAATGTCCCGTAACGAATTTTAACTAAACATTAATACTTTTACCTATTTATTTGTCAAACCTTAGACACATTAATCAAGAATGCAACGGCGTACAATTGCATTTTTTTTTTATAGAAGTAGTTATACATAGAAAAAAAATGAACAAATGTTATTATGAAACCACTTTATATTATGACAAGACATGTCTAATCCTACTAATTTGAGATATAATTAAATTTAACACAAACAAGTAATGATTTTCTAATAAAAGTTTGGAATGGACAGCTCTAGCTAGGCAACCTAAACACAACACGTCTCCTGTTTGTGACCCGAGCTAATACTCACCCGCGAGCCCACATCGACGCGCAAATGTTGACGACGAAAGCATGTTAATGAGTACACTTTCAATAATTTAATGCGCTATCGCACTGAATCCTCCTAAAGCATATACATATATCGATTGAGCTGTATATATATAGCACTGCATGCAAAAGCTAGCCCACTAATCTCTCCTAGTACTATTTGTCTCACATGCATGACTTTAAAGGGTTCCGAAGTAGGGTAATATTGGGAGCTGTCACCGTCTCCTGAATCATCTTTTACTCCCTTCCCAATAAGATTAGACACCGCATCCGCATGCCGTGCACACCAGATCAACAAAGATATGGCACTAGTAGCTGGATATAGATAAAAATGCAACTACACCAAAGTGGAAAAGAAGAGGTATGCAGGACAAAAGTGCTATCTTTTCAATCCTAAATAAATCAATTTCTATATTGATATTAAGTGGTTCACGAGTTTGATGGTTGTTGTAGGTTGGTAACCGTACCCAGACATGCGATGGTGTAACAAATACTCTTTCTCTGCTTAATGAAAAACTCTAAACAAAATTTTGTTTATGAGGGCACTGCTAGCTAAATTATTGTACTTTAGATTATCGTATGACAAATGTGTAAGCCTTAGGGCAGTCCCAATGGAATAATTAGGATAATTTGTATGTAACTAGAGTGCTAAATAAGCAAAATTAATGGTGATGTAACATTATATTGTGGAGGAGAGAGAGAGAGAGAAGAAAACTGGTTTATTCTACAATAAAAACTACGTCTACACGGAACTAAAGATAGGAAGATGTGTAACAGCCTAACATGCAGATGTTGTGAAAGAAGGCAAAGATATATTGGCTGAAATTTTATTGTGAAGAAACCATGCATTATTGGGATATACATATATATACAGTTGTGTATTAGTGTGCACATGATATGCATGACAAGAGCATGAAAACCGTACGTAGGTCTAACAATTTTTGGTTTGGGAGTTTAGGACTGCCCTGACACCGCTCACCGTGATGCCATTTTATTGTGTGCTTACGTGATGCCGTCAAGAAAAAAAATAGCAGGCACACAGGGAAAATGTTGTAGTTTTTCCAGTAGTGGCCGGCTTCGGATGTTTTTATATAGAAAATTAATAGTCATTAGTCATGACTAGCTGCATATTATTGCTCATCATGTAATTGCTACTATCTCTGTTAGAACACTGATTGATCATCTAGCATACTGGATTACCTAACAATCATGTCGCGTACAAGACTTTTCTTTTACCTTATATATGTAAAAGATACAGAACATTCTTATTACTGAACTAGAGCCAAGCAAACAATCCACTACTACTGAGCCAGTGCTCCTTGTCTCTCGCTACTACTAGTATTAAACAACCATATTAATAGTTCTGTATTCCATTCATGACCCCACATTGCACGCAGTCTCGCACTGCTGTTTATCTATTTCGGCCTTGTTTAGATTCCCGAATTGGCATATAAATTTCACTATATAAAAAGAAGATTCATATCATATCAAAATACTGGTAAATGCATGAAGTACTAAATGTAAATGAAATCAAAACTAATTGCACAGTTTTGTTATACTTTACGAGATGAACATTTTGAGCCTAATTAATCAAAGTTTGGACAAATTTTTATTAAATACAAACAAAATGCTACATTGTCATATTTATGGCCTTTTGTCAACTTTGCATGTGCAAAGCTGGTATATAAACATGGCCTTCAATTCTCTCGCTCTCTGGTCCTTTTTCATATATAGTAGGCACCAGCACCGGATTAAAGCAAACAACTTGTCGTTAGCACATTCCACTGATAATATATACTACGGAGTAGTACATGAGTAGATGCGGACTACGTAGAGTGTTCATAATCGGCCATCATCCTTCATCAGTAATTAAAGTTCCTTCTTGGAAGCCAGCTGGACGTCAGCTATAGGCCTATAGCAGCGATAATTAAGGAATGGAGTTGGAGGAAGGATGTGCGAGTAGCAATGCAAATAATCGTCGGTCTGACGTATACTAACTAGAGTGCAAAACCCACGTACTGCTACTACTTCCGAGTATGAGAAAACACACAAAAAAAAAAAGAATACGGCTGCAAATAATCGTCGTCCACGAAGATAGCACTCGATGATCGATAGAGTTGTTTCCCTTCCCTTCATCTTTCCTTTTTATTTTTCTTCAGTTTTCTAATCGGTCATCGTCAAGGCTATTACATCCAATTGTTGGCTGACGTCGGATTATTGCGAACTGAAAACTATCTCCTCAGTCCTCACAGCCGCGAACGAGACGACGTCATCGGTCTCTCTCGTAATGGATGGACGGTACTGGAGCTGGACTGCTGATGTGTTCTATAGAGATACCGTTGGTACGACAACGACATCTGCCTCGCTCCTGTCCACTGATTTTCTTGCTTTGCTAGTCAAAAAAGTGGCCAGGAGTGTATCAATATATATAATGCCATTGCCCTGTCGGATTTATACTTGTGATTACAGGAAAAGTGTACGTACTGATCTGGTTCTGCATGCAATTATTCTATCACATTTTCTATAATCAAAAGTAATCACATGATGCAAGTGGGCATCATTATTAATTTCTAATTAATACGTAACTTGCATGCTATAATCAAAGTAACGATAAGAGAGTATCACTTTACTTAAACTGCAAGGAGACAAACTCCATCTCAGATACGGCTCCTCTGTGATAGTGTTCATTAGTATAGGCCGGATCGACACACAGACTTGGGAATGCAATGCGCTGCTCCACAAACTTATATATTAAAACTGCCGGGTGTGCAGGATTGAGCTCATAGCTCTAGCGGTACCTCTCCCAGGCGTGGAGCGTCCGGTCCCGTGGACCGTCCAACCGGCTCTCACGCGTGAAGCCACAATGGAATCGTGATGTGCCTGTCGTCTATGGAATTCAAAAATTTCGGTGATCTCAAGAACGACGTGGTCTTTAAAATTTGAGTGTAGTTATATATTTGTTTATACACAGGATGATAAAACTACCGGGTGTGCAGCAATCTTCTTTATCGATCTGTGTATGAAAAACAACTACCAAGGCTTGAGGAACCTATTCCAGACGTGTGTACGTGGATCATATATATCTGCAATTGTTTTAACTGTAGTGCTTCTTCCACTAATTCGATCGATGACGACAAAGATGAACTACAGTGCAGTACAAACAAACGGTTCTGATGTGATTGATAAATAGACAAATCGTGTTGCGGCTTCTGTCCCACTCTCGAGTCTCGAAGAAGTACCATTTTTTTCCTTTTTCTAGGACAAGGAGAGTTATTTTCAAGTCTTCTAGAGGCATCAAAAAGTATTCCAGGTACGGAAGAAAAATATTCATTTTTTACCAGAAAAATTTACAACTTCATGAGCAAAATATTCTGGCCTTACCAGAAAAACATTTTACTTTAGAAAGAAATATAGGGAAATATGAAAAATATAAATATAAATATATTTAAACAAAAAATAAAATAAATAAAAATAGTAGTCTTTGAAATAAATTAGTAAGGGGTACAACAGAAATAGTAAAATAAAAATTAAACTAATACATTCCGAGGACAAGGGGAGAGGGGAAAACAACAATACAAAATACAAAGCCTGGGCCAAACCTTTTTGGTGAAAGCCCAAGAACAGCCCACGCCGAAGAAGACTGTACTTCGGCCCAATGAGGGATGGGTGGAAGAGACAATGACTTCCGCTGATTTTTGACAGAACCCTTAATTATGACGGCGCTACACTGCTGCTGCAGAGCTTGCGTTCAACGCGCCATCCAGTATGGACGTCAAGGATTGAACTTCTCAGCTTCAAACAAGATTGAAACTTCAAGCATAGCTGTTCCTCATCTGCAGAAGAAGGCCGTCCTCATTTGCTAAAAAGGCCAAGCTACAATTCTTGCTTCAACAGTTTTAGAATTCCCTCCCTTTTTCTATCTAAAAGGGGAAGAAAACATTGCATTTCCAGGAATCAGAATGTCCTCCTATAGTCCTTCATTGTCTTTCTGACATGATGCAAAAGATTACTCTGAATAATTAAGAGAATCCAACAAGCAGATAAACAAGGAGGGTACAAATGGCTACTAATTTCATTTCCAACAAATAATTTTGAGTCACTGAACCTTGCATTATTACTACTTACAGCGCAGCAACTCTCGGTCCATGGCCACAGTTACCACCTATATGTGCATTTCCTGTGCAGAAGTGCTGATACATACACAACTTACAATTATAAGTACATAACTTTCTTGCTTTTTCCCAGGTCTCTGTAGACCTTCGCAGCGTAAGGGCGTGCTTTCGCCCTTCTCCTAACTGGTACAGCCGTGATGAATTTTGAATATTCCAAAATTTTATAGTTCATCCAAGGAACAACTATCTGCTATCAAATTGCTCTGGTACTGCCAGAAAGGGTTTGAATGTGAGGAGAAGCCCAACCAGCTCGACGATGTTCAGGAGGAAGAATACCATCTGATCACCTATATGAGTGGAGCAAGGAAAGTTATGCGAGAGAAACATACGTCCTGCCAAAAAGAACACAAAATGGATCTGGAATTTTTCTTCTCATAAGAGGTTAACAAATTTTACCTGGAAAGAAAAAGGCATGCTGGCGTTTCTGTGCCCATGAGAACCTGAATTCATACACAAACAATCAGGTGCAATCCATGTCTCACATGCAGCAGATCATTCTCCAACAAACTATAGTGCAGCACAAGCTGGGAGCTGCTAGATCCAATGCACAGTACATCTCAGCCTTCCGACTTTTCACACTTAAATTAGCAGCGGTGGAGTTAAATTTCAAACTGGCAAAGTTGCAGTGGCATGGCCATAACTGACCCTAAATTAGAAGTACAAATGCAGCTCAGCTTTCCTACTTGTGAAGCTTAGCTAATTCAAAATACACAGCACCTCAGGACTCGAACAATTGAAGCTTCAAGCACATTCCATTTAAGCATAGTAGTCAAAGAAGTAATGTGGATAGCAAGTTTATTCTAACTAAAAGTACAGAAAATTAACTGTAAGGAACAGATTGTACTCACACAATGCCAGCTCCTGCTGGAGCAAGTGCCTTGAAAAAGGACATGCCAGTCATGGCCAATCCATTTGCAGCTCCTCTTTGGTCCTGAGGCTGTTATTAATTGCATGGCCATAAGTCAATCACAGATTAGCAGGACAGATGTTTTAAAATATTTTTTTGAAATTGAGCTGAATAGATTGATACATACCACAGCATTATTTTGAAGGATGAAAGTGCCTGTAATGATGGTAACCTAATATTGCACACCAACGATGAAAATAGTTAAAATGAAACAAACTTCAATACAAGAAAAAATAAATCACAAAAACCCTCATTCTTCGGAAGGAAAAAAAAAGTTGTGAACTCCTAAGTTATGGGCAAGTACACATGATCTTTCTTTGAGGATTTTTCAAGTACACGTGATCTACATGGCTGATATTTGCCAAACATCTGCAGTAACTACAGAGTTTATTTCCTTTTCCTTTTTTAAGAGCAGAGTAATTGTAGACTCTCTAAACGTACCACAATTACTGTCTATGAAGTTATTTGAATCTGAAAGTTCAAACAACAAGTATGAAAAGATAAAAAAGTACTCACAGCAAGATTATTCTTTATGACTGACGCAATATTCAAAATGATTGATAATCCAGGTTCTGACAGGTATGTCATGTAGGGGTAGGCAAACAGGATAGGTATGCACAGGATCTGCAAGGTCAAAAGCACAGCAGTTAAGATATGCAGAGAGAACAGAAGGAATTTAATAATTAAATAACGAAAGATTTTACTCACAGCACAAATTCGAGAAGATTTGATAGGCCCAAGAACCTTACTGATAGTAGGATATAGAAAGAGTTGATATACAAGAAGACTAGCACCTGAAATGGAAGATGTAAACTGCTATAAATGCTGGTATGACAAATAACAAAAAGTTGGTGCACGAAGTTTGGAGAACCACAATGACTGTACTGGACTGATGACAGAATATGAAGATTATGTTCAGCGTCAGGGAATGATTAGGTTTTCACTTTTTCGTATATACAGATCAAAATGGGAGTATATACAATTATATATAGTCATTGAACTTTAGGCAAAATGCATTCTGCAAGTTACGCTAACAACAGTGAGAAAATTTACCTGTGATTGCAAGAACTTGACCAACATCCTCAGTTGATAAACTCAGTCCACCATACTTCTTGTCACTTTCAGCCCATAGAGAGAACACCTAGAGTTAGTTTTTATTAGTGCTCCGAAACATGCAAGAATTTCCTCTAGATAGTTACTATAATACAGAGCACACAGCATACATCTACATAACTTGTGGCAGCTTTCTGATAAATAAAGTAATACAAGAATTATATGTTGGTACAGAAGGATATATGTAAGTTCCGAAACAAGAAGAAATAATAGATATTCACAACAATGCAAACCACCCGTAGGCTGCAAGCCAAATTTTTCTTGGCTGACAGCAACTGATGTTTAACAGGATCCATGTTAAAATTCTACTTTTCAGAACAGACAAAAAAGGACGTACCAGTGCCGTAGGCTCCCGCACTGCGGGGTCTAGAGAAGGGAAAATAGCCAGCAGCCTTTAATTAACTAGTTAGCAATATTCAACTAACTAGTTAGCAAAATAGATATACCAGAGTTTACAGTGAATCCTTCTAGTCTCAAATAGAGTCATTATGTTCATAACATGCATTAATTCTACCTAGCTTGTTAAAGCATAGTACTCAAAAGTTCCAAAACTTCAGTGTCATAATTAACGAACAAAAAAGGAAATACCTCTGTGTAAGCCATGTCATGGAAGGAGAAGATGCAATAGACAATTATTGATGACATCAATGGCCAATTCCTGAATAGGCTCTTCTTAGTATCTAAACTATCACTTTCTTCAACCTTTTCTTTTGAATCAATCAGATGGGCCTCCAAAGCTTCAATGTTCTGACTTCTATTTTCATGAACTTTGTGCTTGTGCAAAGTCTCCTAAAATACATTGTGAGATGCTTTAAGATGGGCAGGGGAGTAATCAAAATGTGGCTCAAAAGGTATGGAAATGGTTAATGAATAATCAAAAGCAATCCCACATACCGGCATCCATATGCAGCATATGAGAACAACAGCAGCAAAGATAGACGTGCATAAGCATGGTAAGAAATATGGGAACCTGACAAGTTTACATACAAAGTAAGTACTCTATAAGTGAATTATTTGAGATTATTTAGTTTTGCTATGCGAAAAGATACCTTCCGAAGATTGAGTCAGTTGAAAAGACAGTTGGAAAATTTTCTGCAGGCTGCCACATGGTTAACCAAATTAGGATCGACAATTAGATATAATTTAACATTGTTAAAGAAGAGAGAATTTTTTGGATTTGAAGAAAAAACTAGAAGTACCAATGCAAGGTAGCCTCCAAGAGCAGGACCAACAATGAGGCCTATTCCCCATGCTGTGCTGACCTAGAATTACAAGAAGATGAATTTCAAGATCATTGAAATAAAAAAAAACATAGTAGCAAATTAATATAAAATTTGTATATTACAAGTGATAGTGCTAACGCTTCATGTTCAGGTCGGCAAACTTCAATGGCATAAGCCTGTAAAAAACAGGTATCAAGTTACTAGTGATATGTGTATATCACATCTATCTTCTAACATAAAAGAGCTTACAAATTCGCTATACCTTTATTGGTCCAAGTAAACCATTTAAAGCACCAAGCAGAAATCGTGTAGCTATTGCCATCCAATAGTTGACACTCAGGCCGAACAATGTATTGAACACAACCCTGGGACATTATAAAGAATTAACTCAGAGACTCAAATGTTTGATTAAGAAAAGGGCAGGAGTAAACAAATGCACAGTTAGTCAACATTTAGTTTTACATAGAATGGAGTGGAGGTAAAATGTTACTAACACAGAGGCAATGCCAAATACGACAACAGGTTTCCTCCCAATACGGTCTGCTGCTATCCCCCAGGCTGTTGAAGTCAGGCATCTACCAAACATAAACGAGGCACCTGGAAAAATCCAGCATATGGAGTTGCACATTTCAATCACAATACATTAACCATTTGTTAATGCCATACAAAAACATGCTGAACTTGAAATGAGCAATTCGTCAAAACTAACCTACGAAACCAGCATAGAAACCGATATCTTCTGTTCTTTTAGCAATCCCCAGATCTCTTATCTGTAAAATAGTAAGAGAATACATGAACACTTGTAAAGGCACTTAACGTGCACTGGTAGAGGAGAGAGGTATAAAAACATCAGCATCATTGTACTGGCTAATTAATTATTGTGATACAACACAAATCCTGTATGAATAACCAGAAAAGTTGAACAGAATATATACATACCATAAAATACAAGAAGGGAAACAGCGATGATATCGGTATAGCTGAAAACAAATAAGAAAAATCAGAAACAGTGCAATGGGTGATATCTATTGAAAGAAGAAAGGGTGTGAAAAGGGTAGGAATTATATAACAACATAGAAAAAATGACAATCATGCGTGTTTCTGTCAGCCAAAAGTGCTGGCACAGATGTTAAGAAAGCTAGTTCAGTAAACGGTGACTAAGAAACCATTGATACTATGTCGCAACTGTTGCTTATTTGGAACAATCTGACAAAAATTCAGTAAACAGGCATTACATTTCAAAGGAAACTGAATGTCGCAACCTTCTGTAAGGCGTGTGTGCTTTCCCTGTCAGTGAATCCTGAGAGAAGTCTTCTGCTAACTTCAATGAGTTGCTGACACGGACAATGCTCCAGAGCTCAATGAATTCAATGTCTTAGTTAAAATTAAGTAGTAGTCCACCTAAGCTAGCGTCTAATGACACCATGTAGCGGCAGGTTAACGAACCTAATATAGCCGTTACACCATCATCCACAGTGCACCCAGCTAGAGGTATTGGAAGGAAAGAAAAGCAGGTATGACATGACGACGCTGTCATTGTTTCATTGGTCATTGGATGCATGAAACAGTAGATTACAATTGTGTTTGCTTACTCATAGTCTATTGCTTGCATCTGTACTATAGAGCGAGGGGACAAGCTAGGAGCCTGCCAGGTATGGCAACAAAAGAAAGAAACACAGAAATGCAACGCTGTTGTCGCGCACACAGTACGCACAGTGCCCCTAGTGAATGAATATGACACTTGGGCACAACTGAAAATGGACCTACAAACAGTATGTAAATATCCCAACAACATGCCCATTGGGAAATTCGATTCGAGTCACTGTTATTGCAGTACGGTTTCATGTGTTGGCAACAAATGTTTGTGCACTACTCGTATGTGCGAATGACATTGAATCTAGCGTACAGGGGTACTGTAACCCATTCAGATTTCAGAAGAAGAAGGGCTGGAGCAGAACAGCGAGAGAAGGTGAGAGGCAGAGCAATTGCAATGCAAGGAGGGAAAGAATCTAATCTAATCTAATCTAATCCAAGAATGGCGGTACGCCGGCCGTAGGCACCCGGCAGCGGCGCGTACACGTACCGGCGGTGAGCGAGATGATCCAGATGTAGAGGAACTCCCGGTACGGCTTGGCGTTCCGGAGCCGGAGGTCCTCCTTCCTCCGGTCGCACGCGCAGCCGGGGCACTCCTCCATTTCCGGGCGGCGGCGGTCGGCGCCGGCGGCCTTGTCGTCGTTGCTGCCGCGCAGCAAGGGCGCCTCGCCGGCGGCGCGGCGCTCCTCCTCCTCGTCGTCGTCACTCATTGGCAGTGGCGGTAGCGAGGGCGTGGTTCCGGCGACCTTCCGTTCCGTCGTCGCCTACTACCCACGCACAGGCGCCCAGGGGTGCCAGACAAGGATTGGCTAGAGTGCTAGGCGACGAGCGCCAATGGATTGGTGGCGCTACGTACGTACGAGTGTCGAGTGGCGTCGTTCGTCCATGGCCTTTCCTTTCCTTCCCATCAGGCAAGTAGGCACCCGTGGACCCCAACCCAACCAAGACGGAGGCGGCTGGCAGTTGCCTTTGGCCGGCTCACCACGGTCACGGGCGGGGCGGTAGCTGATTCGTGTGGTGTGGCGGCGTCCTCTCTTTCTCTTCCTCCCTATGCCTCCCTCACCACGCTTTCGAGCCATATGGCTTGAGAGTGACGGTCCCTGAACGTGCATCACGCCACGGCTTGGAATTCCTTTTCTTTTTCTATATAAATATAAGGGTTCCAATGCGGCAATGTTGTGGACCTGTGGTGTGCAATAATAAGTAGTACTACTGTATGCTGAAATTGCTGATGGTGGCAGTTGGCAAGTAGTAGTACAATACTCCTACTGCCGAAGAATAAGCGCACGAATGGCAGCAACGAAACTGACTGGCACACGGCAACACGTATGCACACACGCGCGTCTGATTGATTTGCTATATATCTCCACCGAATCAGTACTACCTCGGTACATGACGCATCTTAACTCCCTCCCTCCGTAAGGACTCTAATTTGAAGGCTAATGCTGGAGATGCTATAACCAAATCGATTCTAAGGATCCAGGCGATCGAGCTCCGAATTCACTTCTTGAGGGGATACATAGAAGGAGTAAGACAATTCACGGCCCGCACGGCATGGAGTTGACATGAATATAGCAAGTCGTTGTGAGCGAGCGGCAATGCTGTGGTGTGCCAATACGTACTATGCTGAATATTGCTGATGGTGGCGCAGTTGGCAAGTAGTAGTACGATACTCCTACTGCTGAAGAACAAAAGCACGAATGGACACGCGCGCGTTTCTTCATTCGTCGCCATATAAGATGCGTCTGATCGATTGACCTATTATTAGGTGGATCTCTTTCGTATTGATTAGTATTTTTGAATAATGTTGTTATAAATTTGGACGGAGCAAGTACATACTACATACTGATCGTTCACTAGCTAGGACAGGAGGAGACGTGATTTGACCCGGTGTTATAGCTTCGCTGTTGCATGCGTCCATCTTAATGACTCCCTTCCCTCGTACGCGTCCTACGCTAGAGTCTAGTGCGGGGATCGATCGGAGGATTGAACAACAATCTAGGCCTCCACCACGGCAAGAACATGAGATGGAATGGCATGGCGATCCAGCGCCAGGCGTACGTACCTGTGCAGAGGGTGACGATCCAGACGTAGATGAAGTTGCCGTAGGGGATGCCCGGGTTCGCCGCCTTGTGCCGCTCCACGGCGCACCCGGGGCACCTGTCCACGTAGTAGTAGTAGTAGTACTCGCCGCCCTCAGCCTCCGCCGCCGACGCCGGCGCCGTCGTCTTTTCCAGCAACGGCGCCGTCGACGACGACGACGACTGCTGCTCCTCCGCCGCCGAGTCGCCCCGACCTCCCATCATATCGATCGATCCGCTGCTAGCTGATCGATCGACGATCGATCTGTCTTTCGATGGAATCGAATCGAATGCCGCGGGCGCGCTAGCTCAGTCGATCAGATCGCGATCGATGATGATACTCCCTCCGCACTATAGCTAGCTATTGCACATGCGCGCTGCTGCACGCCGTGGCCCTACCACTGCCTGCCTGCCTGCTGCAAAAGCTGAGACGAGGACGACGAGCGAGTCAGCTCGCTCGCTCGCTCGAATATATATATATATGGACGGGACGGAAAGACGGACCAGCTTTCTTTTTCTTTTCTCTTTTTTTTATTTAAAAAAAACAAAGAGGGAGAAAGAAAGCAAGAGTAGTCCTAGTTGTTTTGTCATCGCCTTGGCCACGTACACGTGTCTGTATTCCTGCGGTGGCTTTTGTTACCATCTCCAGCGGTTTAGTAATCCACGTTGCTATCTTTAAAATTTGGCAAATAAAAGCAAAAATAGCTCACCAACAGTTTGACATATGACTTTAAAAATTTTAGCAACTTAGCATATTTTCTCTCCGTTGACGGCTGCGTGTGTGATCTTAGATGAATAAAGGGGTAAATTATATATAGAAGAATACTTTGCATAAATACTAGACACATAAACTTTTATTTATGGGCTTGGTTAATTAGAGAAAAATTTAGCGTTCACTTTGCAAAAGTAACTTTCAAGCAGTTTCACGTGGTTGCGTCTTAGATGGAGAAAAAACTCGTTGGTCTATTTTTTATATTTTCGGCAAGTTAAAAATAGCAAACTCTTAGAGAGAGATTCTTTTTTTACTTGGAATATCTTTTTGACAGTTGCTAAAACACAAAATTTGATAAATAAAATTTAGCAAACAATTGGAGATACTATTTCCGTAGCGCTCAAGTAGTCAAGTACAATGATGGCTACCGTTAGACCAAAACTTTTCATGCGCAGCCGGCACAATGATGGCTACCATTAGACCAAAACTGCAGCGTGATTATTAGCTGGACCCAGCTAATATAGAAAAAAAAAAACCCACAACAGAGATCCAGGGTTCGAACGATCTCCTGTATGTACATGCACGGCGCACGGCAGTGGATCGATCGAGGAAGACGACACGGATTGCTGTTACGGCCGTGTCATGCATGTGACGTAAAACTACTCCCTCCCTCCGTTTAAAATTCCAGTACACTTTAATTTTTTTATTTTATATATTTTATTATGTATCTAAATAAATATATTTAGATATATAGTAAAATACATGAATAAAAAAAATCAAAGTAAACTATAAATTAAAACAGAGAAAATATTTGTTAATTTGATCGACACACGTCACAGAGATATGGCGCGTGCTTGCCGGTGTCGTTGGGTCGAAGAGATGCCAAATCCGACTTGTCCATCTCTAGCTACTCCGAGCTGAGGTCGCCTTCTTGCTTGCTTCATCGATGTGTTCCATGTTACCCGTACTCTGGTTTTGGCCAGCTGATGAAGAGATCCGATCGATCCATGAGTGCCTGTCTGTCGACTCCTACTATCTACAGCAACAATGAATTATTACTCGGCCTCGATCTCGGCCCTGCTCCGCCAACGAACACTACTGCTACATACCTGTGTACTTGTTGACTGATTGGCTCGTTTCTGGGTTGAACCTTCTCGTTCTATAGCTCGATTTTCCCCTCTCTACAGTATCCATGGCGACAGCTGGACGATTCACTCGATCCCAGCCGGATTCAGCTGATTCCTCCCCTCCGGTGTTCTCGCCGGCGCCGGCAGGAGTGGAATCAGTGTCGGATCTCGGTCAATTGTGCATATTTTCTAGATGTAGCTATATATTTCGTAGTCTAGAGTTGTATCGTAGGGTAGGGTTCCTAATGTGCTGACGACCTCTCCACCGGTGTGCTGCTCTCTGCGAGCTGTCTTCGGCGAGTGCGGCATAGAGGCGTCTTCCGGTGATGGGCTCGTCAGGTATGTGTACCTTGAACTCGTGAGCTCGGGTTCGAGGATCCAAATCCCCCTTTTGGGTTCTTTGTTCTCCGTCGGTTGGGGTCTCTTGTTGAGGCAACAGGCGTTAGATCCCTTTCGTCGCAACGAAGTTACGGTCGTCGGCCGTCCGCCATCCGCCGGAGCGTTCAGTGGTTCAAGTACACGGTATTTTTGGTGTGTCCTTGATGGCGATTCAAAACCTTGAAGTTTCTTCGTCTGCATGGGTGTCGCCTTCAAACTTCTTCCTTGGTGTTTACATCTTTCATTCAGTGGCGAGGCAGAGCACCGAGCAGAGGAGGCTCCAACCAACGGTGACGAAGAAGATACTGTAGGCCTCAAATGGGTGTTAATGTAATTTTCTTTTCTTTCAGAGGTCCCTCGGTATGAGGAGTTTGGATGTAAAAGTTTCATATCAATAAACGTCCTACCCTTTTCTAAAAAAAAACGGTACTTGTTCCAGCATACAGACGGTGGCGTCAGCACTTGCGTCACCTCATGAGGCCGAGTTTATTTGTTTCAGTCCTTGGTCTGAAACTAAGGTGCTTTGCCCGCTCAACCACCGTACGTAAGTACCTACCGCTGTCATCTAATCGATATGATGATCTTTAGCTGTTCTGATTGTGATCTCTGCATGCGGAGGAAGAGTCGCAATGAACTTGTGCACTACTAATTACTCTCTCCAGTCCGGGGACGGAGCCGTCCGTTGTACATCATCAAAACGAACAGCCACCTATATATATAATAACTACTACTATATATATATATATATAATTGATGGAAGAGCCGGCCGATCGAGCGGTGCAGTAGCCCTAGGTATTCATGCAGGCAGGAGAGCTAGCGACATGGATATTTTTTTCTTCCATGTCGTGCGTGTTGCCTTGCCCGTGTAATTAATGGAGTATAATTAAGCGCACCATACATCAAGCACGTGTGTCAAGATTGGAGGAGCGAGAAGGACGACGTACTATTCTCCCGTCTTCTCGCTCCTGCTGCTGGGAGTAGGAGGAGACAGAGATCCAGACGGTGGGCCGGACGACTGTGATTTGTAGGTCCATCGATCAAACAACGACCGTAGCAGGTGGACTGAGATGTTTTGATTTTTTAAAATTCTTTAAATGACTTATAATTTAAGATCGAGGGGATAATTAACCTTTTCATCACATAGAAATTATTAAGAGGGTTGTTAGCCACGTAATTACTTTCGATCGACAGCTACAGCACGTCGCGTCACGTCACTGATTGCTACCTGTACCATATAAGTCATTTTAGCACGGTATTATTATATTTTAGTATCTTATTAAGTTTGCCTTATATAAATAAAAAGGTACTGTATTTATGATATCAAATAAATACCATTAGATATTTAGATTAAATACAAAATGTCCGTTTTTATAAATGTGAATATTATTCACTAGAAACTTTGATCAAACACAAATCATTTCAATTGGTACGTACCTTATAGTTGTATACTCTTTTTAGGGCAGAGAGTAGACGCTATAGAATTTGAAGGACGATACACTGATGATTAGTCGAGACGCTCCTTCTCGATCGCTTTGCCTATCACTATTTCACAGTAGCATCTATCTACATTGGTCTTTCAAAAGTAATAACTAGCCTTTCCCATCACGCAGAAATTAAGAGGGCTGTTAGCCACATAGATACATTCGATCGACAACTAGAGCATGTCGCGTCACGTCAGTCGTTTTACCAACACTGGTATTATATTCTAGTATCTTATTACGTTTGGCTTATGTAAATAAAAAAATAAATACCTTATAGTTGTATTCCTTTTTAGGGCAGAGAGTAGACGCTATAGAATTTGCACGACAATGCTTGTTGATGATTAATTGAGACAAACGTTTACAAGGACACATGCTATTTTTTCCCTCCTCTTTGCGAGAAGTTCTTTTCCCGCGTTTGACTGGAAACTGCGATTTGTTTTGAGCGAACAAGGCCCGTCAGTAGCCCAGCTCCCTGGATCTCCGGCGTGGGCACTCCAGCCCACTATGGTAATGGCTTGTATGTTGATGGGTCGATGGCCACGTGATGGACCCCATGCTAATAGCTCAACCAGTTGTCATCTTCCCCATACTGTTCCGCAACAATAGCGCCCGCTAACCCGTGAGCCGTCGGATCGAGCCAACAAGTCACGCGAACCATCCGATGCGGGTTACCGGCCTTTCACCCGTTCAACCATGAACCCGGATAGCAGCGAATCCTCGCGAACCCACTAGCGGGCAACTCCCGCTGTCCCGCATCGCATGCCGCACCTCCTCCTCCTCCTCTCGACGCGGGCGCCGCGCGGTGCCTCCCGGCCATCCCGGCGCGGGTGAATACCAAGAGCGACCCCGGCGAGGCGAGGTGCGGGCGCGGCAGACCCATCCGCTTTCCAAGCACCACTTCCCGACCCTTCCTCTTCCCTTTCCTCGGCAGCAGCGGGACATTGCGGCTTTGGCAGTTTGGCACCATTGCGAAGATCCCTCACCAGCCAGGAGCCCACGACCTCCACGCCATAGCTGTCCCTACGGACGGACTACGGCTGCTGCTGCGTACCTTCCCTCTCTCAAATCTCTAGCACGAAAGAGAATTCTCCTATGTAAGTTCAATCTCGATTTTTCTATATAGAAATTGCCCCCAGATAAGTTCAGTATTGTTGTTTTATATGCAAAAGTTATCAAATGAGAAGCTATACCTAACGTTGAGACCCAGCTTCTGTGATTTTTTTTTTCAATATTTTGAGCCTGGTTATGTGTTGTGCAGTCTACTGTGTTGCAGAGGTACACTCAGTTTGAGTTTGTGGGCCCATTCAGAGACACATAGATTTCTCTGAATTTTAACACTCTAAGATACATGGGCAATTGTTTATTGAATTTCTATTCATTCAAGAGGAAAAAAAAAATCCTTATTCCAGGCCAATTTGGTTTCCATACTTTCCTTTCTAAAATTCACATAATCATCCAAGAGAAAGGTGGTTGGATAAAGGTTGATAGCCTCAAAATGCCCCAGGAGATCAGAACACTGGAGTACTGGACATAGACATCATCTCGGATGAAAAAGAAAAGCTCACTTAAAGGTCAATGTTAGAATAGGTCAGGTAAGAGTGACATATGGTTGCAGCTGAACTTTAGATATAGGAAACATTATGATTCCTTCCAATTTTCTATTTTCCAACTTCTATGTGTTATTTCAAAATGTGTTATTTCAAAAGGTAGTTACATATTCATCTACTTGTAACTTCTATTGCAGCTCAAGGAAGAACGGTAAACAGGGTATTTTCAAATTTCTAGCATTCTAATTTTCCTTTCAAATCAACTGATGCCTTTCCTGTTCTTTCCAGGATCGATGCTTTCAATTGACTACTGCAACCATGTGCTATAATAGATTACTTTGAACTGTTCTATGGATGCTCGACTCATGATAATGCCATTTTGCTCTCCAGTTTTTACGAGTCTTTATTATTGATATTTTCAGTTCCAGTTTTGCCAAAGACCGCGTCATCTGCTGCTGCTACTACTACTAACGGTCAGATAAGGCGTACCCAGTGCCGTAGGCTCCCGCACTACGAGGTCTGAGGAAGGAAAAATAGCCGGCAGTCATTTTTGCACAAATATACAGAGGCTGGAGCTTGAACCCTGGATCTCTTGGTCACAGACGGTAAGGCTCTTACCGCTTACACCAGGGCCGCCCTTCAATACATCCATCATATATCCCATACATCCTATCAATATGAATTATGTGATTCTAGAAGTTTCTTACTTTACGTAATGCCTCCAGCTTCCATTTGGACAACTGCTGCCTTGGTTTTGACGAGATAACTAAACATTGGGAATCATGTATTACTTTTTCTATATTCTCTGGTTCCAATTCTTCAGTCATAAAATCATGCTTAGTGAGTTAGTGTTTCTTTTGATAGCGTACAGCAACACTTTCTAGGTGGATATATGATGGATGCCATGTAGTGGATTTTTTAAAACAATTGGCATCGATTTATGTATGAAAAAAGCTTGACCTTTTTAGTGTAAAAGATATTATAGTGGTTACTCACCTTCTAACAAAAAATGTAGCCTGCCTCCTTTCTATACTGAGTACTCCTACCTTAAATGATGCTACTAGAAAGTAAAATTTCTTTTCTTTTGTGAACATCCTATACATCTATGATACATTGGGAGTCACATTGGGAGTCTGACAAGACCAAAGCGTGTCTCTGCAAGAAGCTATAGTTATATTCTTTTCCTGGTATATAGTTAGGCTCCACATGTTCTGATGATGCTTCATAAACAAGTACATTACTTTGTCTCAATACATTACTTTGCCTCAGCACATAACTGAAGTTGTGCATTTGATCTCTAATTGAACAAGGTCTGCAAAGATAGTTTCCGAGACGTCACATGTCATTCCCTTTTCTGTTTCTAATTTCCTCAATTTGTGTGTTCATCTATGCAGGATTGAAGTTTAGTTCTATCCTCTACTACTCTTTTTCTTCTTTTCTTTCTAAATCATGGTTTATTCAGTTCTCTAGGTGGTTGCGCTTATCAAATATGAAGTATTACCATTATATACAGAGCCGTTTATCTAGATCACCTCGATGCCTGGATATTCTAATCAGTTATCTATATGATATAGACAAGAAAAGATAGATAAGCTGCAGAAACTATTGGTACCAGCGTTGACAAACTAATGTAAATGCAACGAACACATGGTTTTTACATAACCATTGTGGAGCGTCTTTATTATGTGATGAGCGATTGTCAACATGCCAACACTTTGGTGTGTGGTTGGTTCGGTGGTTCTTCTAATCCCCTGGTACAGGGTTATGTGTCGAAATGGTGTCTCTTGGCTTCGTGATGTGCAGGTGTGGAGTCCGGAGGCGGTGGCAGCGGTCGGGAGAAGGTCAAGTAGGGCGTGTCGTGCTGACGGACCGGTTGCGGTGAAGGGCGGACGCGAGGCTTGGACCGAGGAACCAGATGGCCGGGTGGCCAGCCGCGGTGGCTGACATTTGGGACATCGACGAGAGCAAGTGTACACGGCGGGGGATGCGTACGGGCTACGCTACTTGCAAACGGTTTGGTGGTTTGCCCTCAAAACCATCGGCGATGGTTCGGTGGTTTGGCCTCAAAACCATCGGCGGGGGATGCGTACGAGGTACGATACTCGCGGGCGGTTTGGTAGTTTGTCCTCAAAACCATCAGCGGTAGGTTTCCCGAGTTTGGGCCTCAAAACTCGGGCGGAGGTCCCGATGCGGACGGACGGCATGTGGCAGCATCGGAGAGATCGCTTCGGAGCGAGGCTACCGGTGAGGATGCGCGGTGGTCGTCGGATCAGGAAAACTCGAGTTGGACCATAATGCCCCTGGCTAGGTGGTTCTCTCTTCGAACGTCTAGGGGTAGAAGTGAAATTGTGTAATAAGGGTATAAATAAGAGGGACTGCCTCCACTCAGTCTCACCTCTCCCATTCCAGTGTTAGGGTTTCCCAGTCTCTAGTCTTTTAGAGTGTGTGAAGTCTACTGAAGACATTTGTAGTGATTTGTTCATGGAAAGAGCACCCCCTAGTGTGCTCGTGCCCTCTGGGCTTTTACCTTCATGTGAATTTCGTGATGAATTTGTGTTCTTATTGTTCTTAAGTTGTTCATCCCGAGTTCCTTTCCTCCTTCTATTTTCGTGGTCGAATTTCTTCAATTTTGCACTATTTGAGTTCGTTTTTCTTACGTTGATTCAAGCTATGACGTGAGAGGATCAATCCCACCAAAGGATTTGAGCTAATTCCTCACGAGCAAGTAGATTGGGCCAATTTTGTGTTCATGGTGAGTTCTTGATGAGTCTTCACCTCTTTCTTGATTTCTCTTGATTCGTGTCAAATTGGGCCATGACCTTTTAGAGGTAGCTTCCCTATTGCCTTGTGACCCTACGGTTAAAATTTCCTGGCAATCGGAGTTGATTTGACAGAGAAATCGAATTTTCATTGTTCCAGCCGATTTTCGCGTGTTTCTGTACGGTACTACCGGTACTTCTTCCGGTGTTACTTCCGGTAGTGTAATTTCTCCCCATGATTCTATTCGGTACTACTGTTTTGAACCACCGGTACTACCGGTACCTCACCAGTACTACCGGTAGAAACACCGGTACTACCGGTAGTGCATTTTTGGGCAGTCAAGGGCATGTTCGACTTGGGCTCAAAATATTCCCTCGAACTTCTTGTCACTGTTGGTACTACCGGTCGCTCTTCTTGTACTACCAGTAGTACACCCGAGACGCTGTTTTTGTTCATTGCTTGTCCGTTTGGTCTCCGATTTGCTTCCGGTTTGTTGTGTTGGTTTTGTGGTGTCCCGCTGTGTTCCTAGGGAACATCCACCCTCTCAATAGGGTCATGGACATTGTGATCTTTGTATTGCTTCTTGGGGTTAGTTGTCGAGCCTAGGACCTAAAGTTTCGAAAAAAAATTTGAGGCTCTCATTCACCCCCCTCTGGTCGCCTTTCTGGTCCGTCACTTTATTTTTTGTTTATGTGTATATATATATATAGAAAGAGGAGACGAAGGGAAAGGGTTCCTGAATGGTAATTGCAACCATCATCTTTTCTTTCATGTACGCTTGCACAATGTTAGATCGACTTTTTTTCAAATCACATTACTTGAGACAAATGATTGCTTGAGTTCTGCACCATCTCAGATGTGGTATAAGATGAACACGATTTCCATAAATAAAGACCTCTAATAAATTGCAATTAGCCCACACACTGGCCACAGCGGCAACGCCGCGAGCATTTTCTAGTATTCTCGATTTTGGCAACTAGAATATGATAACTAATTATGTTTACCCACAGCATGTCAGAGACCAATTATAATATTGCACCACAAAGATGATAGCAACTCCAATCCACACAAAAAAATATACAATCTACCATGCATATAATAGGACTGGAGCTAGTAACTAGCCAGCTTTTAAGAGTTAACTTGAAGATGGTTGCTTTGGCACTGCTAGAAATGGTTTGAATGTCCAAAAAAATTCCAAAAATATGATGACAGCCAAAAGGAAGAACACCATTTGGTCACCTACATACAAATTAAAAACAAATCAAATGGATACATAAGCTAACATTTTTTAGTTTCAGTTCCATAATCGGTTAAGCTATTAAAGGACATGCATTGGATAAACATAATTAAAAGGGCTTGGATTACCACTAGTAGGAAAAGTTAGCAAACAATCCCCTACAAGCAGCCAATCCTAATAGGAAAAGTTAGCAAACAATCCCCTACAAGCAGCCAATCCTATATACAAGAATATAATGCTCCAATCCAACTAAACTAATTGAGACACGTAAGGCATTATTGACTAAGGTATTTTCACTGGATGATGTATCTGATGCCAAAAGTAGAAGCACACACTTGGTTTAGGGCGTTTGTCTTAGCAATAACAAGCCTCAAGTTATGCCCATTCGCTCTAAGCCACAATGCAACTGAAATACTGACCAAAGGGCTATATTTTTTAAGTTTGGTTTGTTACTTTTCTTACTATAACTGTATTAATCAAAACATACTTTCTAATATTTTATATCTTAACAAATGTAGCCCACATTTACCTGGAAAAAATGAAGCATGCTAGTGCTTTTGTGCCCACGAAAACCTGCATTATCAAAATGTTAGTGTAATGCTATATCAACAAGACTCATGATGTGGCATTTATCAATGCAACCATTGCATATGTAATAGTGATGTAATCAACTAGAAATATTAATCTGTTAGGATGGATAACATCATGTATTCATAGTGCAACAAAGTTATCTTACTACTACCAAGTGTGTATCATAAAATTTGAATGTTACATTACATAAAATTAGCCATTTATTATATTGCTATGATGAACTATTCCAAAATTATCTTACATTTGAAAACTAACTATTTAGATATAGATGTTACAAGAGAAGAACCATCATTAATATCATTATATATCTGCTACTCATGTGAAATTAAACTAAATTTAACTATAGCATTTAATTAAAAATATATGCATATAATCCTCCAATAAATTTGACTATTCCATGAATTTTGTAACACTACCACAATCCTGAATTACCTTGAGTGCTAAAGATGCTCGAGGGCCAAAACAAAACTACCAAGAAAAAATGTAGTTTCCTTGGCTACAGACATAGACCTCCAAGGAAATTGATATTGTGAGTGCTAAGCCAAATTGCCACGATAACAATTCCATGTTTGCTCGAGTGCTATTGCAAATGTCCAAGGTAATTGCTCATTGCCTTGGGTGTTACTCAAAACCGCAAAGTAATTCTCATTTCTTTGAGTGCTAATCAAAATCGCCACAATAATTCATATTTTCTTGGGTGTAATTTGAAGCCACTAAGGAAATTTCTTATAGCTTGAAAATTCTTTTTTTATTTTACAAATGACATCAAATGAAGATATGACCTAAACCAAAGTTATAGTATTCGATGAGATCTAAAACTTCTTATACATGAAATCATTTAGATCACGAATATTCATTGTTGCAAGATTCAACAAAGTGAATACAAAAGTGAAAAATAATTCACATAGTCACAAGTTGGCCTTAAACTAATTTCATTGATGGTTAGGAATATTTCCTTGGAGGTTGTTGTCCCTCAAGAAAACTAATTTACTTGACAGTTGTAACATTTTCTTGGCAAGTTAGTTATGATTCTAGTATCCTTAACAACTAGGCTTCAAGGAATTCACATCCTTGATTGCCAAAAATGCTAAGGAAACAAACTTCCCTTGTCTTTTATCCTTGATAGAATTTGCTTAATGATTTGTCACCAATGATAATTTCCTTGGTGGTTTAGGCCCTTTCCTTGGTGGTTTTGGGCACTCAAGAGAATTCAAGATTGTAGCAGTGTATTGTTGCCATATCTTATGTTACCTACACTATAGATCTAAAACTCTTGCTATGAGAATGTAAATTAATGAATGCTATCTTAAGAAACTGAATCTTGAAACTATTATTGAATGAATGAAGTTGTAAAAATTTCAAAGGGTAGACTTCTTCAGTTGAGCAGTAGAATAAAATCATTCCCACAATATGCTATCAGTTAATTTTTGCTTACATAATACCAGCTCCTGCTGGAGCCAATGCCTTAAGAAAAGACATTAGCGTAGTTGCTATGCCATTTGCAGTTGCTCTTTGATCCTGAGTCTGTTAGTAATAACATGGGTCTATGAAATTTGCATAGGAAAATTGTTTTAGTTGAGTTGGAATTTAAAGGAACATACCACTGCATTATTCTGAAGAATGAAGGAGGTTGTTACAATAGTAGCCTAACATGAAAGCAATAGTGGATAGTGTTAATGTTATATCAACAAACACACATAAATGAACATGACATCCAACCATACTTATTTGTACGAAACTTGGTAGGTGGGTGTTTTAAAAACAGTACTTATCCTACATATATTTCTAGAAAACTTATTTAATTTTTTATTGTAGTGTTACAAAGTATTTTTAAAAGATAAGCTACATGTTGTAAAAATTGTAATCTTGTAGCTATGAAGACTTCTTATGTAACAAAAGCAGCAGCTACAAATGAATAATAAGACTTGTGTAGTCAAATTTTCTTTATAAAAAAGAAAAGGAACAAAATATATAATGTTTTACTGAGAGGCTACTCATGACAAAACAATTTTTTAGCACCGATGCAATATTTACTAGAATAGATAGCCAAAGTCTTGATAAATTCGCCATAGGTGGATAAGTGAAAAGAAGCACCATAGATAAAACCTACAATATTGGTCATTATATGTGATATTTGGGAAAAAATTAAACTAATAGTTTTATAAAAACTATTGTAAAACAATTGCACTTACAACAGCAATACGAGAAGCATTGATTAGTCCAATAACTTTAATGATTTGTGGATAAATAAATGGTTGGTAAAGAAGGATGCTAGAACCTACAAAAGATACCACTTCATTTAAGATCAATATGGTAAATTATAAAAGTTAGAGGTTAACAACAAGGTTTACAATGATTATATTCTATATTTTTTGCAACCATGCCCATGATTCTTTTTGTATCCTGTTGAATGATACAAAAAAGTTGTCAATTTGCTAGCTTAAAAATTATATGAAGGGAACTCATGGGTTCAATGTTTTCCCTACATAATGACTATAAAATGCCTTACTATATGTATCATCCCTCTCTATTAACTCACTATTAAATAAGATGTTTAGCAAGTTGCTATGTTAAGATCTTGAAGCCTATTTTAAATATCTTAATCATATAGATGATATGAATAGCAATAGATAAGTTGGTATGTTTGACTAGAAAGTTAATACCTGTCATCACAAGGACATTACCAACATCTTCAGATGAGAAATTTAATCCACCATACTTTTTGTCACTTTCAGCCCATAAAGAAAATATCTAATAGGTGTTTCAAAATATTAAAGGTTAAATCAAATAGATAAAGTAATACTATATAATAAAAAAGTGTGAAATTTAATTGTAATCACAAAATGACCAAATAGATTGATAGTTCCATAGTTGTATCCTCTATGCGTAGAAAGTAGTGATCTAAACTGAATGCAATTGTGTTATTTACGATGACTCAATTTTATCAATAAGTTGCATTCTTTTATTTTAATCATCTCAACAATAGTGCTAATAGTGCAAGTAATCAAAATCCACAAATGTCTTAACATTTTCTACTCGAACATGTAGGAGAATTACTTATCATTATATTAAGAAAAACTACTTTTACTATACTTAATGCTATATATATACCAAATTGTTGATCAATTTAACCTTTTTACTCAAACCAATCACATAATGTTTTAGTTGGTGTACAAATTATTTTTATCTTGTTGTTAATGTTTGTTGAGTAAAATGTTTTATTGTTTCAACCTAAATCTACCTTTTTTATTAATCTCATAATGTCTATATAGCCTAAAAGAAAAAATTAGAAATTTTATACATAAAAACATGCAAATGAATATATAAAATATTTGAGCTCTGTTTTATCTATTATTCGACTCAATATCATTGACTTCTTTGATACCGATGGCAAACCAATCTATAGCATCTAGTGATTGGAAATTAGCTAGAATATTATATTTTTACAACTAGAATAAATCTATAGTTTTGTAAGAAAAAGTCGCTTGTTTGGGAAGTCTGTCCCATATTCTTTTCTTTGAGAGAAGCATACTGAGTCAAATCGACTGAGAAAAACGCCTAATCTTGTTTCAAACAGGGCCGCACCATGTCTCATTGGGATGGCGACCGCTGCAACCTCCTTAATGAAGGCACAAAGTAACCACAACTGTCATAGACCAAGGAACTTTGATCGTTGTTACTTTGTTGGGTAGGCAGCCAGGGGATTTTTTATTAGTGACACTAAGATTTGAAACCTAGTTAGCATCTGTCTCAGCTAAGCAGTTTATCACTACCTAAAAGGGCAAAATAATATGTTGGATTGTTAGATAGTTTTATGAAAATAAACACATGGTTAGATATAATGATATATTTTCGTTCTTAAAATATGCATTCCATCCTTTCACGAGTGAGAAAACTATACTCCTATTTTGTCATTTAATTTGGTGGTACAACAAGGGATAATTTCATCAGCATATAATGAGTTAATTCTTCAAAGAAACTAGAAAACTACAAGTCCTTGTGGTTACACATTCTTTTATGTCCATTCATTTGGATGGATATGGGGTAGTATAAAATAAAATAACTACATCTATGTAAACATTTGTAAACATTAATACTTAATCTAACAACAAGATGATATTTGGATATGAAGTGATGTTCTTAATCAATAAGGCACTACCAGATTTTGTGTAGCTCACTAGTGTTGCAATCACTCGAGAAAATCACCAAAACACTTGAGATAGCCTTTCCCGAGAGTAGGCACTTGATGAAGAACACTCGAGAGCATCACATCAGGAAAGTTTAAGTTTCCTGAGTGCGTGTACCAAAACACTAGATGTATTTAATATTTTCCATGTGTTTCCCTCGACACTTGGTAGACACAGAGCACACAGGAATGAATCTAGGGTGGGATGGTTCAACCAAATCATTCATTTATTTTGATTACTCAACTATTTTAATTTTTTGGTCAAATTGTAGCAAGGAAAATTACCAATCTATTCAAATATAAGTTTATACATACCTCTGAATATGCCATTCATCAAAGCAGGTTATGCAAAAGAAAATATTAGATGACATCAGTGGCCAATTTGTTAATAGTCTCCTAATCTGAGCTGAATTATTATATTGCTTAACAAACTCTTCGATATCCGAAGAGTGTGAAGTCAAAGACTCTGTTGCTTGATCATCCTTTACATCAATTTCGTGCATATGCAATGTCTCCTGTAAATATCGACGCAACACATTTCATATAAGAAAGTCACTATAGCAAGTACATATTATGAAGTCATTGAGAACTAAAGAAAATATATCAATGTGTTTACAACTTTAATGAAGAATAATTCTTTTACTAAAAATTAAGATAATTAATAAAAAGTTGTACACCAAAAACATTGTGTCGAATCCCATGTTCTACACTATAGCTCCATAGACCATTGGAGATAATAATCTACCAAATGATGTGAAATATCCTCAAATTTTCCACGAAGGGAAAATTCACAGAATGGATAATAATGTGAAATTATAAGATATCACATTATTATACAACAGTTGATAATCAAATCTATACTTCAAAACTAGATAAAGGGTACCATACTAGGGCTTACATTATTTATTGCATCACCTCATGGCGTATCATCAGAGTACCATCATCCAGAACAGCTGTGGAAGAAGAGAACGTTCGCGGAAGGATCTTCATAAACCATCTTGAGCGTAGGCACGAGACCTTCTAAACCTTCTATTCCCAACATCATTGTGAAGCAGGTAAATCTGCACACCGCCAGATGTGTGCAGGCCATGGTCAGCACTGATGAGCTTTAGTGGAAAAAGAAACAAGGGATCTGGCGATCCTATAGTTTGGCTGTGGTTTTCCTATGCATGCAAGTAGTAACCAAGTTTATAACAAGTCAACTTTATCTCAATCCCATCCCACACACACAAAAATCCAACCATCATCCCATCCATCCCAGATCCATCACCACATCACCATCACCATCTCCATCATGACTCACTCTTGGATCGACCAGGCCAACTCTCTCTCGGCCGGTCTCAGCGGCCCGCAGCCCTCAACCTGGCTCACGGCCGAAAAAAACTCTCAGGGGGAGGTAGAACACTCCACTCACTAGTCCGGTGCATGCGAAACTCAAGAAAGGTCCATAGCCAAAGAATCAGCATATGTATCGATTGATCAACCATACACTCTGCAGAGGTTTCGCTAATCCACCAGATAGCCATCATTGATGCACGCGTGCATCTAGGCAGATTCCAGGCGCCTACTGCCATAGAACGATGCCACTCTACCATCTAGCTCTGGATCACTAAAACTGTGAAGAGCCCATGTGTCCGCTCTCGAAGAGAACGCCATGGCATGTACTCGCTCCCGAAGAGGGTGCCATGATCATCTTAGAAGGGTGTTAGCTCCATCCCATGCATATACCTTCCTATCACTACTCGCCTAGCAGTAATGGCATCGATCTATCCAGCGGTTCGGCCATCTCCCCCCATGGAGAACGAGTGGAAAGCAAGGGATTCCCAAGGTCCGGATACCAGCGCAACAGTTCCTAAGTGTGACCAAGCCAGGATATCTTCGTCAGGATTGTTCTTTCACGTGCTACCATGACACGCTCATCCTGGCTTCCACCCCTCAGAGGCTTCCATCCCGGATTCTCCACCACACCTAAGTTAGCTCGCCACAGGATTCTCTCGTGGGAATGTCCAGATCCATTGCCCGGCAAGACTTGCTCTAGAAGCTCGTCATAGATCCCAGCTCGATCGACTCAACCCTCACCCTACACCCTGCCGTAAGTTCCACCCGATACCTAGATACAACATCATCAGCTCACATACCCATCTGATCCATCAACACACATCCCAAGCCTGGCTTCCCTACCAGGCCCTCCCAGGGTTCATCACGTCGCATCAAAAATGTAAGTGAGTGAAGTAGTATAAATATATATAAATATAGCAGATAAGCATGTGACTAACATAACAGCGAGTAAGCAGGTGAAAGGTTACGACAAGGTAGGGGTTATCAAGAATATTCTACCATGCAAACCTATCTCAGGTGTAAGCATTGCATAATAGCAAAGCACTAGCAATTCTAGTTATTAGTCATGTCTAATAGGATTTCTAAGAGAAGGTGCTGCCATGATACCTACGCTGTCAAGGTAGTAGTGGTAAGAGTCATCATCTGTCAATGTAGTCATTCAAAGAGGCCTCCTCCTTGGTGCCCTTAGCCTTCTCCCGTGGATTGCTTCTCGTTTGACTCTGAAAACGAAATGTAATAGTCACGTAAGCGACTCCTATAGAATAGCATAAAGAACCAAATGAAATTCAAAAGATCCAAATGCACTCAAGCATAGGCTCATGACGTAGAGCTCAATTTATAGAAAATTTGGACGCTTGTTTTATAATTTTTGGAGCTCGTATGAATTAGTTATGAATTTCTGAAGATTTAAATATATTCTGAAAAAGATAAAAGGCTGGAAAATCCAGGGCTGACACGTGTCAGCCTGGCATTGGGCCACGTGTACAGCAGTGGGTCAGGTGACGTGGCATCGGATGCTGACATGGCAGTGACGTCATGCTGACGTCAGCAATGACAGGTGGGACCATGGTCAATGGTCAGCAGGCAGGTGGGGTCCACATGACATCACTGCTGACGTCATCACTGACTGGTAGGGCCAGGCTGACATCACTACTGATGTCAGTGTTGACCAAGTCAACAGTCAAGCTGGGCCTTTAGTGGGTTGTTACTGGGTCGTTAATGGGCCGAGTGGGCCGGATCTGCCCGCCACGTGGTACGCAGCTGTGCTGCCACGTCACTGACTGGATCTGGTCCAGGCTCAAAGTGGGTCAGGTCCACAGTTGCTGGTTCACGGTGGACTAGCAGCCCACGCACGTGAGTCCACCCCTCGGTCCATGAAGACAGGGTCCACAGAGCTATGCTGGGTGTCTCGGCTCACGGTGTAGTGGTCCACGGTGCGCTGGCGCATGCAGGGTCCACTGGTAGTGCCTTAGGTTCACATGAACCGCGTCCATCCTCTCTGTCTTGCTTCCTCCTCACTTTCCCCATCCTCGCTCACGGCGGAGCATGACCGACGACGGTGGTGTCGTCCAATCCGGCGACACGGTGGCCCTCGGTCTTCATCATATTGCTTCTCAGCTCCGTGGTGGCACAGCGACTCGATTGTGGTCTTTGGGGCCACAGCTGGCATCCGGTGAGGTCTCTCCATGGAGAGCGGTAGAGCGATGATGACGGCGTGTGGCGGCGCAGGGCAATCTCGCATCCAGGGCCAAAATTGGCTTCACGCGGGGTCCGATTCAAGGGCAAGTTACGCGGTAGACCTTGTCAACGGCGACCATAAGGTCCGGCGGGGCGCTACCACGGCTAAGGCATGTGGCGGCTCCTCCGAGCAAGGCAGCGTCTAGTAAGGCAGCAAGACGGGGTTCCCAGGTGATGTGATTCGTCGATTGGTGCCTCTGATTCTCCCATCGGCTCGCTGGTGGCGACCAATTACTACGGCGGTGTCCGTGCGTGCGTAAGGGTTCACGGCGGTGCTCTGGCAGCATGGCAGTCGTGGTGGCAAGGCAAACGATAGAATCTCGGGCTTCATCATCCTTGCAGCTCGGTGTAGCTCTTCACAGTGAAGCTCGTTGACATCTCCTTGTCCCTCGAAAAGGCCGATGGCGACGGGAATGAGTGTGGCATGGCGGCGCTCTAGAGCAGCAAGGCGGCGGTACTGTGGTGACAAGGTGGCACACTGGTTGTGCTCTGGTGTAGCAAACAGACGAGTAGCATGCACATGGGGTGCATCTCGATGAGGCAGGGATAGATCTCCAGTTGAGGATGCGCGGGCATCAACGGCGGGCTGGCGAGGCGGCTTCGCCATGGCGGCGCTCGACGCGCGGCGGCGGGCATGGAGGCTGGCCGTTTCGGCATCCTCCTAATGTCGTGGAGTGCATGGGTTTGGCTAGTCAACGTGTGTGCGCGTGCGGTGTGTCCATGAGGCCGGGAAGGGCCTTGGCCTTCGCGACCCGTGTGTGGGTCGCCATGACCGTGAGCTGCAAGGTCGGGGGTTGGTGAACGAGGCACGGCGGCAACTCACCAATGCGGTAACAGATGGAGGTGCGGTACACGTCCAGCGGCTGCATCTTCGGGTGGCCAAGGTAGAGGAAGAAGACGGTGTGGACTAGCGGTTTAGCTCGCCTGCAGCTCCGGTGAGGTCACCTTCTCCAACTCTGGCGGTAGCTTCTCTGCTCCTCCATGCTTGGGCACACGAGTCATGGCTCGGTGTGGTTGAGGTAGCGCGGAGGTAGGCGTTCGTGGGTTCGGCTCCCCCTCATAGGGCCCTTGCTCCTCCGGCGGCTCGACGATCCGCTGGCGGCGTGCAGTGGCTCTGCCTTCTTCTAGTCTGGCGCTGGCGGCGGCTTTCCTTCTTCTTCCCCACCTTCTTCATTCCCCTTTCCTCTTCAACTCCTCCAATTGGGTCATGGCGTGGTGAATTGGCCAACCACAAGGCGGTGGCGGCAGCTGGGAAAACCTAGAGGGCGTCGGGGCTTGCTTATATAGGGGAGCGGTGGCGGTAGGTGGCTCGGCGGCCGGGTGCATCCAATCGCAGGGACGAGAGCGCCCCATGTCGCTCCTTCTAGTGTATCAATCTTGTCAGCGGGCACGGTAGCTGGCTTCGCAGCTAAGGATGTGGGAGCGGCCGGGGAACCTTGGCTTGTGCGCCTGATGCGTGTGCGCGCAGGAGAGCAAGATGCTCGCGGCCGCGGTTACCTTGTGGCAGAGGTTGTCGGCTCTTGGTCGGTCCAGCTGGCGCACGGGCGAGCGTCGATGCGAGGCGTCGGGCGGTCCAATGGCCAGGGGCTTCGCATGGTGTTCACGCGAGTGCGTTCGGCCATGGAGGAAAGCAGGGGAAACAGAGGAGCGGCTGGTCGAAAAAGGTATGACAAGCGGGCTCCACGTGCGGGTCCTGTTCGTCAGCGGCTTGAGGCGCGGTTACTGCGGGCGCGGGCGGCCTGACTTCCTTGCTGGGCCATCGCGGGTCGTGCAGGAGTGAGAGAAAAGGGAGAGGGAGGGAAGCAGGCTAGGATGGATTCGTGGGCCGGTGGTCTTCTTTGCTTGTTGGGCCGGCTGGTGCGGGAAAGAGGAAAAAGAAAAGGCAGGCTGGCTGGGCTGTTGCCATGGTCATGGGCCAAAATGGTTTTCTCCATTTCTTCTTTATCCTTATTCCTTTTCTAATTCTATTTTCAAAATTCTTTATATATGAAAAGGATATAGCATGTTGTGAACATTCTATGGGGGCATAAGATGTCATAGGCCATGTTAGGGTATTATTCCCATAATATATATCTATTTAGTGGATAAATAAATATGGTTGGCCTTTTTATTTATCCCACATAAAACCAAAAAGAGCCAAATCACAAGTTGTAAATTAATTGCAACATGAAGATTCAACTAGAGGGATATTGAGCTATAAGATGCATTGGATGCAAGGTTCCATTGGGGGACCTAGAGCAGGATGTGGAGAGTTAGAGAAATGTGATGGGTAAATTAGATCAAAGGAACTCTAGCGGGGTAGTCCCATGAATTATACGTACAAAAAAACACATGGGTGATTGTCTAATGTAACAATAGAATCACCTAGTGAAGCATAGATATGAGACCTAGGTAGGGAATCAAGGGGTGCATTGGGTATATGGTCCCAATGTAACAAGATGAAATGTCTTAGAGGAGCACGATGGGGAATTAAATAAGAGGGGACGTGTAGAGTCTAGTATCATGTGGCATATACCTAAGAGGGAAACATGATACTTGACTCATGAGACAAAGAGGTAAACAAGTGGCACGTTGGATGCATGATTCACATATAAAGGCTCTCGACAAGGTGAGGGGATTGGTGGAGCATGTTGGGTGAGGAAGATAGAGGGTAGCTCGAGAGCTAGGTCTCAAGTGATATAGGTACCAGAGTGCAACATGGAAGATGACCATAATGCAACATATAGCCTCATCTAGTGATACATTGCGGTATAGCATGTGAGGCATAGGGAAAAACAAGAGGTGCATTGAATACATGATTCTAATGAAAATGACTCGAGCATGGTGAGGAAAATTAGTGGAGCAAGATAGATAATGAAGGTAGAGGTAAGTCCTAGAACCCAGTCTCATGTGACATAAGCACAGGGATACGACATGAGATATAACATATGAAACACAGGTTAAGACATGGAGTGCAACGGTTGCATGATTCTAATGCAAGAGGGCTTTTGAGCAAGGTGATGGAATTTAGATATGAGAGGAGCTCTAGAGTCTAGCCTTGTGCCACAGGAGTACGAGGGTGCAACTTGGGACAAACACAAGTGCAACACCGGTGCTTAGCTCATGATGCGTTATATGCTAGACAAAGGGAGTTAATCACATGTGGCTTAAGTTTACATTAAGACACATGTGATGGAGTTACGATGCAATGCTTAGCATGACAAGCAACATACATGGGCTTGTTTCCAAAAATTTTTGTTGGTTGCATTTTTGGGTGTTTGTAATTTTTAGGGTTGTTACATGATGTTTGGGTTGGTGATAGATTTTGTATGTCCAATCTGAAATCCAATAGAATTGTTTTGATGATTGCTTCCCATGAGTTCTCATGGTAAATCCAATAGAATTGTTGAAATGGCATTATACCTAAAATAGGACTTCTCTACCTATAGAATATTTTATTTCAACCCTTTTTAATCAATATTTAAAAAATAATATATCCTAGTTTTTAGATCTTACGTCTTTGATTGTGTTAGTCCATGTGGCGCAAGAAAATAATGTCGTCGCACAAGTGCCACGTGGGCCAACTTTACAATTGCTACGGGATGGTGCTACAATGATATGTGTGCTATACATAGTTTAGACATTCCTTTTGGTGACATGCATGATGGCAAGTTATATTGAAATATCTAATTCCAAATTTGTACACATAGTTCAAGCTATGATAAGATCACTTTAGTATAAGTGTTTGAAACTTTTAGGAATAGGTTGTACTTCTCAAACAACAAAATAAATTAGAATTACTACTCAATTTTGGTAAGAAACTAATGGATATGAAGAATAAGGTGTGTACATTCTGTTATGCTATCATATTCTATACCACCTTTCACATCTGTAAAATTATTCAATCCCCAACCATTTGCAAGATACATGCTAGAGTTAGGTCACCTCAAAATAAATATGAGTTTGAAGTGAACAAATAAATTTGCTCAATTATTAATCCATACCAATTTTTTTGTCACTTTGAAGAAAATCAATGATTAGGAGGCACTCATTTCTGAAATTTAAATAGAATGTCATTCAATAAATTGATGAATAACACCAATTTTTATCTTAGTTGATACACCACTTAGGTCATTTAAATTTGATTTTAGTAATTAGGTTAGAATCAATTTGCTAGCATGCTTAGGTCATTCAAATTTTAGTGATCTAATTATAACATTTGAATTTGAATGGCCTAAGTAGGTTATGAATTAGATAGTAGCCTAACTACAACATTTAAATTTGAATGACCTAAGTTTCCTACCAACCATATGAAAGATACCCGAATGTTCAAATGAAACTCATCTATCTTACTACTAAGAAATCAATGCCCTAGTTTAGTTATTAGCTTCTTGTAAATGGAAATAAATTGCTATGGGTTGATATAATTGAACACTGTTAGGTCACTTAGAATTCATACTTTCAAGGTGACCGAACTCTAGCATGTATCTTGGCAAAATTTAGAGCTTGTACAATTTTTAAAGATATAGAGGTTGGTATATGGTGTATGATAGCAAAATGGAATTTACACACCTTATTATTCATATCTATCAGGTTTTCTTACCAAAGTTGAGTATTACTCCTACTTCTAATTTATTTAATTGTTTCAAAAGTGCAATCTATTTATAAAAATCCCAACACTTAAACTAAATTGACCCCATCGTAGCAATAACACACGCTTATTTTAAAATATTTAGGACTTGGTATTGTGTATGTTGCTAAAATTTGTTGTTTAAACTCATGCTTAGAATTTTATGGAATTTGGAGTTCAAATAGTAGTTTATTTAGGTAGAAGAAAATGCATATGGGAAGGGCCAAAGGGAATATCATGACCAGACATATTTTTTAGCCCAATTCAAAACTGAATAACCTAAGAAGGTGGCATTTCACTATGTCACTATTGTATAAGTTGTTTATTTAGTTGAATGGACTTATCACACAATTAGTTACTCTTGGCATTTAATTTTAGTTCTTATTACTAAAAATGGAATAAATTGCTATTCTTTGCTCCATGTGGTATATGTTTTAATAATCTTCATACATCAAGAAAAATAAAATAACATTAATCAATTGCACATACCGGGAGCCATATGCAGCTTATGAGAACAACAAAGCAAATGGCCGATATACATAAGCTTGGTAATAAATATGGGAACCTATTGAAAAATAATCAAGACCCAGTAAGTTGCAGAGTATATTTGAAATAACAAAATGAAGTACATAAGTAACACACAATACCTTCCAAATAGTGAGTTGATAGGAAATAACGTTGGAAATTTTTCTGTTGGCTATGGAATGAAAGAAACATATAAAGATAATTAGAAAGTGTTAATGCATAAGTGATATTTTAAGCACTGTAACTTTCACAAATACCTATGCAAGATATCCACCTATGGCTGGTCCAACAATAAGGGCTATAGCCCATGATGTGTTAACCTGATTTTACCAAAGATAAAAGTAAATAACATATTCTGATTGTTATTCTTATGCTAATAATATCGAGAATCACATTGCTATAATTTTAAATTTTACAAGTGATAGTGAAATAGCATGATGCTCAGGTCGGCAAACTTCAACTGCATAAGCCTGTAAGGACAGAACAGTGGACAAATTACTAATTGTAGGATGCTTGAATAATAACCATAGTACTTTAGATCACTTAGTCATCATACTATTATTGTTCCCAATGAACCATTTAAGAAACCAAGAAGAAATCTCGTAGCTATTGCCATCTAGTAGTGCTTGCTTAGCCCAAACAAGATGTTGAATACAAACCTAAGAAAGTCCATTAATAATCAAGGATGACGTAGAAAAATTAGTTGAAATACATGTCTTATTAGTTGCTTAATTCAAAGTAGTGTTCATAGAGAATAAAGCTACTAACATTGAGAAAGTCGTAATGACCTTAACTGGCTTCCCGCCAATACGATCTGCTAACATTCCCCAACCTATGGAAGATAAAGAATCTCCCAAGCATATATGAAGCACCTATAAAAGAGTGATGAGTATGGAAATTTGAATTAGTGAAGTACATGGAAACTCGGGTATATGCAAATATAAATGTTTTAGTTATTTGGAAGGTCGTACCTATAAAACCAGCATAAAATCCAATATCTTCTACTCTTTTGGCGACTTGCATATCTCTAATCTGTTGTTAAGAAGTAAATCACGCTATATTATAAGTCCCTCACATCAAATTTGTCCATGCAAAATTGCTACATTGAATTAATTGATACACATGGTACCACCACTGCTCAACCATATACTATAGTACAAAATAGAGGACTAGCTAATGGAGTGTTACACAAAGTGATCTACCACACAAACAAGCTATACACATAGTTAAGGGAGAAAACTTGATCACGCATATATATAATTACCAAAATTGCATATTAGCTCTAGTGAAAATTTTATTATCAACATCTAAACTTCAAAGTCCAATAGGCATATACATAGAAGCAAATGTAGATCATAGCTAATGTTAATATAAACCTCATGCATGGTTTACCGAATTGCACAAAGAGCACACTACAACATTTAAAATCACAAGCACGCAGGGCATGCATGGTATTTTTGACAATAATAGCCTAGCACCCAAACTAGATGATCTTACCATAAAATACAAGAAGGGAAACAATGATGTTGCTGGTAGACCTAAAATAAAGACAATGGAAGCTGTAAATTAGTCAAGTATAATAACAAAAAATGCAGAAAGATACAAAGAATAATCAAAGAAAAATAAAGGAGAATATGTGGTCAGTTATCACAAATCTTAACATGGTGAAAAATGTTGCAGAAAGAAATCATAAATGTCTCCTTTGCTTATATGGAGTGTTCGTATCTATTATCTTAGTATTTGACCACTAGAAAAGCCTCTTTGTTCTCTCCAAGGCATAAAACTGTCTACAAATTACCCTCCACACTGAAATTAACAAAAAATAATTTACTAAATTAAGATAAGATCTAGCAAATTGAAGCCAACACAATTTAGTTAATGTAACCTCATTACATTGGATGGATTTAATTAGGAGGTCAAATTCACATGACAATTTCATGTAAAATGTAATCAGAAATAATTGAAACATATCTAGGTGCTATTATGAAGATGGCCATGAGAAGGCACAAGTAAGAAGGCACAACCAAATCCGCGAGTGGCAATCAAGCGACAACAAGCACAGTGCACGGTACAGAGGAAGGCAACTCACCCAACTCTATAATTAGTCACTGTTTTTCCGATGGTTGTTTGCAAAATCTTTTGGTTTTCAATTAATTTGGTTTAGTTGTATTTTTTATATAATTATCAGTTTATTCTAAATGTTTTTCCTTAGGTGCTTGACTATATGGCAATGTCTTGTGTATAAACCATTTTAAAGAGAGATATTACTTTATTACTATCTGTGTTATCGACTTTGGTGTACCTTAATTTCTTTTTGTCCTCCACCCCTCTCTTAAGACCTAATATTGGCCGCATAGTTGTGTGGTCTATTACTTGTCGAGCTAACTTGGTGAGGGTAACATGATAAAGGTTGATGATTGGATCTATTTACCGAATGACCAATTCTTTAACTCGATCTACAACTTGGGTGACAATACAAAACAATCATCCATATATGAAATTTATGAATGTATAGGCGTACTATGAACCAGTTTCTTTTGTTTGTCATGCGTTATATATGTTGAGGGCCGAGACCATGCAATGTCCAATAAATCAGCAACACCCCAATAGTCAAGCATTGTACACATGCATGAAACAACTGTAGTAATAAAAAAAATCCATGTCTTGTATAGTGGCATAATAGCTTTCTTCATCTAGTAATCCAAACAGATATGCAAATGAGAAATGACTATGTTTTCTTTATAATGGTTAAGTACTTAAGTGCAAAACTCTTGCATAGAGACTAAGAACTAAAATTCCTTTATCAAAAAATGATGCACACCATCAATACTAAGCAAATTCCATGCATTTTCGCATGCAAGTCTGATCAAGGAGTACTAGTTCAAGAGAAGCAACGGGGATAGCATCAACATGTACAAACAGGAAAAAAGACAGCACGTACAGGTGACGAGGTTGATGATCCACATATGGAAGAAGAGCACGTAGGGGATCCCTGGGTTCTCTGGGCGTGTTTGATATGGGCCAGAATTCCCCGGCCAGGCCCGCCAGAGCCATATCCCTGTGTTTGATATCGTGGCCCGTCATTTTGCCCTGGCCATCGGGATGCAAATCGTCGTCTCTCTCCTGGCTCTGGCCGCACGCTCCCCCGCTGCGTTCCTCCTCGGCCTGGCTCTGGCCGCGCGTGCGCGGGCGATTCGGCGCCATGGCGAGAGGCCGCGGCGGGCTCCCGCGTGAATGGTGAAACTTCTGCGCGCTCCTTTGCCACCTGAAATCCTCCGCCTATATTAACCCCCTCCTCCACCCGCTCAGTTCTTCTACTCCAATCTCCACTCCACTCCCGTTGAGGTACCGGCGGCGGCAGTGAGCTCGGTTGCCAGCGCACAGTGGTCTTCCCCGGGCTTGATCTCCGTTCCCCCGGTGTGGATCTGCGTCCATGCGATGCAGCTCCTGCCGTTGCTGGGCTCCGGTGAGGCCGTCTGCTTCCGTCTTCATCTTCTTCTCGGAGTAGCTTTGGTGGTGCTTCACCACCAGATCTACTACTTCTTCCCCACCTCTCTTCGATCCGACCTGCTTCGGCTCCCTCCGGCTGACCCGAGGTGAAATCATTCATTTTCCCCAATCGATGCGATCTAGGGTTTGGTGTTGTGCTTACATATTTGCTTTGCATGATTATTTTGATCTTGCTTTCGATCTACGATTCCTTCTTGCGGTCAGATCTATGATATGGCTCATGCTATTCAGTTACTTCATGTTGAACTTGACTACTTTGATATGGCTCATGTTGAACTTGTCCACATTTCTATCGTTCTAGGGTGGATTCTGTGTTTATTTGTACCTCCTGATGCTTCAACATGGTTATTGTGTTCATTTGGATCTAGTTATAGGACATTTTTTTGTAGTACTATTATTGTCAACTATTATGTTCTTATTCTATTGGATGGGTACATTTGTGATGATATTGTTTGAGAAAGGTCGATGATGACTAGCTTGTGAGCACTGGAGGCATTGATTTGAATGCTGTCGTGCTATTTTAATTATGAATGCATACACTCTCATGTAGAGGCCAGCCAGGGTCTATTAAATTTTCTTATACATTTCTAAATGCATGTAGATGGATGCAAATGAACAACATTTGATGATGGCTGGGCAAGCAGCTGGAATGGTTGCTGTGATGGTGTGCTTTGTGGTTAGTAGGCTTAGGAAGATTGCTGGAAATAAATGCATCCCCTATGGGCCTAGGACTCATGCTGAGAGACATAGGTAGAGCATACTCCAGATGATGTACAATTACAATGACATTGAGTGCATAGCCATGCTATGCATGAGAAGGGTTCCTTTTTTTCATTATGCAACCTACTTTGTAGTAGGGGCCTTGTACCTGAGAGTGTTGGATGCCCAGTTGAGGAGCAGGTAGCAATGTTTTTGCATGTGGTTGGTCATAACCAGAGATTTAGGGTGGTCCACCAATCGAGACAGTTAGTAGAATCTTCCACCAAGTGTTGTATGCTGTTGGTGAGCTGAGGGGTGAATTGATCAGGGCTCCTTCCACAACCACACACCCTAAGATTATGGGTAGCCACAGATGGTTCCCTTTTTTCAAGGTATAAGTAATTACTTTGATTTCTTGTTGGGTAGGTTCAAACATTTGCTTATGCACATTTCCTGGTTTACGTAGAATGTAATTGCTCCCATTGATGGTACTCATGTGTTGGCAAGGGTGCCTAGACACATGCAGCAAGCCTTCAGGGGTAGGAAAACAAGCCCATGATACAGAATGTAATGGCATCAGTCAATTTTGATCTCAAGTTCACCTATGTCCTAGCTGGTTAGGAGGGATCTGCCCATGATGCACTAATCCAAGCTGATGCCATTGACAGAGATGATGGCTTCACTGTGCCAGTAGGTAACTGCAATACCTAGTGTCTGCACTTGTGTCCTTCTACCCACTACACACTTTCACACATTGTTGTCCCCCAATTGTAGGTAAAATCTACCTGGTAGATGCTAGATATGCTTGCAGGACTGGCTTCTTACCACCCTATAGGGCTGTTAGGTACCACTTGAGTGAATTCTCCAACAGTAACTACCCCAAAAATGCTAAGGGGTTATTCAACTTGAGGCATTCTTCACTCAGGGTTATGGTGGAGAGGGCCTAGGGTGCACTAAAGGGCAGGTTCAGGATAATAGACAACAAATCTTTCCACAAATACAAGACCCAAGTGAAACTTATGCTTGCTTACTGCATACTGCATAACTGGATTCTTGGCTTTGGGATTGATGACATTGTTTCACCTAAGGAAGGGTTTTGAGGGTGAGTTGCCTGAGGATGATGAGGCAGAGCTACCCCTAGAAGAATCTGCAATGGTTACTATTAGGGATCAGATTGCCAATGCTATGTGGGAAGCTAGGGGGGCTCACAGGATATGATTCTATTTCATTTCATTCATGTGTAAAATAAGTTGGTAGACCCTGGATATGGAACTCATGTGGTGTATTGCTTATGAACAATTTGTTTGCTATGTCTAAGACCTATGACATTTGTGATGTACTAAGTTCATGTTTCTTTTCTATGTTCCTGCCATTGCTATGTTCCTGCCATTGCTGCTGATGTTTATTTGCTGGTGTTGTTTATCTGTATTCATGTGGTGTTGCTATTTATATCTAGGAATGGTTGGTATGAGTGTCCCTATCCAGAATGGGTTTGAGCCTGCTGCCAACATGGTGCAAGGGTATGCAGCAGCGGCCCAGGCTGCAGTTGTAGCAGCTTTGGCTGGACCTGAGCTTGTAGACCTTGCTGGTGCAGCAGCTGAGGGTGATGCTGCTGAAGGTGTTCCTGCTGGTGTTGCTGAGGGCACCAACCTCCTATGAGGTGGAACAACAACACATCTGGGTTTGTCCTAAGGAGGATGGCCCAGATCCTGATTGATGGCTCTAGAGTTGATAAGACTTACAAGGACAAGGATGTAAATGCTATAGCTAAGGCTCTGAGGGAATACAGTGGTGTGGTTGTTAGCCAAACTCAAGTGTATAATCACTTGAGAAAGTGGAAACAAAAGTGGGCTAAGGTTGCCAAGTTGAAGGACCTGAGTGGGGCAACATTTGATGATGATTTCCATGCCATAATGCTAGAGCAGGACCACTACCTTGGTCATTGCAAGGTACAAAAGACCTAGTTAGAATCACATTATGCACTTATACCTACACTTGCTTAACTCATACCTACACTAACTGCAGGACCACCCTAAAGATGCTGAGTTCCTAAACACCCCCATCAGGTTCTACACTGAGATGGAATCCATCTTTGCTAGCACTTTGGCAACTGGTAGGTTTGCCTTAGGGTCTAGTGCACCTTTGGGAGTCAACAATGCAGACTTTGTGGCTGCAACGCTTGAGGGGCAGGACTTCTCTTGTCCTGCCTTTGAAGCCAAAGCCAAACCCACCTTTGAGGTTGGTGAGGGCAGCAAGGCTACTCCACCTATGTCAACCACTACTGGTGTGAAGAGGAAGAGGAATTTTAGTGAGGAGGAAATGTTGATGATGACCAATATGACAGATGCTATGAACAATATTGCTAATGCTATGCTAAAAATTGGTGCTGCCCATGTTGATCCTGACCTGTATCTTGCTGTCATGGAGATGCTAGAGTTTTCCACTGAGGCTTTGATTATTGCCTACACGCATCTGCTTGAGAACAAAGTAGTTGCTACTGGGTTTATCAACATGTCTACCACCCACAGGCATGTTTGGCTCCAGACCTTCCTGGCAAAGATGGGCTACATGTACCTCTGTCTAAGGTTGCCTATGGCCTATTGAGGGGGTTGACTGTTGAGGCCTATATTGCCTCCACCTCCCTCACCCCACTCTCTTCTCTTTTGGGTTCTTTTGGCTAGACTGTGCATGGTAGATGGCTGACCATCACCTGTCCTTTTGGAAAGTGTAATTTGGGTTAGGAGGGTGGCTAACTATAGATGAGCAAGTAAGACTTGGAAGCTGCTAGTAGTGCTCACTTGTTGTGGGCTGAACACATTTGGCATGTACTAAATTGCAACCTCTGTTGGTTGCTTGAATCTTCTTATTTCTGCTTGCCTTTTTACTGCAATGATGTTGGATTGTTGGAAAATGGCTGAGATGATGTTGGAAAGTTGAAAAATGGCCGATGATGTTTATTTCTGTTACAAGTGACGAGGTAGTTGCTTGTTGTTTCTATTGATCTGGTGTCTTGTTTTTATCATGTCTGTCATGGTTATGTGGGACTTGACCAGTCCCTTGCAACACTGGTTCTGTGCCAAGTGATGGCAGGGAATGGTCCTGGGCACATGAAATTGGCAGACATGAGTTTGCCAAGTTTTGTTTGCTATTTTTTCCTCCCAGGCAGCTATCTATGATTCATTTTTTTTGCCATTACTAACTGAGGCCAATGTTTTTCATTATATCCTTTGATGTCAGAAACTAAGGATTCGTTTTCTTCTTCATGCAGAACAATGGTTAAATGGTATGTGGTTTTTGAGGGACTCAAACCAGGGATTTACACATCGTGGTATGAGTGCAGTGAGTATGTTCTTTGTGTTGAACATGCTAGGTACCAAAGCTATAAAACCCATGCTCAGGCTGTGTAAGCATACAATGATGCTCTTAGGATGGGTACTGTCAGGGAGATCCGACCTAGGTCCATGACTAATCCAGTGCCGATGGCACTGAGTCTTGCAACTGAGGGTAAGAATGTGATCTTTGAGAAGCCAAGTCCTGTTAAGAATGTGATCATTGTCATACTTGGGGTGTTGATGTTAGTTCTCTGGAGCAGGCTATCGACTTGTTGCTCCTATAATTGAGAGTTTGGGTTCAATAGCCGATGATGACGGTTTTTTTGTTTTACTTAGATAAAACTGTTAAGAATGACATCATTATTGAGTCTGAGGCTATGTTGACGACTACTTTATCCTAACTTCGTTGATGTTTGTCCAGAAGTTCAAAAACTGCAACTGTCAATGTGCTCTTCTTCTTTGTTCATATAAAATTCTGTTGGTTGCTGTTTCTTGGCCAACCTGGGCCTGGCTCGAATCAAACATCATCCCTACCTAGAAGTTGAAGGTAGTTGGTCTTGGACTAGGCTCGGAACTAGAAATCAAACACAAAAAAGGCATGGACCAGCTCTTAGTGATAAAATACAATCAAACAACCCACTTGTCCACGTTAGGCCAGCCATGGGCTGGCCAGAGTCTGGCTCGTCGGCCAGGCCCTGCTGGGCCAATAAAACACGCCCTCTGCCTTCCTCCGGTCCATGGCGCATCCGGGGCAGCCATTGAAGTAGTACTCGTTAGGCTTCTTCTCCAGCAATGGGACCGCCGCTGCGGCCTCGCCCTTGCCCTCGCCGCCAGGCATCTTTGCCTTCGTTTCTCTCACCTTGTGCTGCTGTGCTAGCAGCCTCGCTGTCCAGTTCCAGTCCAGCGGTTGTGCAGGGCGCCCCGGCCGAGATAAGGTGCATCTGCTTGTGGAATCTCTGGCAGCAGGTGAGGCTGACTCAGTGAGACAATAAACTACACTACTACATCAAGCCACAGGGAACCCGTCCATTTGTGTGTTGTGTCGTTCCTACTGTCGTCGTCGTAATTGTTTGCTTTACAGGGAATATTTAGCATGCTGCCGTTACCAACGTCCAACGGGCAAGGGGTGAGTAACAAATGATTCGCCATTCTGTAAGAGGTGAATGTGAGAAAGGTTAAGCCTGATCCCATACTAATGGCAAAATTAAATTAAAGTTAAATGTGCTAAAAGGTCTGTAGCCTAGTGGTTACATAGCCTATGTGCAAAATTAAATTAAAGGTTAAGCGTGAGGTGCTAAGAGCAGTTTCAAGAGAGTTGATAAAAATAAATGGCTAAACTCATGATTTAACTAACCTTTAAAATAGAAAACTCTGTAATAAGATAAAAAATCCAACGGTCTTTGTATATAGTAAGGTTACATGGCTAGCATGCACATGCAAGATATATTTAGTATGTGAGATTTTAAAAATAGCCAAATTGCTATTTTACAAAATAAGATAGCAAGACCGTTAGAACTTAACTTTCGTAGGTAAAATTCTAAAAATAGCCGGCAAGCAACAATAGCATATCTCTTAGAGTTGCTCTTAGCACTTCAGCACCTCATATCCTGTATTTGTTCGTATGGATGAGATACCTTAAAGAAAGGGCATTCAGAAATTCTAGGATTTTATTAACCCCATATAAATTCTTACAGCACCACCAATATGTCATACATGATACTGCACAGTTGGAACATTGAATTATTCATTGCCAGTCGTTTCTACACGGCGACTGGGAGCATACATATGGTGCATCCAAGATTCCAAGTTCTATTGTGTCATTCCTATAAGGCTGCAATCAGCTATGTCCAATGAAATCCTCTGTCTCATCACTCTATATAAAATGTTCTTCAACACAAATATACGGCCATAAATATACAGCAATCGGTTCTCTCTCTTTTCATCTCTTTTTCATGACTAAAGCAGCCGTGTCTATGAATGCTATAACCCACCATCGATCTGAATGATTCACTATTCCTGTAACTAAAAACAGAAAAAACCTAACTCCTATCATGCTGCTCTGGACTCTGGTGCGGCCATGAAGGGTTTGAATGTGAAGATAAATCCAAGAAACTCAATGACATTCAGAAGAAAGAACACCATCTGATCACCTGTGTGTGTATATATATATGGAATAAGACAAAAAGTTTACACCACAGTAAAATCTTGCATTAACTCTAGTACATGCATGGGAACTCAGATAGTTTAAGTAGGTAACAAGTGAATTCTGCTATATATATGTGATATGTCCAGTCCCTACAAAGATGTTCAATTCATATATAATAATAAAATGGGGCGAAAAGAATTGACCTGGAAAGAAGAAAGCATGCTGCCTTGCTTGTGCCCAAGAAAACCTGCATTTGTAGGTAATAATTAATAAGTCATGGGGACCCAAAATGCCTAAGAAGTTTAGCATGGCTACAAACCCAAAGTGTATTCTCACAAAAGCGGTTAATAACTAAGTATACTCACACAGTGCCTGCAACTGCAGGAGCAATTGCCTTGAATAGGGACATTACGGTCACTGACAGTCCATTTGCAGCTCCTCTTTGGTCTTGAGGCTGTTAATATGTATGTAATTGGGCGTTCATCAGTCAACATGCTTGCACCATTCATTTTTACAGATAAGTGTTGAATTAATCTTAACTTATGGATGGGGACATACCACAGCATTATTCTGAAGGATGAAACTGCTCGAAATGATGGTAGACTGATACAACATATACCATGGATGAAAAATATAAAAATGAATTATACAGATTCTAGGTGCTCTCCAAGTTATATGGAATCTGTCAATATGTTGGAGAAAATAAAAATACTCACAGCAAGATTAATTTTTAAGATCGATGCAATATTCAAAACGATTGATAGTCCAGTTCCTGACAAATATGTCATATAGGGGTAGCCAAAGAGAATAAGTATGCACAGAATCTGCAAGATCAGCAACAGCTTAGGAGTTAGGACATGCAGCCAAAAAACAGAGCATATCTGCAGTTGAACACTAGCAGTTTTTACTCACAGCTGCAACTCGAGAAGTCTTGATAGGTCCAAGAATTCTATTAGTATGAGGATATACAGTGAGTTGATATATGAGAAGACTGACACCTGGAAATGCAAGGGCCAAAAATACTGTCATGTGTCAGTATTGATACACGTATAAAATACATAGAAACGAGTAAGGGGTAAATAAAATTGAGGAAAGCTAGACTCTGGAAAGACTTTGAATGCTCTGTCTAGTTTCTGGGGCAAAATTTTAAAATTAATTTTCATTTTGTATCGATCAAGACCAAATACAATTATAATAAATGTTGTAGTGCCATATATTTTTTTTATTCAGCTTCTGTGATTTTTTTGAGGGAGAAGATCTTGAGCTTCTATAATTGAAAGTACCAAAAGAAATGTTACCTGTAACTGAAAGCACTTGGCCTACAGCCTCAGATGATAAACTGAGGCCACCATACTTCTTATCACTTTCAGTCCATAAAGAGAACACCTGAAGTTGACTTCAAATGATGTCAATACTCTAACTACGATACTGACGAAATCTAAGCTTTACTTATTACATGTAGTGTGTAGTATTGATGTAGTAGATTTATCATTGGACACCACAAGTCAAATCTAAGCTTTGCTTATATTTTGTCTCCACACATTTTATCTCTGCCTACTAATTAGATATTGTACATCTAGCATATGTTTAATGAATGCATAATTAGCGGTACAATAAAACAATAAGAAAATTGAGATCGAGAAGTACCTCTCCATAAGCCATATCATGAAAGGAAAATACACAATATGTAATTAAGGATGACATAAAGGGCCAATTCTTGAATAAGCTCTTCTTGTCATCCAAACTTTTTTCATCCTTCTCTTTGTAGTCACTCTGGTGGGCCTCCAAAGCTTCAACATTTTTATTTTCATTCTGGTGAACTTTGTGCTTGTGTAATGTCTCCTAAAATACATCCAAGATAATTTTGGATAGAATGAGGAAGAATAAAGTTGAGGGACAAAAGATTAACATCGTACAAATGAAATATTTTAAAACATGATTTTCCCTCATTGTTCAGGCTTTACTTCAGTTTACATTTTATTAGAAGAAACAGGTGCAGCTTGTGCTGATATCTTCTACGCAATGAGGTCTAGGAAAGGAAATTTCTAGACACTCTTATCCTTATTTTGCAAGGAGGCTAATTCGGATTGTTAGGACCTTTTATAAAAGTTAAAGGAGGCATACCATCTTTTAAGGCAGCTGAGATTTTTCTATGTAATCTTGATAGATCGTTCTTCTATTGTGATTGATCATGGATATAACCAGATGAAATCATTTGCAACAATAATAGATAAATTGTTATTAAAAAACTATAATAGATAAGTTTGTTTTGTGACTTATGTACAACTTATAGATTGATCAGTAAGCTACACTGAGGTCAGTGTAAATAGACTTTATTAAGTATATTTCTAATTCCAAAGCTAATATTTCTAACTAATACAATCTCACGTACCGGCATCCATATGCAGATCAGAAGAACAACTGTAGCAAACACTGAGGTGCATAAGCATGGCAAAAAATACGGGAACCTGTTAAGTTTTTATTGAATGTAAGTATACTAGAAATCAAGTATACTACACAATATAATAAAGTCTTCACTGAAGAAAGAATACCTCCCGAAGAACGAGTCAGGTGAAAATACATTTGGAAATTTTTCTGCGGGCTGTCATAATATAATTAGGTCATTATGCATTTCCAATTGTCATAGCCTAAATTTAGTGGATATCTATTGTACCAGTGCAAGGTAGCCTCCTAAAGCAGGCCCAATGATCAGACCTATTCCCCAAGCTGTGCCAACCTAGAGTTACAAGGAGAGTGAACTTTAGACTAAAAATATATAAATGAAACAAGAAAAGTTAGATTCATCGGTGTAGTTTTTTGTTTACAAGTGATATTCCTAGTGCTTCATGTTCAGGTCTGCAAACTTCGATAGAATAAGCCTGTGAAATTTACACCTTAGTAAGTATATTAACTGTACACAATACATCTCACATGAAACAAAATCCCAATTCACAATACCTTAATTGGCCCAAGCAAACCATTAAAAGCACCAAGGAGAAATCTTGTAGCAATCGCCATCCAATAACTAGTACTAAGCCCAAACAAAGTATTGAATATGACCCTGAATATTAACAAAAGTAATTTAGAGGATCATGTTATAAATACAGGAATAAATGAAATAACACTTTAATCAATTAATAGTGGTAGAAGAAATTTCTTTTACTAACACAGAGAAAACACCAAGTATGGCAACTGGCTTCCTCCCAAATCTATCTGCTGCCATTCCCCAAGCAGTTGAAGTCAAGCATCTACCAAGCATAAATGAAGCACCTAGAAATATCCAATCCAATAAAAGAATATCAAAACACCATATATACTAGACCATCTCAAATGACATACAACAACTATGCAGACTAACCCACAAATCCGGCATAGAATCCAATGTCTTCTGTCCTTTTTGCAACGTGCAAGTCTCTTATCTAGTACGTTGCGAAAAGTGATAAAAACTTGTTAGCCAAAAATGTTTCAAATATGTGCACTTGTGCATGTACATATGTATGATAAACATGAGTAGATTGAATAATATTTACAGATCAAGTGCTATATAATATTTGTTAGAAATTACTGTTGAGTATCCAAAAAATTATCTTTAGACTTTATTTTGTAGGGTAAGAGGACACAATGACATACATACCATGAAATACAAGAAGGGGAATAACGATGACACCGGCAAAGCTGACAAATTTTAGGCAGGAGAAACATGTGAAGTATTAAATATGCAATTATACATATGTACAAAAAGAATACAATGAGGTGCACGTTAAGAATTTTATGATACAGAGTTGCCAATAATGCTTCCAGAGCAAAATGTGCTTATGGATATATTTATTATTTGTATCCATAAAACTATAGCACCTTCCAATGCCAGCATTTTCAGGAGGCTGATAAGTGATATTTTGGTCATCGACAAGACAGAGGAAAACAAGAGACAATTGTGGATGTACAGGAAAGTACCCCTGACTTGTGTAAGCAGTTGCCTTTTTAGCTAGTACTGGCACTACTGGTGATGCCGCTCTTATATGGGCAACTGCCCGGACTATGCTGTTGGGGTGCTGGTACTACATCTGGATATCTGGTCACCCACTATGGGTGCATAAAACATAAGCTTTCATAAAGAACAGAGACATACACAAGCACGACAGAGAGAAACTCCTTACAAGTCGCGAGGCAGATGATCCAGACATACAGGAACTCCTTGTACGGCAGGCCCTCCTGGAGTTCCTTCCTCCGGTCGTTGGCACAGCCCGGGCATCCCGGGTGGTACACCTTCTCCTCCGGCAGCAATGGCGACGTGATGCCCTCCTCCTCCATTGGCCGGCCGCTCTTCACAGAGGTCTCAGCAGGAGAGGAGCAGAGCCGCCGAGTCAACGCACGCAAGAACGTACACGCCAGGAACTAGCCGGGGGCGAATGGAGGAAGAGATTGCGATGGCCGGGCGGCTTGATTTGTTGTCTGGTCTGGTCACCGGTGACCCTCGCCAAAGCGATTCCGTCACGGGTTTTACGACGTCAGGAATGGCGTGCTGGAGGCTGGAGTAGATCGAGGAATTTTATTTACTAATTTGTTGGAGCGACGGACGAATGGATGCAGAGACGGTGTGGAATTTACTGCCACGGATCGTGGATGATGCCGCTTTGGTGTATTGCACTTGTTGTCTCGTCTGCAGATGGAATAGAGAAATGGCAGTGCAGAGACCGTTAGTATTTTTGTTAATGACGACCCCTTGTCGTTGTCGATAGAGTTTTTGGTCAGAGTCTCAGCGATAGTTTAGTTGAGAAATAACAGAATCTCACATCAGCAAGACAGCAACCGTGATCGATCAGGGGTGGATCTAGCTAGGCGTGTTTAACTGACCCAGATAATTAAAAGGTTTGGTAAACCATGACTAGAATATCACTGAACTAGCTCGTTCGGTTACTTCGGGTTGCATCCCTCAAATGATTTCCGATTAGAACGGCTCACTAACTTGTATAGTGTTGATAAACTAGAATAGTTACTGGGTCTAATCCATACCTGGATTCTACCCTCCCAACATCTCTCGAGCCTAAGAGCATCTTCAAAAGATCTTATAAAATAGAAGTCCAAAATCTATGATTTAGCCATTTTATAAAGTAGAACATGTGTCAAAAGAGTAGAGTAATGCAACAGCCTTTTAAAATTTCTCATTATCTATTTTTGAAAGCTGACATGTCATGCGGAGATAGGTTCACTTCTCCATTTCCTATACTCCCGTCATTTGTTTACACACCACCATGCAGATGGCGAGTCTTCTCGGTATGCTATTTTTACCCAGCGAGAAGTGCAGAATGGATGACATGTTATTTTGAAAAACATAATAGAATAGTTGTTGGAGCTGTGATTCTTCCAAAAATGCTAAAAATAGTATATCATAACGCAAATAGCTACTCTCTTAGAGTTGCTCTAACTTCAGTTCAGTTAAAGGACCAAGTTCAAAAACTAAATAAGGTTCCAAGTCAATAGGTACATGGGATTTGATCTCTTGGCCAACAAAAAACGTTTATTTATAATTATATAGCTACGGAAAACCAAAAGACTATTTGATTTGATTGCCACCGCTAGATCTCAGCGATAGTTTGCTTGGACAAAACTTATAAACACGTCTCCATGGCTGAATGTTGATGAATGGTGAACGGAACTCGGCACCATGGAAAACACATTATTAAGGCCTCATTTGAATCCTTTGGATTTTAAAAATCCGGATAGAAAAAAATCTCGTAATCTCTAGTATCTCATCCAAAGGATCTAAAATTTAGAAGAATTTTAACTCAGAATTTTTGGAGTTATAAAATCAAACAATACTGTTGGAATTCTTTGTATCCAGATTCTCAGAATTCTTTAGGACTCAGACGACACCTAATTAAATGACTCAGATCCATCGTTATTTGTATCTTTAAGAAAACTATATGGAAGCAAAAGAATACTCTGGATTTTCAACCGACACTATTCAATGTCAAACGACCACGTTGCGAAAATCAGGAAACGAGCTAAATAAAATGTTTGGTGCTTTGCTGAAGTGTCTGAGAATTGCGATTCTCCTACCTACACCATCATTGTGGTCCACGGCCCACGTTGAGCAACCTGCCTGCCAGGATTAGGCCCAGGCCCACGACTCCACCCTATGTTTCTCCACCAGGACAGGGCCTTACATGTCAGGCCCAACCAAAGCGTCCATGGCCCCGCCGCTCGCCAGAGGGAGGACCGGCGGAGCGCGCCGCGCCGCCGGCCGAGTGAATTCTAGGTGACCTCGCTGCCCGTGTCTGGGAAAGAAAGCTACTAATCGATCGAGGAGGAGGAGGAGGAGAGCGGGGTGCCGCGCTCAGGCGCTGTCTCGTCGACTTCACCGTCCGGGCTCCGCTCCGGCGCCCCCTGATTCCGTGCAGCTGCCGTGCCAAACGGCCTGCCATTGCCAGGTAATTACTTCACGCGCTGAGCTTGTGAGCTCTCTCCCTCCATCTCTATGCTCATTCACTGACTCCCAAGTCCCAACTGCTTCACGCGGCGCCGGTCCTGGGCCTCACTGATGCACGCGCGCGTCGTTTCTGGGCGTCTTCAGGTCTCGTTCCCTGTATAGTGTTTACCTCTGCAATAGTCTTTTGCTCTATCCATGTGCCAATGTGCCATGCCGAAATACCTCAGCTCGTTCGTTTATTCCCCTCCCAAAGATGCTGATTATATACGGCTTGTATTATATAGGATTAATCTCCTTTGATTTCTTCCGATCCACCTCAAATACACTGGCACCTTTTCAAGAGGCAGAGCAAGAAGGAAAGATGATGACTCTATTAAGCTATAGTGAGGACCAGTTCTCAGGGTTAAGCTCACTCAGCTTCCAAGAAACTGCATTGCAGAATCGCATGCAGTGCAGCTGCAGTGCTGCGCTATGGATATCCCTGCACCATGCCAGGGAATCCAGTCAAACGAGGGAGTAGTGGCCTATTGTGTAGGTGACATCACGCCTAGTGTTTGGAGGCCACAGCTCCATTGTCACTGTGCCCACATGTCATTGAGCCAGGTGGACATACATGTCATTCACTGAAGTGGCAAACATTACCATTGATCAGTGTTGAGTTCATAGTTTTAAATAGCCCGCTAAGGCTGTCGCTATAGCCCGCTATAGCTTTTTGAGCCAAGGTATCGCTATTTGTGTTCATGTATAATTTAATCGCTATAGCCCGCTATAGCCCGATAGAGCTCCACTAATAGCTGTTTTAGAGACAAACCGCTAAATACCTTATCCCGCTATTTAAAACAATGGTTGAGTTTGCAGCTTAACAGGGACAATCTCCCATCCCATCCATTGTCTTGAACTACCTCTCCACCCTCTTCCTGCTTCCATTAGCCCTTTGCACCGAGAGATGATGGGGGTGGTGGCGGATGCTTCCATTGGGTGGCTGGTGCAAACCATCCTTGGGAGCCTCTTCACTGAACAGATTGAAGCCTGGTGTAACAACCCTGAAAATCCAAACACCAAAAATACCGACTATCAAATTTTTTTCTAAAGTATCTAATATTTGGTGAGTGTCATATAGGAAACCAGCCAATAGTTGCACAAGTAGCACCGATGTTAGTTGGACTATTTGCATTATAATTACAAGAGTATGATTTGCCTCTTATTGATTTTATGTATTGCTAATAAAATCAATAACCTCTATATCACATGTGCTAACATGTATATGATCGTGTATACCAACATGTGCTACTAACCTTGGAAATGGCATCCAACATACCATGAGACTCTAGTGGACCTACCATGAAGTTTGTCTTGTGTTTACAAACTTGCGTGCACTAACATTTCATGTAATAGCTTTGCATAGAAAATAGAAGAAGAAAAGAAGGAAAGGAGGAAAAGGAATCAGGCAAAGCAGCCCGGCCTACAGCCGCGGCCCAACTCGGCCAGCCGGCCATGCACTGGCCTAGCTCGGCCTCTATCCAAGCGGCCCAGCTCGCCCTCCCCCTCTCGGCCCACAGCAGCAGCTGCTGCAGCAGTCGGCCCACGAGGCTAGCAAGCCCAGCATGGCCAGCCCGCCTCGGCCTGCTCTCCTCACACGCCCACGGCCCAGCTCGGCTTCGCCCGCACTGCTGCCTTTGCAGCCCAGTCCGGCCTGCTGTTTTCCCCACGCCTGGCCCTTCGCCCGCTCGGCCTATCAGGCTAACGCCGCAACGGCCCAGCTGCTGCTCGCACGACCGCGCCGTGGCCCATGTAGCCGAAACAGCCCAGCAAACGGTCGGCCTCACGCGCGCCCGCGTCTGCCCACGCTCGCAATCGCTGACCGGTGGGGTCGGCCTGTCAGCCCCCACCTCCCATAATTTTTTGCCATCGGCCTATCCCGTCCGCCACACTGAATAAGGAACGGCCGAGCTTCGCCGTTCAATCGCGCCCGTGACTCCTCGCGAAGCCGTCCATTAACGCCCACCCTCGCCGCGCCCCCCCAAAACCCTAACCCTAAGCTCGGGCACGCGCTCCAGCCGCCCGATGGGCATCAAGCATCGCCGCCGTCCATGACCGGCCGCCATGGCTATATAAGACGAGCACCTGTCCCGTTAGGTATTCCCATGCCCGCGCAGTCATCCTGACCACGCCCGCACCACTCACTCATTGCCCAAGGAGGAGAATAGGAGAGGTAGGAGAAGAAGAAGACGGGGAAGGAGAGGAGCGCCGTCGGAGCAGGACCCGGGAGCGCCGCCGCCGTCGCTGTTGTCTGCGCCCTGGAGCCCCTGTACGTCTACATCACCGCCGCCGCGCTCCTTCCCCTTCACCGAGCACCAGCCGCCTCTCACCGCCTCGGGAAGGTGAGAAAGCCCATCGTCGCCCTGCTCTGCCATGGCCACCGCCAGTGCGACCCCGCGTTCCCGCTGCTCTGCTCACCCCCTCTCTTCATTAACTCCATCGACAGACGCGCCGTAGTCTAGGACATCGATTTGGTGAGATGTCAGAGCATGGCAATGGCCACAGTGGGGCCACGCATCTTTGCAGCCCTGGCCGCCGCGAGCTCCTGGCCGCCGGAGCGCCGCCGTGGTGATTTTCGCCGCGCGCCCCGCTGTGCCCGTTACCCGCGCGAGTAGACCTCTGGAGCTCCCAGCTGCTCCGCACGGTAGGAAGAAGGGGAAGATGGAGGCCCAAATCGACGCCTCGTCAGAGGATTTTGCCGCCGCCGCCGGAATCTGTCGCCGCCGCCGCTGCCGTCAATGCCGGCAGTTAGAGTGACCTCGGTTCAATTGGAGCCGCGTCCGCGCTCGCCTAACTGACTTAGAGTCGTTGCACGAGTCCAAGATGACTCCCGCACGCTGTAGCGCCATGAAGTTGTGGCCGCGCCATCCTCCACCGGCCGCCGCCGTTGACTGCCAGGATAGAAGCCCCCTCTTGCCAAATCAAGCACCTGGCTGTGTTCACCTTGATCTCAGGATCTCGTAGCGCCCGCCTAAGCCAGCTCTACCGCGCCAAGGCGCCCTACCGCCACAGCCCCGCCGTTCGCCGCCGCCGTGGCACGTGCGCCAGCGAGCCGAGGCCCCGGCGACCTGCTTGGACCTCGTCATCGAGTTTGCCATGTCCTAGTGGAGCCGTAGCCGCGACCCTAGCCGCTCGAGCCGGCCGGAGGCGCAGCGCCGCCCGTCGCCGGCGAGCCCGACCGGCCGCGCCACTCCACGCCGCTTCGCGCCGCCGCCGTGCGTGCGCCGACGAGCTGGAGCTTCGCAAGCACGCCAGCACCCCACCAACGCCTCTGCCTCGCCACCACGCAGCCATAGCCGCAGCCCCGACCAGCAGCTGCAGCAAGAGCCACGCTCGTTCACCGCCGGCGACATACCTGCCGGCCGCCGCGCGCGCGAGACAGGGGAAGGGGATTAAATCCCCGTGTGGACCGAGTCCACAGCATCCGACCTGGACCAATGCTCACGTGCCACCTTTGTCCGTAGCTCACCATGCACCAGGTCCATGGACCGGCAGCCGTAGACCAGGCCCACTAGGTATCCAGACCGGCCACGTGGCATGACCGGTATGCCGACACGTGTCGGGCCAGCCTGGCACAGTTAGGCCCAACACGGCCCAAATCCAGCCCTGCCCAAGCCCACCAAGGCCCAGTTCGGGCCTGGTCGTTGTTGACCGTTGACCGTGGGTCCCACATGTCAGCGACTGCACCAGCCGACCCACCAGCCAGTGCTGACGTCAGCACACACGCCAGCACTGCGCCACATCAGCTAGACCCACGTGCCACGTGGATCAACCAGATCACGCCACGTGTCAGCCTCTGGTTAATCCAGTATTTTTTCTTTTTCAGAATATGATTTAATCTTGTAAAATTCATAACTTATTCATACGAGCTCTGAATATTATGAACCAAGTGTCCAAATTTTCATAAAAATGAGCTCTACATCATAGGCTTATGTATGATTGCATTTGGAGTTATTGAATTTCATTTGGCTCTTTATGATTAATCTATAGGGGTCGCTTCCGCGACCATTATGTCTCGATTTCAGTTTCCGCGAAGGAGTTGATCGAGGAGGAGGACTAGGAGCGCGCCAAGGACTTGACGGAGGACTTGAGTGACAGCTATCAGGTGCCACGTCCCACCCAACCTCGTAGATCCTATTACGCATGCAACATAATAGAATGCTAGTTCTCTACTTTATGCAATAATGCTATGATATGCTATATTAGGATTGCATGGTAGATTACTTGTATGCCTATTTCCTTGTCGTAACCTTCACCCTACTCACCCGCTTATAGGATAGACACGCCATGCAATGCTTGTTACTTGCTACTTATACCCCACTTGCATTGTATTTGGAGATATGATGCGGATGGTGGACTTTGGGTGGAGTCGGCTCAGGATAGCCGGATTTGGTGTACGTATGGGTGTCTCTGGGTAATATAACATGGGAGGGATTGTTTGGTGAGGGTTGAGTCGAATGGACAGGATCTACGATGAGTTTTTGGAGCGAGTCTTGCCGAGGGGGTGCGACCTGGGCACCCCTGTGATCTGAGTACTTGTGGTGTGTACATGGTGAATTGAGGAGATCCCGGGGTCGAGAGCCTTCGTGGAACGAGGCCCCCCGGAGTGAGATGTCGTTGAGGCAGAGGGCACTGATGGCCCTGTTTGAGGAGATATCCTATCTGGTCCCCCTAGGACCTGTTGTCTCTTGAGGACCGGAACCACGGACCCCTTCGTACGCACCACTCGCCCCAGATGAACCGGGGACGGATGATTTCAGCTACCTAGGGCGGTGCCACTACTACTCGAAGTATGCAGTGTAGGAAGGTACGGATGAAACCCCACACCCTTCCGAGATGTTCATGTGTCCTCTTTCGAGCATCGGCCCCTCGAGGAGCAGGAACATGACTTCACATTCTCAGCCACTTCAGGCAGGACTTGGGGTGTCCCAGGGTTGAGAGGTAGGGTGGTACCATCATAGTTAGATGGTCATTTTGCTATCAACCTAGGCGTTCATGAGCGCTAATGATGGTTATCTTGTGGATGGTCGGCATTAGCCGGTTACAGGTGTATACACTCTGCAGAGTTGATTCGAATCTATATATAGTCTCCAGCCTCGGTCTGGCTATTCCGTGACCCACGCTTCTCTTCAGTAGTGAGATGTGTCCTTTCTACCTCCCCCTGAGTGATGCTGGTGATTGTTACCCTATGGAATGTTGGCCGATTAGGCATGGATGAGAGGGAGTTGTCCATTGCCACAGTGAGCGTGGTTTGTTGAGAGAGCTGAGAGGATGATAGTTGGTGGTATGGTGTTGTGGGATGGGAATGGATTAAAACTTGATGAACAATTACTATATAATATTGATGATACTTGTATAGGAAACTATAGCCAAATAATAGGTCTCTTGATTATACCCATTTGCATCCACCTACCACAAAGCATAAGCAAAGCATAGGGTGGGAGCCGGTGGCCAGTACAAATTGTACTAAAACTTATTTGGCAGGGGAGCCCGACTACGCCTATGGCGGCGAGGGGCTTGAGGATTAGATGGTCTCGTGCCTACGCTCAAGCTGGTGCAAGACAATGCTTCCGCAATATCCCTCTTCTTACGTAGTTATTCTCGATGCTAGACACTCTGATGATTCCGCCATGTGGCGATGTAATATTTATGTAAACCCCTCTATTGTATTCTTTTATTCGATGTATGGCTTTGTAATCAACCCCTATTATTTTATCCCTCATTCTGTGTATTTTTTCTTCGCGGAAAATTGAGGATGTTTCAGTTGGTATCAGAGCCATGCTTGACCCTAGGACGAGACCCATAGGATTGAAAGATAGAATAGGATATCTTGAACCACTTTTGGTTATATACCGACCTTGCATAACGCTTTTATGCTTGGCTCATCTTCTCTCTTACTCACCTTCTACCTTCTTTCCCGGCTCTGTATGCATATGGAGAGCTTTGTGGAGATCCCCTTCTATGAGAAGTACCAACAAGACTACGCCAAGGTCCTACGTGAGACGCTTCAGCACCTTGGTGCCCCCAAGTCAAACTGTCATTGGATCTGCCATCGCAAGATGGGACCCAATGGACCAGAGGATTGCTTCGTGGTGTCGATCCAAATCATTGAGTGTAATGAGGTACCTGCACTGAAGCCCTTCGTCGTCCATGAGATGGACAGGACTATCACCAATGCCGTACAACTTGCTGCACGCGCCGCCCTCCAGATCGTGATGAGAGACACCTATGAACTCCTCAGGACAGGACCATTCCGCCTGTACCCCAAGCCCTTGATCTCTCCAGAGGTGACATAGATCATTGGACCGAGACCGAGAGCATATGGGGTAGAGAGCATGATCACACACTCGAAATTGCAGGGGAACACATGGTTGCCCAGGAGAAGCTCATCCTAGTGCTAGAAGGTGATAGGCGCTACTACAAGCATCAGGTCATAGAGCTGGAAGCAAAGGTGAAGGCCCAAGAGGAAGAGTTGGAAAAGCTAAAGAAGTAGAGCTGGTCCAACACGGCACACCTTGCTAGGTACATGAAAGGTTGTGTGTATCTGTGTGATGTCGTGAGAGCAATGCTGGAGAAGTGGAAGCAGTCTGATGCCCATCGTATCCAGCAGTACAAGCAGGTACAGATGCAGCTGCCTGCCCACTGTCGCAAGGTGCCTCTCGTCGAGAAGTTCAAGGTAGGGTCCACCAGCCACAACATGGATGCCTGCCCTGTGCTCGAGTCAGAACCTACTCCAGAGTGGGAAGAAGCCCGCAAGTATGTGGAGAGGATGCTCAAGACCGACGCACAGCTCTAGGAGATGGCTGCTAGTACCTTCCCCCTCGTGCCACCAGGTTTGACTCCCGAGCAGTGATCTGCAGCTGACGCAGAGTAACCCAGCTGAAGACAGCCCCGCAATGGCTAGGAAGACATGACTCACTTCTGAAGTAGAATAGATTATTCCCCTTTTGAAGCCTACCTGCGCGTAGTGCGGCAATTCCGGCGAGTCTCTTAGTGTAGCCGCTAGAGACATCGCCATCTGACCAACTTGATGTAATGGATGCTCGAATTTTAATCGCATCTTATGGATTTTCATTGCTTTTTTGAATGAGTGTTGGACAGATAAAAATATTTCAAATTAATTGAATCAGTTTAAATACCTTAAGCTAAAGTTGATAATAACTCATATCACTCGCACCTGTTCCTAAGTCTGGTGATCTTGAAGCAGGATGTCTGCCCACTGTTCAGCACATCTGAGCCACCATGCACCACTCCCAGGGCCTGCCATGGGCCATGGACACGATGGTAGCCATAGCCACATGGGATACAGGACCCCCATTGGATTCAACCCAGAGAAGGAAGAATTTTGGATCATCACTTCGCCAATCGTTAGGACCCATGTTGAGGAGCATTCTCCACCACCCCCACCACTTTTTGCTAGGGTGATGGCCCAGCAGACTCGCCTCTTGGGAAACTTGACTGAAGAATTCCAGCAGAAGTTGGCTAGTGCACTCCGGCTGGAGCTTCCTACCTTCAATGGTCCAGTAAATGACCCTATCACTACCAGGGATTGGCTATATGACATGACTGAGTGGCTGAGATCAACCATCTACACCAAGGAGGATCAGGTCAAGATCATAGCCCACCACTTCAGGGGTAACACCCAAGCATGGGGGAATGGATTCAGCACTACTTACCAAGATCTCGCCAACATCTCATGGGAAGAGTTCCTTAAGGCCTTCTATGAGCGCCATGTGCCAGTAGAAGCAGAAGAGACTCTGGCAGAAGAGTTTTGAGGCAACAAGTAGGGAAAAAATACAGTCCATAGGTATGCTACCCGCTTCTTTCGCCTGATGCGATATGTGCACCCTAAAAGTGTGGCCACTGAGAAGAACAAGGTGTATTAATTCACCCGAGGATTGAAGGTTCCCCACCACCTTGCTATCGCAAGGAGGACTTGCCACACACTCGAAGAAGCCATCAACGAAGCAATGAGGTTAGAGAAGACCCATCCAGAGACAGGCATGCTCGTCCATAGGAAGCATCACCTTGAGGAATCATATCACAACCCGGTCCAGCAACGACCGTGTATGCATGATCTCCCTACAAGCAGCACCTTCAAGAGCCACCCCCTTCAGCATTCTGACACATGGAAGGTTACCGCAACCACTCCTACAATAGAGGTTCCCTTCTTCTGCTATGGATGTGGCCATCCTGGTCACAAGATCCATGTCTGTCCGAGAGAGAGAGCTGCCGCACCCACACCTACAGGTGGCGTTCCTCTCGTTTGCCTTGGATGCGAACAACCAGGCCACAGAGTCATCAACTGTGCTGAAGTCGATAATGCATCACCAGCCATGATTCTTGTCAAGAAGACCCGGGGTTCAGCAAAGAAGGTTTGCATTGATGCGCGAGCTGCCCGCTGGCAACTTATGCACAGTTCTGCTGAAGACATCCCTAACAGTGAAGATCAGAGAGCAAGAGTCACCACCACCCTTGAGGGAGTAACCTGTTTCAGATGTGGGCAAAAGGGCCATAAGGTTGTCGACTGTCCAGAAAGAAAGTCCGTCACCCCCGTATCTGAAACATCCTCAATTTTCCACGAAGGGAAAATACACAGAATGGCAGATAATATAATAGTTTGAAGCATCAAACCATCTCATTATCCCGCAGTAGTCGATACAGGATCCATACATCGTACAAAAGATTACAATTAGGGGGAATTACATAAATAATTCATCGCCACACTGGCGAAATCATCAGAGTAGCTGCAGCGTCTGGAACAGCTGCGAAAGGCGGAAGTACAATAAAATCTCCAAAAAGAAGCCTGAGCGTAGGAACGAGACGTCTACTCCTCCTCATCATCATAGTCGTAGTCGGGCTCACCTGCCAAATAATTTTCAGTACGGTT
>CM041633.1:4410972-4427502 GCA_023333625.1 Bothriochloa decipiens
GCTGACAGGTGGGGCTCGTGTGTCAGCGAGACGGGGCGGCGAGCGGCGGAGACAGGCCCATGTTGGGCCGTCCTGGTTAACTGGGCCGCGGTAGCGCGTGGAGCAACGCGCGAGTGTGACTGGGCCGATGCTCGAGGCAGGCCGGTCGGGGCCTCGAGCGGGCTGGCAGCAGCGCAGCAGGCCGGCTGGGCCTCGAGCTCGGGCAGGCAGGCCGGCATGCACGCGCGTGCGCGCGCAAGCGAGCGCGTGCGTCGGTGGTCGAGCGCGCGGCTAGGCTGGGCCAGCGCGGGGGGTCGATAGCAGGCATTTATATATACATATATTAAAGGTTATTCGATTTTATTAACATCACATAAAATCGAATAAGAGGCGAATCAAACTTTGGTTATTTAAATGCAATGCTCGGGCTAACGTCAGGTGCTATTTGTGCATCTATTGGCGGGTTTCCCACATGACATCCACCATACACTGGTAAACTTTAGAAAAAATTTTGAAAGCCCGTATTTTCGGTGACCGGATTTCTAGGGTTGTTACAGTATCTGCAAGTGACATGGCTACCACTTGTTACGGATGTGACCAGCAGGGCCACAGAGTTGCCAACTGCCCACAGATCGACCATGCCTCACCAGCTATGAATCCCTACAAGGATGAGGCCACCACGAGTGCCATGAACCATAGTGCTCAAAGAGCCGCCCGCTGGCGTCTCGCCAAGCAAGCTGCTAAGGACATCCCCGACTTAGAACAAGGTGTGTGCATATAATTGGAGCTAACGCTTCAATTTTTGTTTTGATCTAGTAATGCATCTTTTTATGCACTTACTACCAAGTCTGCATAGGATTTTCACCTGCAAACTGCCATATGAGGATTCCCTCAGTTCTAGTCCTTTTTGATGCCTCCACCCATGGAGAAGTAGGGTATAAGGACCGCTACTCTAGGATACCGTAGTAGCTAAGCTCACCTTGCTACCCCTGAGAGCATGAGCAATACATTATCGTTTGGAAAAGATCTTTGAAAGCAAACACATGAATCAATGCAAGCCCAATTGGGTGAATGCAACCCTCTATGCCAAAAGGGAAACAAGGAAACAAGATGTCGTGCTATCAGGAACAAGTACCCCTACCAAGGATAGAGACCTGCTAGATCGGCTGCATAATGCCAAGTACTTCACCAAGTTTGACCTTAGATCAGGCTACCTCCACATGAAGCAACGAAGAAGACAATACCTGAGGAAACTCATGTCACCAAATGTGAGCAACATCTAGGGATAAATATTGGAGAAGATACAGAAGCATCAACTCTACGCCAAGTTCGGCAAGTATGAGTCTAGCTTGAATAGGTGAATTTTTCCTAGGCCATGTACTCTATCAGAATAAGCTGTTGACCCGTCCAACATGAAGACAACGAAAAAGTGGGAGCAACCGCAAATACGATCGCTAAGAAGGGTTTCATGTAATTGGTCGGTTATTACCGCTGATTCATCAAAAACTTTTTCTAGATAGCTTGCCCCAGGATCAACTATCCAAGGGAGACCAAAGAGATTGAATGAATGCACCAGAGGACAAACAAGTTTTCTCAACCCTGAAGGGGATATATAAGCTCATGAAGCGCAACAAGTGCCCAGGGTTAAGTCAGGATAAGCAAACCACATTTTGGTTCAAGGACAAAATATATGCGCTTTCCAACCCTGTCATGCACAATGAGACCCCATCAGAAGGGCATGACCTCAAGTATCGCGCCCACCCTGGAAGCACTAGAAAGTATGCAGTCTTGAAAAGGAAATCTTGGTGGAAGGATATGAAGACAAATGATGCAATACCTGCTGCAAAAAGTAGCATATACAGACATGTCAAATCGAAGCACAGATCTCCAAGCCACTTGAGGTGTTTGAATGGAATCATGAAATCATGGCTATGGAATTCATCATGGGTTATCCTAGAACCCCGAAGAACCTGCTATATGAGCAATAAAAAAATCGCCTGAACCAGAATGGCTCACCTTGCTGGCAATCAAGAGTGACGCCAGAGTTGGACTTCAAGCAGATTCGTACTTCAGAGAGCCTTCTCAGGTCGCATGGAGCCCCTGAAATCATAGCATATGATTGTGGACCTCAGTAAATGTATAATTTATGGGAACCCTTGGGAGAAGCTATGGGGACTGAATCAGGACTACCGTATCGCTTACCACCCTCAGATCAACGAATAGATAGAAAAGGGTGAATCCGATCCTTGGAGACAAGCTTTGAGCTTGTGCTTACCAATATTAACAAATTGGAAAGAAGTATTAGTCCATGCTAAGTTCTCCTCCAACAACTGTATCAAGTCAATCTCTAGATGTCACCGCTCAAGGCCTTTTATGGAGGACCACACAGAAAACACCCTGGCGTGTGATCAGGAGAGATCAACCTTCGGACCTGCCACCAACAGTGAGGCCAAAGGTGACTCCCAAGTGCAAAAGGATCCAAGGCCTTCCCAGGAACCATGCCCGCCTTAACTTCCCACCTCGAGGAACTCTCCGTTTCCATGCAAGGAGAAGGCTAGCACAGGGTACATGGGACCGTACCGCATCTGTACAAGGATTGACAAGCTTGCTCGCAGGATAGAGTCGCCCAGACAACTCACAGATGTACACCCAGGTCTCCATTTGTCACAGTAACGCAAGCGTCTGAGGCTGCAAAAGCAACCGACATCCCCCATAGGCACTTGATGTTCAGAACGCAATGGAATACCAAGAACACCCCATCCGCCCTCTGATAAGGGACCTAGAGAAAAACAGAAGCACCAGTTTACCAATGTGCAAAGATTGGCATGCAATCACTCCAAAAGAGAAGCAGCATTGGAGAAGAAGTCAGAACTAAAAGAAGCTCTACCCCCACCAGTTGGAAAGTAGGTTGCATCTTTTAAATCTTGAGGACGAGATTCTCATAAGGGGGTAGGACTGTAACAACCCTCAAAATCCAAACACCAAAAATACCAACTATCAAAATTTTTTCTAAAGTATCCAATGTTTGGTGAGTGTCATATAGGAAACCCGCCAATAGTTGCACAAGTAGCACCAATGTTAGTTGGAGCATTTGCATTATAATTACAAGAGTATGATTTGCCTCTTATTGATTTTATGTATTGCTAATAAAATCAATAACCTTTATATCACATGTGCTAACATGTATATGATCATGTATACCAACATGTGCTACTAACCTTGGAAATGGCATCCAACATACCATGAGACCTTAGTGGACCTAGCATGAAGTTTGTCTTGTGTTTACAAACTTGCATGCACTAACATTTCATGTTATAGCTTTGCATAGAAAATAGAAGAAGGAAAGAAGGAAAGGAGGAAAAGGAATCAGGCAAAGCTAATGCATTATTTTGAAGAGATTTCATGCACGACCTAATGCATGAATTGGCTCAGTTGGTTTCGCAAAATGAGTGTGCCACTACAAATGGATCCAACTATTGGCACATCCAACCAAGTGTTCGCCATTTGTCAATCATAACCACTGCTTATGAGAAAGATGGGCATTGCACTATCCCTTGTGACAAATTTGAGAACATACTAGAGAATATTGGGTTTTCAGAAAGACTGAGGACCTTGATGGTTTTTGGCTGCAGCAGCATACATTTATTAAGGTGCCTACAAACTTTATGTATGAAGTCAAAAAGTTTACGAGTTGTCAAGATTTATGTGATGCATAATGATGTCAGCACTACATCGAAGTTGTTAAATCCACACCATCTTCGCTATCTTGAATTTGTTGGCGTCTTAATTTTTTGGGTAGTAAGAGACCTTAAGAAGAATATTGTTCTTCCTCATGCTTTGACAAAACTTTATCACCTTCAATTCTTCAAAGCCGACATTGGAAGCAATATTTCTGTACCTACTTGTATGAATAATCTCATTAACTTACGGAATATTATTAGTCATGAGAATGTGCACTCAGAGATTGGTGGTGTTGGCAAGTTGACCTCTCTTCAGGAACTAAAATTCAAGGTTTGAACTGTTGATGAATTTGATATAAGGCAACTTTGATCTACGAGGAAGCTTCTAACTCTTGAAATTTTTCAACTTGAAAATGTGAAGACCAAAGAATAAGCTAGCAGAGCTAGGCTGATAGACAAAGAGTATCCGCAAAAGTTGTCTTTATCATGGAATGATATCAGCGTGGTTGTTGATCCTTGTACATCTAGGACAGAAGATGTGATTGAGGGTCTTCAACCTCTTGGGAACCTCAAAAGTCTACGGATAACTGGCTTCAGTGGTGCTACCTCACCAACCTGGCTTGCTAATAATGTATCAGTATTTATTTGCAAATTTTGGTGCACTTAGTTAAATGATATTGCAGGAACTGGGAAAACCTTTCGCTTGGAGGAATGGGGGCACTCAAGGAGTTGAAGTTAATGGATATGCTTCTTGTGAGAGAATTGTTTTTTTCTTCTCTGGAGAAATTGGTGATGATTAAAATGCCAAAGCTAGAAAGGTGCAGTGAGCTAACAGGTCCTCTATTTTCATCTTCACAAGAAAAGCAGCAGGTGTGCCTATCTAGTCTCAGTAGCCTCATCATCCATGATTGCCCTAGCCTGATGGTGCCGTTTCCTGTTCCAACTTCTGGTCATGTACGGAAACTTTTCATCCAAAAAGGAAAACTATCAATATCAATAGATAAGAAAGGCATGAGGATTGTTATAAAATCCAATGAGTTGAGTGTGCTAGATGACCAGATCTTAGCATTCCATAACCTTAGGGTCATGACATCATTGAATATATGGAATTTCCCAAAATTGCTTTCTATTTCAAGTGAAGGTTTCAGCCAACTCGTCAGTTTAGTGTCTTTGGATATACACAGCTGCTCTGACTTGCTCAAGCCACCCATCCCATTAGAGGCTACCTCGAAAAACAGTTCATCTGGAATCATTCCCGCCCTCCCATCTCTCAAACATCTGATAGTTTCTTCTTCCAGCATAAGGTGGTGGCTGACTAAAACGCTTCCTCATTTGCAATGCCTTGAGACTGGATTTACATGACTGTCCACAAATTAAATGGTTATCAAACAGTCAACCTGAAAGGGAAGAAAGCAGCAGTTTGGCTTCAGCAGCGGTGTTTTCTGTAGAAGACCAAACACTATTGAAAGTGCCATCTAATATCCTCAGTGTTGGGAATATGCCCTGGAGCTAATCATATAGATGATGATATTCCGATTGTATCTATGATTATTATTAAGTGTTCATTGAATATCCATTATAGACAACTTGTATTGATTGGTAATTATGTGAATTGTTTGTGAAACTCATTTACTTGAATGGTTATTCTAATATTGTCCCTGGTCGGTTTTCTTGTGAGAACACACTTGAATATTAGACCAGCACATGTATTAGTTGATGACTATGTTTCACAAGTCATAGACATGGAGATGTTAAACTAATAATGTGGGCACATGTATGACATATAGGCTGGACTGACCCGACATGAGATTGTCTCTACTCACATCATGTATGTTATATCCTTAGACCTGAGATTGTTGTATGTACTCAACATGTGAAATGATCTACTTAGGGACTGTCAAATGCTGCTCCATAACTGGGCAGTTATAAAGGTGGTCTTCGGATAGTCGGGAAACATGCTGTGAGGCATAGACAGTCAAGAAGGAATTTACCCCTCTGTATGAGAGAGATATCACTGGGATCACTCAAGTGATTGGATCAACAAATGCATGGTCGTGTTTGGGTTAAGTGTTAACCCATGAGTTGAACCATATATCGTGTGGCAAAGGGAATAACTTGTACGTGGTCTGTGGTGGTTTGTCTGATATGATCTTTGCGTATGCATAGGAGTTTTCACAACTTGCTAGAGGCCACTGTCAACTATTGGGCAAGTAGGAGTATTCGGCCCATGTCTATGTGTGCGTGAACCCATAGGGTCGCACGCTTAAGGGTTGGAAACCTAATTTGGGTTGGACTCGAATTAGACAAGGCTTAGGGTTTCCTGATGGGCCTCTAGTTCGGGGTCACATAGAAACGCCTATATAAGCAAGGGGTAGGGCGTGGCCAGAAAGGATCTGTTCGACGCCTGTTGGCAGCCATTGTTACCACCCACGCTCACGCCTTTGCTCCTCGCGGACCTAGCAGTTTGGTTGTGCATTGCTTCTTCCCGCACGTGTGTTATACCTCAGAGGTGCTGCATCTGCGGCACGAGGATGGACCTCGTCGATCACGGTGGTCGACAACTGGTCGGCGACTAGTTGGACTGGTCGGGAACGTGCTGGGACGATCCGCAAGCGAAGGATGTACTTGACAGACGAACACGCAATTTCATGGCACTATTGTGATGCGTTCAACTACATCGAGTCTTCTGCTGTACCTACGCGTCTAGTGGTAATCCCGTGACCTATATCTGGCAGTAGATCCTGGTTTATGAGGTAGAAAAGTTTTGTTTTCTGGCTAGCGTAGCACCCTCATAACCCTACAGTGGTATCAAAACTATGCTGCTATGTTATAGGTTCAGATGTGTGCATATGGTGATATGCGCTGTTGTAGATGAGTCTTTGATCTTGGTTCATCATCTTGCCACATTGGTCTTGTAACGATCTACTTATAACGGTCGGAATTCTGCCATCCGAGTTAAGTGATACATGTAAAGCCAGTTATGGCGAGTTTGAGATCAATCAGATTGATCAAATTGAACCCTAGGTCAAGTGACGAGCACATGAGATGTGCGGCGGTGGTATCTACTACCGAGCACTGAGTTACCGAGAAAAGTGTTGTTCGGTAAAACAGCTGTAACTTTTGAACCGTAACTCGGATTGAGACGAACTCTAAATGAAAATCATTGAGAACAAAATTTTGCATCTGATGCTTCACCGCTTCACCACATTCGACAAATTTAGAATTGCAAAATAAGTCTTGGAAATAGAGTTTTCTGCGTTGTAAGTTTGGACATAGGAATTGGTTAACTCTGTTTTGCAGGAATTCATGATTGGTATAGCCCTTATGTGTATGTGATGCATGTATCTAATTATTTCATGGCTTGCATGTTATGAGGACAATATGGGCAGGAGCCTAATGTAATGGCATGTGTGCCAATCTGTGATGTTTCAATCTGTGACTATGTAATTATAGTTCACTAGCTTGCGTTAATGATGGATAGTATTGGCGGATTCATCACTAAAGGATGGCATACGTGGATCATGGAGATGGAGATCACCATGATGAATAGATTTTAGAGATGGAGATCTTCAAAGAAATAATGGGCTATACCAAGTCATATCTGTTTTAATGCTATTCTTATTATGTTCTACTTCCATATGCTCTGATGTTATTGTCTACATGCGTGCGGTAGTGAAGTAGAATGATCCCTCGGTAATGTTTAAGTTGCATGCTTCCCCAAACCTTGCACTGTTACAAGTCTTGTACAATTGGTGGTGGGTCTATGAAATTAGGGTGCCACTGGTTTTCCTTGAATAGGCAGGTTCGTATAGGATACTTACTGCAAGAAGGTTTTGTTACTTAAACAAGGTCATCCTAACGGTTAGGGACCTTGAAGCATGAGAAGGTTGAGTGCTCGACATAGAGATGCTGGCCCAACAATAAGAGTCATATGAGATATGATTAGCAAGGAGTTGCTTACCAATCTACCATACTGACCAGCGGTGATGTTAAAACTCACTCGTCGGCATGTTAGTTGTGGGTCTTGAATCACTATGTATCAATAGAGGGATATTGATTTTAGTGGGAGTAGATTCTATTTGATATGATTTACTCTTCATGGATACATTGTCTTAGTATTTTGCATTATTTTTATTATAGATAAATGGCCGCTCGCAATCAACCATTTTCTTTGCGTACAATACTTGAGAAAGATAAACTGAATGGAACAAACTACGCGGATTGGATCCGCAACCTGAGAATTGTTCTCAGGGCTGAGAAAAAGGAAGAAATTCTAGACACCCCGTTACCTAATGAGCCTGCTGAAAATGCAACTGCTGCTGAAAGAACCGCTCACAGGAGAGCATTAGATGCTGATCTTGAAGTGAGTTGCCTTATGCTTGCTTGCATGGAACCTAATCTACAGATGTAGTTCGATAACAATCATTCAGTGAATGATATGATCACGGTGTTTGAAGATATGTTCCAAACTCAAGCATGGACTGAAAGGTTCAATGTCTCTATGGCACTTGTAGAAACCAAGCTAGCAAAGGGCGTAGCTGTTGGGCCACACGTAATCAAGATGGTTGGTTACACTCAGAGGTTGGCGAAGCTAGGCTTCCCAATTGGCCAAGACTTGGCTACTGATTCATTCTCTCGTCTCTTCCGCCCAGCTATGGAAACTTCATCTTGAACTACCATATGCATGGGGCGGAGAAGGGCTTGAATGAACTATGTGGCATGCTAGAAACAGCAGAGGCTAACATCAAGAAAGCTGCAGGAAGTGGCCAAGTGTTGGCAGTTCAGAATAGGCCTAACTTTAAGATAAAGAAGGGTGCTTAGAAGAAGAAGAAGGACAAAGCTAAATATGAGATCTCTAAGCCAAACCCATCGGCTTCCAAGGATAAACCACCTGCAAAGAATGATGAATGCTTTCATTGTAAGGGAAAAGGTCACTGGAACAGATACTGCAAGGTGTACTTGGCGTCCTTGAAGAAGGATGGCGGTAGTAAAGGTACTCCCACACATACACTTGTTGTTTACATTACGGACATTTTTCTCGCTAACTCTTACATCAATTCTTGGGTATTTGATACCGGATCGGTTCTCATATGCAATACGATGTAGGGAATGATAAGAAGTAGAAGCGTGGAAAAGGGAGAGGTTGACTTTCGCGTGGGCAACAATGCAAGAGTTGCTGCATTGAATGTCAGAACGATGCAACTTCACCTACTATCAGGATTTATTTTGGAATTGAATAATTATTATTTTGTTCCTAGCTTAAGTCGAAACATTGTTTCACCTTCATGCTTGATGAAGGATGGTTATTCTTTTGCGAGTAAATACAATGGTTGTGTGATCTCCAAGAATGACATGTTTGTGGCTTCTGCATCCATTGTGAATGGATTATTTATTTTAAATCTTGATGATGCACCTGTCTGTAATGTTAGTGCTAAAAGGCCTCGGCTTAATGAGTTAAGTCCTACCTATATGTGGCATTGTCGTTTGGGTCATATAAGTGAAAATTGCATGAAGAAGCTTCATACTGATGGGCTTTTAACTTCATTTGATTTTGAATCTTACGAGATATGTGAGGCTTGCCTGCTCAGCAAGATGACCAAGGCGCCTTTCACAGCTTTTCCTGAGAGGGCGACAGACTTATTGGAACTCATACACACTGATGTGTGCGAACCACTAAGCACGACAGCTGGAGATGGTTTTCAAGACTTCATAACGTTCACTTATGACTTTAGTAGATATGGCTATGTCTACTTAATGAAGCTTAAGTCTGAAACATTTGAAAAGTTTAAAGAACTTCAGAATGAAGTTGAGAACCAACGTGGCAAGAAAATAAAGGCCTTGAAATCTGATCGTGGAGGCGAATATTTAAGTCACGAGTTTAGCAATCATCTAAAGAGTTGCGAAATAGTTCCACAGCTTACGCCACACAGAACACCTCAGAGAAATGGCATGTCTGAGCGATGCAATCAGACCTTGTTGGACATGGTACGATCTATGATGAGCCAGTCGGACCTACCTTTATCATTTTGGGGATATGCTCTAGAAACAGCTGCTTTCATGTTAAACAGGGTACCATCTAAGTCTGTAGATAAGACAACATATGAGATATGGACTAGTCGACGTCCCAGTTTGTCTTTTCTAAAAGTTTGGGGTTGTGAAGTTTATGTCAAACGGTTGATATCAGATAAACTAACACCCAAATCGGACAAGTGCTTCTTCGTGGGATATCCAAAGGAAACTTTAGGATATTACTTTTATAACTGATCTGGGGCAAAGTGTTTGTTGCTTGGAATGGTGTTTTCCTAGAGAAAGAGTTTCTCAAAGGGGAAAAGAATGGACGGAAGGTATATCTTGAAGAGGTTCAAGATGAGTCATTAGTGAATGACTCGACGAGTGATGCTAATGTAGCTGAACAAGTTGATATACCTATGGTCGGTACACCACCCCAACCACCTGTGGTTGGTACATCCCAACCACCTGTGGTCGGTACTCCACCCCAACCATGAAGATTAGCAAGACTTCGCGCATTGAGTGATGATTTGTTATTGTTAGACGATGACGAACCTGCGGATTATGCGGAAGCAATGATGGACCCAAATTTTGAGAAATGGAAAAGTGTCATGAGATCTGAGATAGATTCCATAGGTGACAATCAAGTTTGGAACTTGGTTGATTCGCCAGGTGGGGTTAGACCCATTGAGTGCAAATGGATCTTTAAGAAGAAGAAGGATATGGACAAAAATGTTCACGTCTATAAAGCTTGACTTGTCGCAAAAGGTTTTCGGCAAGTTCAAGGAATTGACTACGATGAGACGTTCTCACCGGTAGCGATGCTTAAATCTATCCGGATCATTCTAGCAATTGCTGCATATTTTGATTATGAGATATGGCAGATGGATGTTAAAACAACCTTTCTAAATGGGTATTTAGAAGAGGACGTGTATATGATACAACCCGAAGGTTTTGTTGATCCTAACAATGTTGGAAAGATATGCAAGCTTAAGAAATCTATTTATGGGTTAAAGCAAGCATCTCGGAGTTGGAACCTTCATTTTGATGAGGTAGTCAAAGGGTTTGGCTTCCGTCAGAATGAAGAAGAACCTTGTGTTTACAAGAAGGAAAGTGGGAGCGCTGTTGTGTTTCTAATCTTGTATGTGGATGACACATTATTGATTGGGAATGGTATTCCAATGTTGCAATCCGTAAAGACTTCACTGAATAATAGTTTTTCTATGAAGGATTTAGGAGAAGCAGTATAAATTTTGGGCATTAAGATCTATAGAGATAGGTCGAGAAGGCTAATAGGATTCTGCCAAGATATGTACCTTGACAAGGTGTTGAAACGGTTCAACATGGAACAGTCCAAGAAAGGGTTCTTGCCTATGTCACATGGTATGCGCTTTAGTGACAAGCAGTGTCCTTCATCAGATGAAGAGCACAAATGTATGAGTAAGGTTTCATATGCTTTGGCAGTTGGTTCTATCATGTATGCCATGATATGTACTCGCCCAGATGTCTCATATGCTCTAAGTGTTGCGAGCAGGTACCAAGCTAATCCGGGTGAACCTCACTAGACGCTTGTTAAGAACATCCTAAAGTACTTAAGAAGGACTAAGGATGTGTTCCTAATGTATGGAGGTGAGGAGGAGCTCATTGTAAATGGTTACACCAATGCTAGCTTCCAAACCGACGGGGATGATTCACTATCTCAATCGGGTTTTGTGTTCACAATAAATGGTGGTGTAGTCAGCTGGAAAAGTTCCAAGTAGGAGACGGTGTCCGATTCTACAGCAAAAGCCGAGTATATTGCGACTGGTGGAGTTGCAAAGGAAGGTGTTTGGTTGAGGAGCTTTCTCATTAAACTTGGTGTGTTCTCGAATGCGTCGGGCCCATTGAATTTACATTGCGTGTAACATCCCAGATGTTAATAAGAAATTAAAATTATAATCAACTGCATTATCAAGCATAATCATTGAGCATCATGGCATAAATGCATTCATGTTTTAATAATGTCTTTTATGTGGTGCTTTGTTTTATACATGAAATGATGATGCTTAGGGTTATTTTAAGTTCTTTTATCATTTTATGTGTTCCTGCAAAAAGTTGAAACAAACTAAAATCTTGGTTTGTTTTCTGGTACTTTACAATCTTGTGTATTAGGTCAACCATGATATGTCTCAACTAAAACAAGTTTACATATGTAGGTTGGTTGTGCTATTGAAATGATGAGTTGGTTGATAATTCAAAAACTACTTTCAAAAACCCTTATTTCAAAAGCTTGTTTTATCCCCTTTCTATATTTCAAAATCTATCAGAAATTTTGAGATACTATCAAAAGATGGTTTGTAGATCTTGACAAGAGCTACAATTTTTATATTCAAAGTTTTTCAAGTTTCTAAAAAAGAACTTCAAATGTTTGAAAATACAGTTTTCTAACATTTGCCCCCATTTGCTTTTAAACTCATAATTCAAAAATTATGTATTATTTGGAAAAACTGTGCATATTAAAAATGTTTGGTTTGAAAAGTTGAGCATTTTATAGATTTGAAGATTTTCAAGTTTTATTGAAAAATCAAAAGTAATTTCAAATATTTGTTTCTAGGGTTTTGTTCCCCTTCAAAATTTGAATTCATATTCCAAAATCTAGGCAGAATTTGAAAATATTTGTTAAATGAAAATGTAGCTCTTGAAAAGTTATGCAAATGATATTTTGGGATATTTCCAAGTTCTTATATAAAATCTAGAGTATTTTGCAATTTACTGAAGTGACGTCACCTCTTACTGTAGCGCTGACGTCAGCATCGTCTTCCTCTCTCTGTTCACCGGCGATGCCGTGTCCATGGCCGCCATGCTGGCCTTCCACGACTGCCAGCTCACGCCTCTCATTTGAAGGATCGCCGCCTGCGTGTCGACCGTCCGTGCATCGACGCTACGCTACAAAAGCAGGCCGGCCAATGCCTTTTCTCTTCTTCTTTCCCTGCCCTTCTTTTCGCCACCGCCAGCTCTGCCGATGAAATTCGTCGTCGTCCTTCCATCTTCATCCACTTGCTCTTGCCACCAGCTCCGCCTCATCCGTGAGCTTCTTTTGAGCCAAGAAGTGCAAGTTCTAGTTAACCGTAGCACCTCCACGTCATTGTCTTCTTCAAGTCCAGCCGGAGCGCCGCCGTAGTCGCGCCGCCATCTCCTGCTCTCCACGGTGAACCTTGGGTTGCTTTTCTTTGCTCTTTCGCTTCGCCTTGATGCCGTGTTCATGATCAGCTCACTAATTTCTGCAACCGAGCCCCTACGTCGCCGTGACGCTGACCTTGCCACCATAGTGTGCCGCCGCCATCGACGCCACCGTCTGTAGCTCGCTCCCGTCCGTCTCCAAGCCAACTAGCGTGCGCATTGTGTTCGCGGTGAGCTCCTGCGCTTTGTTCACCACGCTTGGCTCATTTAGCCTATGCTTTGCGTTTGCTTGAGCATGTTGCATAGGTCAGTGCCCTCGCCGCCGCCGGAGAAAGCTCCAGCTGCCAGTTCCACGCTCGTCGGCGATGGCCCAGCCGCCATGGCCGACGCCGTGCCTGCCACCATGCTCTGATCGGCCGTCCAGCTAGTCTAGGGTGTGCGAAACGTCGAGGAGATCATGATGGTCCAAGACTGACCGCCGGCAACCTCACCGCCGGCGAGAAATCGCCGGTCAAAATCGAGCCGCCATCGGTCAACGTCGGGAAAGATTTTCCTTTTTTCTTCTTCTATTTTCAGAAAATGATTTAAATGCTATTTTCTTCAATAATTTATAGTAATTCATGTAATGCTCCAAAAATTCTGAAAATTTTTATGTATGCTGTTTACGAGGTCCTCTACCTAGAAAGGTTGTTCAATGAGTTAAAAATGCCAATTTTGAGTACTTTTTGCATAAGTTAAAATTACCTCTTTTAATTGAAAAATGCATGTTCAATGATTTTTAATAAATAAAATAATTGGCTTTTATTTTTGAAAATTATTTTCCATCTAATTAGACCAAGACCTTTTCAAAATAAAATTTTGAGCTTAATTAGAAAACTTTAATTTTATGACTTTATTTTATACTTTTAAATAATTAATTAACCCTTTTAATCCTACTTTATCATTATAGGATTGTTTGACTTTTGGATTAAGTGATGACCTTAGGTCATTAACCCTTAATGATCTTTGGCACTTTAATTAAGTTGTTTGAATTCTTTTTATCATGCAAGTATGTTTAATTAATGTTATTTTTTATGTGTTTTGTGAAAGTCTTTTAGTTTTGTTGGCTTACAACTTTATCGTGAAAGTAAAGTTATTCTCAAGTAATTAAGTGGTTATGCTTTCATTCATGTATCATCATGCATCATGCCATGAGCTCAATATGCTAAAACATGCATCTTTAAATACGTGTAGTTGTTCGAGAGTGAGTGGATCTTGGTGCACGATCTCCGAAAGATGCCATGCACTGTTAAAGTTGAAGTCGTGGATCCATGGTGCCAGTGTCGTCCATCCATGAAGTTGATATCAAGTCTGACATTTGGAAACTAACTTCTCTGCAACAAAGGCAAGCCCCGGATGCATTTAAACCCTTTCCTTGATTTTACAAAGTTTTAATCACTTTAGTTTTATAAAATATTGCATTAAGTAATAGGAGTTAAGTGGTAACCTATCTTGCTGCATTATCTGCCTCATTACCTTTATACCCTTCTCCTTGTTACCTGTTTTTGGAAAGTGCATAATAATGCTTAGCCTTGCTAAAATAGATTGGTTCTCAAAAGAAGTTTCTGAGAAAAGATGAGTTTGGCTTCACATTTTAAACCATGATGATAGTTAATAATTTGAGTCCGGATGGGTAACTTGCATTGAAAAAGGAGTCCCTCTGTAGTGTTTCCGTCTGTTGATGCCCTAGGACCCGATCATTGACTTGGCCCTTGGATCAAGAACTTTTATAGTACTAACCACATGCCCGTGGTAAGCCCTTCTATGGCTATGCTATGATAAGACAGTCAATCACGCACTGGGAGTGGAGAGATGGCGGGGGCGGCGGAGACCCTCGGGCGACAAGGTCTCGGGTTCGAGGGGTACCGTGCTCTCAGGTAGCGTCAACCCGGACTTGTTATGGAGGATCCATAGTTTGGGTCAATATATGCAAGCTTAAGTGCTACATATGTCTTGTGGTTAGGAAGCCTCAGTTGGGTAGATAAGCGGTTCGAATCATCATTTGCTCCATGAGAAAAGGAGACTTGATCCCAGCACCATCAACGTAGTTAATAAGTGGAATGTTGGAAAGGTTTAAGAATGAAGTTGTATTGTTAATCTTGATCTAGATTAGAACATTTTACTTTCTGTTATAACTAATGATGAATTAAAACTTGATCCAAAGAGCTTTTCTGCAAAATTCCTTGTTTCTTACAGCCTTACCTTGTCCCTCTGGCCTGCATTTCCTGAGTCTTCACCCCTCTTTTTCATCGGGTTAGTCTTGTTGAGTACTTTTGTACTCAGGGTTTGTTGAACCCCTGTTGTAGGTGCTAATTGTTGTTCAAATCAAGTTCATGTCGGTGAGCTCAACGTGATATGGTTGTCCTCTTCCGATTTAGGTGCTCTACCTAAGTTATCTTTTGTAGTTCTTCTCTACTTCCGTAATTGAAGTTAAGTTTGTAAAAGTTAACTTATTCATATTTTGTAAATTCTATGTTATCATTCTTCCACAGTCTGATATATATATTTTGTAAAAAAATATTGTAATGTTGGAGCTACTCCTTTGTTGATTCTGGTATGAGTTGTTAAATATGGTTTAATCAGGGTTCTTTGAGGGCACCCGACAGGGCTTCCTAAGTTGTATGGGACGCATGCATGGCTATTAGAGGTCTTTGAGACAATGATAGGTACATGCGGGCCATATAATTTAGGAGGTCCTGCCACATTGCGATAACAATGAGGCGATTGCACATGCTAAGCAGCCTTGGGATCACCAGAAGAACAAACACGTACTGCGAAAATTTCATCTCATCCGAGATGGTGAAACAAGAAGAGATCAAATTGTGCAAGATACATACGAATTTGAATATAGCAGATCCTTTGACAAAGGCCCTTCCATAGCCTAAGCATGAGGCGCACATGAGGTCTATGGGTATTAGACATCTGAGAGATTAACTCTAGTGCAAGTGAGAGACTGTTGGGAATATGCCTAGAGCTAATCATATAGATGATGATATTCCGATTGTATCTATGATTATTATTAAGTGTTCATTGAATATCCATTATAAACAACTTGTATTGATTGGCAATTATGTGAATTCTTTGTGAAAGTCATTTACTTGAATGGTTATTCTAATATTATCCTGGTCGGCTTTCTTGTGAGAACACACTTGAATGTTAGACCAACACATGTATTAGTTGATGGCTATGTTTCACAAGTCATAGACATGGAGATGTCAAACTAATAATATGAGCACATGTATGACATGTAGGCTAGACTGACATGACATGAGATTGTCTCTATTCACCTCATGTATGTTATGTCCTTAGACCTAAGATTGTTGTATGTACCCGAGACGTGAAACGATCTATTTAGAGACTGTCAAACGCTGCTCCGTAACTGGGCAGTTATAAAGGTAGTCTTCAGGTAGTCGGAAAACATGTTGTGAGGCATAGACAGTCAAGAAGGAATTTGCCCCTCTGTATGAGAGAGATATCACTGAGATCACTCAAGTGATTGGATCAATAAACGTATGGCCGTGCTTGGGTTAAGTGTTAACCCACGAGTTGAACCATATATGTGTGGCAAAGGGAGTAACTTGTATGTGGTCTGTGGTGGTTCGTCTGATATGATATTTGCGTGTAACACCCTAGTTTTCAATTTCCAAAAAAATATATATATATA
>CM041633.1:4446610-4457559 GCA_023333625.1 Bothriochloa decipiens
GCACATGTCCATTGCCTCAGCATAAGTGTAGTATCACACAAAAATTATCATCATTGCACAAGTTCATTGTCTCAGCACAAATGCAGGATAACCAGTAATATAATTCATCATTGCACATGCCCAAACAAGTAAAGCTTAACAGAAAAATTATTCATCATTGGCCATAACAACTGGACCTTTGGAAATGAAAAAAGACCCAACACTACAACCTTCACACATTTGTATGAGGATAGCATTGTTAGGCTCAGTTTCATTTCCAAAGGTCAAACAAGTTATTGCCATTGCCTCAGAACAAGAGTTGTATCATAGAAACAACAACATCATTGCAATTGCCATTGCCTCAGAACTAGTGTAGTATCATAGGAATAATTAACATCATTGCAGTTGCCATTGCCTCAGAAAAAGTGTAGTATCATAGAAAAATAACATCATTGCTACAGCCAACATAAAAATTATCATCATTGCTATTGCCCAAAACAGAGAAGATTCAATGAACTTAATGATAAATAAAACATGTGTCCAGAAATAATATCATAGCAATTGTCCACAAATAACACCAGAACTTGTGTTCAGAACAAATTAAGTTACAGACCATCTGAAACAATAATACCTAGATTCTAGACAGACCCCTATTGGCCCACATGTGGTATGCCCATTCATCCCTCTTTAGTAACCAGGCTGCATTGTCATCCATATGCTCAAGGTGGGGCTGATTGTTTGTAGGATTTGGGAACCAAGAAAACTCTTCAGGAACTATCTCATCTTCCCCAAAACTAAGGATCCAGTTATGCAATATACAACATGCAATAACTAGCTTGACTTGTGTCCTGAACGGATGGAAAGGTTTGTTAGTGTCAATAATACGAAAATGCCCCTTTAGAGCCCCAAAACCACTTTCAACAATTACCCTTCAAACTGCAGTGCCTCAAATTAAATAGCTCTTTGGGGTTAGTTGGGAAGTTCCTTTTGGCATATTCTTTTAGATGGTACCTAACACCTCGATATGGAGGAATTAACCCAGGCCAACAAGCATATCCAGCATCTACTAACACAAACTTGCCTAAAAGAAATATAGAGTTCAATTAGCTTCATCATTTATTTACTTATATGCAATTGTTATGTGCACAGATGATCTAATTACCTGGTGGAACTCTTAACTCATCCTCTCTCTGCAATGCATCAGCAAGAATAGTGGCATCATGAGCTGATCCCTCCCAACCAGCTAGGACATAGGTAAATTTCGAGTCAAAGCTAAGACATGCTAGGACATTTTGTGTAGGGGCACTCTTTCTACCCCTAAATGCAGCCTGCATCTTCAGTGGAATTTTGGCAAATACATGAGTCCCATCCATGGCCGCAACACAATCCTACATGACATGCAACAATACACAGTAAGACATGAGCTAATGCAACAGCACATTGCTATAATCTATATAATAGGTTTAATACCTTCCAATAGGGATACCATCTATGGCTGTTGCTAATCTTAGCTGGTGTCTCAGTGCTTGGAGGCCTAATCATTTCTTGTCTAAGTTCACCAACAGCATACAACACATCTTTGAAGTGGCGGTGGACTGTCTCTATAGACCTTCTTCAGTTTTGCTTTACAACTCTAAATCGTTGGTTATGACCAACAATATGTAAAAACATTGCCACTTTCTCTTCAACACAAGAGTTTATATTGTCTGCAAGTAGCTTTCTGTCTCTAAACAGTTTGCACAAACTGAAAAAAGGCACCCTTCTCATTTTAAGCATGTTGACACACTCTATGTCATTGTAGTTGTAAATTAAGTTCAGGTTCTTTTGGCGCTCCTTATCCCTAATGCACATTGGACCATAACTGATCCGAGGCCTTTCAGACTCAAGCATCCTAAGCCTAGCCATCAGCAGGGAGTACATAGCAGTGATGAGAGCACCAGCACGAGCAATAAGCATGCGTCTCTTCTATTGCAAGTCCATCTAAAAAATATAGCATTTTAAGGCCATTGTTACTACCAGCAATCAAAGAAGAGGAATGGACAAAAGCTTAGATAATAAAGCATCATCATAGGCAATGGCAATAGCTCAGGAAAAAAATAATTTTTCATCACAGGCAATGGCAATAGCTTAGTAAAGTATCCAACATCATCACAGGCAATGGCAAGATCTTAGTAAAGTATCCAACATCATCACATGCAATGGCAATAGCTCAGCAAAATAACCATCATCAGCATTAGCCTCAGGCAAAAATATACATCATCATGACAGCCTCTGGCTCGTAGTCAATCAAAGAATCGCACAATCACCGCAGCCTATAGAATCAGGGAGGGAGGAGAAGGGGAGAAGATGCACAAAATACCCACGTCAACGAGCCTGAGCACTAGCAAGAGCCTGCGAGGAGGTGAGGGAGGTCGGATCTGCAAGCACACAGTCAAGAACAAACAAGAAGATGACGATTAGCATACACAAGCTATGATTTGTAATTGAAAAAATAAAGAAAATTAACAGGAGACCCAAGAAGACGGATCCATACCGCAATAATAGTCAAGAACGCGGATCCGGTGACCCTACAGCAAGAACAACATAGGTCACCTAGGGTTTCCAAATCGGAGGAAGAAAAGGGAGTAACAAATGGGGAAAAACTCATCTGACCCAAGAATCATCACATCCACGGCACCAGCGACAAATCTAGGGACAAAGAGTGATTAGCAGGGCAAGATTCAAGCAGGCATACACCGGACTAGAACAAGAAGAGATCGAGCACCCACCGGCGGCGCAGACGCGGAGCGACAAGAAGAAAAGAGAGGGAGGAGGCGGGAGGGAGGATATATAGGCGGTGAATGGCGGGAACAGGGGAGGTAACCCTAGGGAGTTTGCGCCATCTCGCCGCGGACAGAATCTCCCAGCGCACGCACTCGCGGGAGCACGGATCCAGCCAGGCTGAGGAGGAACGGCAATTTTGGGCGTTCCTCGCGAGCCAGGCCTGAAGGGGGCTTTTGCACGAGATGAGCCAGGCCGGGGGGAGCGGCCAGGAAACCAAACACGCGGAAACTGCATCCAGTGATGCATGTATGGACTCATGCGGGACACCAAACGCCCTTATGTGCACGATTGCAGCGAGGAGCTAGCTCAGCGATTCGAAGAATGGGAACTACGGAGAAGGGAGATGATTGATGATGAGATTTATTTATGTGCACGGTTGGAGCAAGGACCTGGCTCAGCAATTGGAAGTATGGGAACTACGGAGAATGGACATGATTGTTGATGAATTTCTGAATCATTAACCTCAGCAATCACTTCCAAGGCGCACTTTTGTCCTGAGAATAAATTGGCACCCTCACCCTCCCCTCAATTATAAAGTATTATTAATCTGAAGATGAGACCTTGCACATGCTACCTCTGCCTGTGCTGCTGTACCTACTGTCTTAGTTCTTCAACTCAAATATTTGCATACATTTGGTTAATTGATCCATCCAGTAAATGTGTGTATTGTTCTCCTCTCTAGATACAGTCAAATGACGTGTTTTGGGTTGTATTTTGTTTAAGTCAACCGTTCTGAATTTCAGTTGCAGTGCTACTTTTGAATATGTTGAGTTTCGATAACTTCAAGCACAGACGGGCCTAAACCTACCCCAACACCAAAATTTGGCCCAGCCTGTCACTTACCCATCCCCTCTCCCCTTATTTGTCTCATGGACCGGCCCAGCCCAAGTCAAGAGTGAGTGCCACCACCACGTCACTGACTGATAGGGACAAAGGGCACACTGCTGTCGTCATCTCCCACCACCATCGGTGCCGCCACCGACGATTTGCCATCGCCGGGCAACAAATTCGCAAAAAAAATGTGCCGAGGCATTTCATTTCATTTCGTTATTATCGGAGCTCTGCTATTCGTACTGGTAGTGGCCGTCCCGGACTCCAAGTCAGTCGTCAGGTGATGACGTCAATAGGTCCATGACATTTGGGGTGTTTGTGTTTGTTGGGAAGATAGACGGTGTATGGGTGCGGTGCATTCACATTCAGTCCGTCGATTGCATTGTGGCATGCTTTGTACGTGTGAATACAAAAACGTGAGACTATGAATTTATTCTTGAAAGATGCTAGACGATGTCTGTAAACAATCATCAAGAATTTGCATTGATGTATCTTTTTTATTTAGTCTGGGTTCCAGTTATTATTGGCTCATGTCTATATGTTACATATACGTGGCTCGACTTTGGAAAAGGAAGATGGTTCATGCGTGATGCGGCTGCCGCGCCAAGTGAAAGATGTGGCCATGAAATTCCACACTTGTCTGTATATTGTTATGCTGGCTCTCCGGAGTCCGGACATAAGTTAAGTGTTGTGATTTAAGTTGTCTTTTAAGCCAACCGTTCCAAATTTTAGTAGCATGTGATATGTTGAGTTTTGATAAATTCAAACCCAGACGGGCCTAAACCTACCCAGCACCTTACCTTGGCCCAGCCCACCTACCCATCCCTTCTCCCGTGTTTGTCTCATGGACCACATCGAACCGAACGGGCCCAGCCCATGGTGAGAGAGCTCGTGTCTTTTGTTGAGAAGGGCACCACTCATCTTCGAGTCATGTCGCGATCTTGTACGTCACAGACCATGATTCGGAATCAGCATTTGCATTTCCGTTGCGTTATTATGCATGCTGCATCACTTTCTGCTCAAACTCGGAGCTTGATCTGTTGGGTAGGGTGACTATTGAGAGATTGTTCTTGAATCTTGAATCACCCAGACAAGAACAAGCAGATAGAGCAGGGGGAGACAACTTTTCACTTGAGCTCCTACAGACAAGAGACAATCTGTACCTGAATGACTTATCTCTGGAATCTGGATATACAATGCTAGCTTATACTGAGCAAGCGAGCATTTGGCAAAATGTATGCCTCTCGCACAACTTCTCATTCCGTTAGTTGAATCACATCTGAAATCTGACAAAGTGAATAGTAAAATTCCTTTCATCTATCTTGAGCAGTAGTACAGAGTAAGGCTTTTGGTACCCTTTTCACATAATAACTACTGAAGTTGTGTATCAGAACTTTATTTTGACCTATATCTGCTAATTCAGGATGGTATATAGTATCTATCTATCTATCTATCTATCTATCTACCAAATCAAAAATACTACAATTTCTCATGCAATCTACATATACCAAATCAAGAAACCGAATGATCCCAAGTACTATTAACTATCCAAGAACAGACTTAAGAAACAGGGGAGACCCCCAAACGAAATCCTTTGCAGTGTACTATGATGATGACAGTCTAATGTTGCTCCTGACCGGTGGACGACGAAGAATCCTCCGTCGTCGTGTCGCCGTAGCCCTGCTGCTGCTGCAATGGCGCCTGCTGCGCGTGCGGGCTGATGTCAATGCCAAAGAGACGCACCACGCTGACAGCTCCTCCGGCCGATGCAGCAGTCGGCGTCGACGGCGGCTCTTCCTCCGCCTGCTTGATCGACAGCGCGAGCGAGAGTGCCACCGGTGGCGCCGCTGCCTGCGGCGGCGGGGGCGCGAGGCACCGCTTCTTGTTCTTCCTGGCGGGCACGATCGGCGGGCCGGTGTAGTGCGCCCGCATGTGTCCCCCGAGAGCCACCCCCGTGCCGAACACCTTGCCGCAGTGGCGGCACTCGTGCGGCTTGTTCGCCTTGCCGCCGCCGCGGTGGAGAGGAAAAGGAAACGCGGCGTCCAGGGACGCGCCGCCGCCTTCAGCGCCCGCGGCTGCCGCGGCGGCGGCCGCCTTGGCCTCGGCCTCCCTCTGCTTGTTCTTGTGGCCCGCCGCGTGGCCGCCCAGCGCCTGGTTGGTCGTGTACGACTTGCCGCACACCCTGCACGTGTACTCCGTCGGCCGCTCCCGCTTCCGCCTCGGCGGCTGCGGCTGGTGGCGGTGGTGGAGAGCGGCGGGGGTCGCAGCCTGAGGGATGATGATGCTGGTGGCGGTGGTGTAGTCGCCGGCGGAGACCGTGTGCAGATCAGAATCGGAATCAGAAAAAACCACCCTGGCACGGATGTTGCCCCCCGCCTTGCATCCTCGCCTGCCGGTGGCGGCCCAACCCCGATCCACCACGTCCGCAGCCGCGTGGCGGTCGTCGTCGCTGATGGTCGCGTCGGACTCGCACTCCTCGCCCGCGCCCAAGAGGAGGACGTCCAGCGCGTCGAGGCTGGCGCGGAGGCGAGGGGACAGTTGCAGCGGGCGACGGACGGCCTCGGGCTCCGGGTCGTCGTGCTCGACGGCGCGGGGCTGGACCAGGTAGCGGCGCCCGTCGTCGTCGTCCTTGGTGTCGGAGGACTCGGGGACGGGGACGCGCAGCTCGCCCTCCTCTAGGGCGTCGTCGTCCGGGTCGCGGGCGCGGCGGCGGAGGGGAGGAGAGGAGATGGCGACTCCTCCCATCGGTGGTGCGACTGGCGCTGGCGGCAGCGCGGGATTGGACGACATCGATCGGAGTCCAAGTGGGGTGCGGCCGGTGGCGGTGGAGTGGGGTGGGTTTTGGAAGGACGAGAGAGGCGGCGGCAGTGCGGGTGGCTTATATGGATGGCGGCGCAAGAGTAGGGCAAGGGTTGCGCGGGCGTGGGAGTGCTGGCGCGCCGCAAGCGTGTGTGTAGATGTTGTGTGCGGTGTGGACTCGGAGTCTCCCATGATCAGCTCCGGAATCCCGGACCCAACTCGATCCATCCGCCCCAACCCACTTTGCGTCGTATCGTATCGTGCGTGCTCGGTGCCAAGAATTACTGTGAATACAATCGAAAGCGTATCTGTAGATACAGATCAATATACACGCGATCTTTTTTCCCTTTCCTTTCTCGAAACAGCGTGTTTCGTTGTTACGAAGAATTACAAGTTTTCGTACACGCCCTACGTCACATCACGGCGAGGTGACACGAGACCTAGACATGATGAACACAAGGCGCCGCGATGCGGTACAACACAAAACGTTTTACTTCTTCTGCTTTAGCTATAGCGGAACATTCATTGTTGTCCACTTCTCGTTCATACTTGATCGATCGTCACGGGTGTGTGAAAAAGAGAGTGAAAAAAATCTTGGTCGATTTACAACTACAAATGGAAAGTTGGGAAACGATCGAATACGAATAGCACTCTTTAGTTTACCATACTTGTCAGATATGAATACGTCCTCGGATACTTCATACTAACACAAAACGGATTCACGCCCATTCGGATATCCTTTTAGCTTTGTTGTCTGTATATGTCAATATCCCATCCAATAAGTTTAGAAAACAAACTATATGAGTATCGAAATATAATAAGTATACTAAATTCTATAGTGTAAATAAATAATAGTAAAACAATTGTACGAAAACACGAGGGTATGAAAACAAACAAAACACAAAAATATACGAGTGTATGAAATAAATAACAGAAAATTCTTCGCTTCACTCGTTCATACCGACCGTACTACACGAGTGTATAAATGAAAAATATACGAATGCACGAGTGTATAAAAACAGAAAAGGAAAAATACAATGTATCAAAACAGAAAGTGAAAATCATGGATACGCGCTTTGCCGCCACTCCGAGATTCCTTCCTATTCTTTTGCAACAAGAAATTCCGTTCTTCTTTTTTTTTTTTTTGAATAATAATCTAGTCTTCTAGATCTTTTTTATGGAAAAAAATTTCTAGTCTTCTAGATCATCCTGATCTGATTATATGCCGTTCCAAATCGACTAATAAGATAAAAGCATTCCAAAATTGGAAGACCAGATAAAAGCCTAGTACGACGCATATATATTATCTTTTTTTATCAAACATAAATATTATCTTTAAATGGACGGAATGAAGATAGAAAATGTAAAACGTCGCATCTTCAAAAAGACGTCAGACGGAGTGACATGATGTAGTCCAATTTCTGCACTACTAGTAGTCATTTTGAAAGGGCAGGGGTACGTGCTCCGGACTCCGGGTGATTAAAACTATAAATAAGGATAATATCGCATTTTCGTGGAACTGGGGAAAAAATAACAAAGGAATCCTCAAGAAGTATTTGCATGCTCGCTCTATATAACAGGTTTCTGCCATGCACCACGAAACCCCCACACAGAATCTTCAGAGTAAATGAATTGAGAAACAGCTCAGGAGCAGAGTAACAACAAGTTTACATCACTTATTACTGTGACAAAATGAAACAGTTAAACCGGAGCCAGATGGTGACCAAAATCTATCATTCTTCGGCTGGCCTCTGACCCAAAACCGGTATGTCTTCGTACCTTTTCTGCAATTCCATACAACAACAAAATGTCAGCCAAGGATCTGGAACAATTTTCACGACAATGTAACATGGAAGAAAAACTAACATTGAGGTCAGCTTCGGATTTGGTTTCAAATCAGAACACAGAAGAAAATGTCTACATGCACTTTTATTTATGCACCGGACAAAGAAACAGGAACCATGCATCCCGTCAGCAATTAGTGGCTGGTTAAAAATAACAAGAAGCCTGGAATGTTCATCAACTGAAATAGTATGACTACTGCATGTTACTAGAAGAAAAAAGGACCATGCAGAAACAGCGCATTGAGCAATCCTGCTTTCTGATTTATGCAACACATGATATGAAGATGATTTGGAAATCCACAAAACCAATATTTTTTTCAGTCAAATATGTCTATTTTGTATGCTCAATCCAAATCAGAACGCAAAATAACTCCGTCAACATAAAATATTCATGATCACCACCTATGTGCCATGTGATCTAGAAATGCAATTGTCATGGAATGTTTTGAAATCGATGTCAATAGCAAAATACAACTGTAAAACACATGGTTTAGTAGTGAAACACTGAATCATACTATTTTCCACTGTCGGGAAATAAGTAACCCCAGTTGGTCAGCATCATACTCAGCATGTATTACGACAGGATGAAGTCTCTACAGAAATCGGAAACCAAGACAACAAGAACACAATTCTGTGCGTTTCTAGATAATCTCAGTGCCCCATTCTCGCTCTCTACAGGTTAATGGCAAAGAGCTTATGGCACTGTAATCTAATTGTGCAGCCTAACTTCTTTTATGCACCATACACCAACAGAAGACATGTCAGCAATTAGTAGCAGATTGCTAATACAAAGAACTCTGCAAGGCTCCTCAACCAAAATAATATGATGCACTATATGTATTAGATGCAAATTTAGACTACATAGAAACCAACATTGAGCAATCCAGCTTTCTGATTTATGCCAACACATTTCAAGTCTGAATCCATGAAGATGATTCAAAAATCAGTACATCCACATTTTTTTTCTGCGACATGTATATTTGGAATGCTCAACCCAGATACTTTCTTCTATGAATAAATACTACATTAAGTGTTATGGCATCAAAAACTGAACAAGATCATGACCCTGTGTGGCTGTGTTGCTCCATTTTTCATTAGGTATTCAAGTAACTTTATTAAAAGGCATTGTGCTTGTAATATAATTGTCATATTGTACTCAAAGCTAAACAAGAGACATCTGCTAAATAATTTTGACTCTGGTAAATGCATATTTTTATCAATTTATCTGGGCAGGATCTACTCAAAATTAGGTTTCTATGCTCTACAGAATGTTTTATTCATAAATGATGTATAAATTAAATATATTTGACTCTGCTAAAGTGCTAAGTATTTTCCTGTTGCATATTACAATTAGTTAATCAAACAAATAAGGGCTACAAGTTCAGATGCAATTGCAAGTTAACATTTATCCAGGCCTGGCAATAAAGAACACACTGTGACAGTGCTAATTTCGTATGGTTGTTTGAGACCTAAATAACTAATGATAAAAATGAATACATCGAGTATATGCTTATTTTTCTTCGCAAAAAAGAGAGCATATGCTTAATTCACTGTACCAAATGTGGCACTTTGCTATACTAAAGTGAAACAACTTCTAGACTGAGTATGTGACTGCTGCAAACCAAATAAATATGAATACATGAATGTGCTTGTCAAGGAACACCGTGCCATGATAAATCTGACAGAGATGGAAAATGAGCACAATATCTTCCAATTATCGCTATCTATCAAACAAAATAGGCACTAATCTGAGTTGAAAATCCCACATATAAAGGCCAGCAATGCCATGTCACCACATCTAAAACCTGTGGCATCAGGACAATCCTAGTGAGAAAAATGGGAACCACAGCCAGGTGTATTCTTCCATCCAGGGTAGCGATTCAGCAGGGTGGGTGGGTGACAGGAGAAGACCACACTCCAAAAGGGACAAGGACAAAATGCGATCAGTCAACTCTAAACGCGCGACCTAATCGCGCACAGATAACGATTGACATTCTCTCACAAGCGACCTTAATCCAGAACAAATCGCAACAAAAAGATTCCCTTCACTACTTGGCCGATGAACAATCGCAACGAATTGATAAGACCGGAACAGCAACGAGGAGCGGGAAGCTGGGGGGAGAAACGTTACCCCGAGGTTGTTCATCTCCCAGATCTTGTGAACGCCGTAGTCCACCGCCTGCAAACGACATACAACCGATTTAGGAATCAGAGAGAGAACCCTTGGGGGAGAGGGGATGGCAGATCTGGGATCTGGGGGTCGGGGGAGGGAGGGTGCACCCGCTCGCCCGCGAAGGCGCCGGCGACGACGAAGGTGACGTAGACGGCGTTGCGGCGCATCACCACGCGGTAGAGCGTGTCGAGGAGGCCCATGGCGAGCGGCGGCGGCGGCGGGTGGGCGTGCGGGAGACGGGGAGCGCGGGCGAGGAGAGGAGAGGTGGAGACGGATTCGGAGGCGTCTTCTTTTTATGTTTTTCCCCTTCTTGAGTTATTAATAACGATCCCTTCCTTTTGGGCCGAATCCAGTGGCCCGTCCAGTTCTTTTTTCTTTTTTCTATATTTTTTTAGATAATGTTCTTTTTCTATATTAACTCTGCCTTAAAATAAAACATATTTATACGATTTAAAATTTAGAAATTTATCCAGATTAAAGTGCATATATAGAACATATTG
>CM041633.1:4502559-4524475 GCA_023333625.1 Bothriochloa decipiens
GCTATATGGCTCTGGCTCTAGTCCCTTGTAGGCCCTTTTTCTAACTTGTTAGTGGTATGTGAGTTGGGTTTAGGACAGCCTCTGTCCTTATGAGTATAGCCGGGAAGGATTGTGCCATATTGGAAGGGGGTTCCTACACTTAACGTATTCGCGTCCCTGATGGGTTAGGAGAACCTTTAGGTGGCTTTATATGTTTTGTGGTGGTTTGGGAGTTATAAACCCAATCAATTATAAAACTTGACTCGTAGTGAAAGTGTACACCTCTGCGCAGAGTTTAAATCAATATATTGTCCGTGCCCTACGGTTAGGGCGGCCTTGATATATTTACATTGAGGAAAATGGTTCTTAATTTGTTAAGATGTGCATTCTAATGTCGTTATTGCTACACACTTATTATTGTTATTTTGATCATGAGTATATGGGAATTTCACTACCTTGATGCTATGCCTCAATATGCTTAACTTATAAAAGTTAAATACAGCCAAACAGTGTCAGCTTATTTGAGCCTCATTAACTCATGTTATGTTTGTTGAGTACGGTTGTGTACTTATGCTTGCTTTACTTTCAATTTTGGAAAATCCCGGATGGGTAACAGATGAAGGTTAGAATGAGAGCTATCACGATGAGTACTAGGCTTGGTGTTCACCAGTTTGCGTGTCCCTGTGTGGAGCTTCCGAAAATAAAGTTATATTAGTTATTTATTTATTTATGCGTAAGACTCTGTGATAAATATTGGTTCGATATGTAATAAACAAGGTGATGATACTCTTTGTAATTTATCATCTTATATGTGCGACTGTTTCTGGGGCGCATATAAGGCTATTTATACATCCTATTTTTATCCTTAAAAAATTGGGTGCGACAAATCTATATTCTGATTCTTTCTTTTTAGTGAATCTGTATTCTAATTCTATTATATCACGCGAATTTTACAACCCAAGCAAAAAATTTAAACAAAAACATATCTACTGTAATAACGAATAACAAATGATTGGGATCGTATCTTCTGAGAACGGATCGGAGAGGCGTGGACATGATCCGCCATGCACCAGGGCCGTGCCGAGGGGTGTGCGGCCGGTACGCTCGTACAGGGCCCCCAAAACTGTCGGGCCCCAAAAAATTAAGCCCAATAGCAATATGTATTCTTTCCGTCCGTCCGATCGACTGCTCTCCGCAAGTTTCAGTACGCAGCTTTCATGTGGGGTAGACAATACTACCGTCAGAGTTAATGCAGGAAAAGTAGAGCCAGGGACCCCCAACCTTGGGTGTCGACGCTCTTGACAGCAGCGCTCGTCCGTTCGACTTTTCATCTCGTCTTCGATCCAGCTGGCGGCCTGGCGCTTGTGACGCTCGTCCGTTAATCGGAGGAAGATAGAGATGAGAGAGGGCCACGGTGGAGGCCCCTGCAGGAGTGTAGGTACATATTTTTAATTTCATATAGCCCTATACGCATGGTGTAAATCTATGATGTATGAAAGTCTGGAACTTCTTGTATAATTTTAATTTTATTCCTTTTGTTTTTTTGAAGCCATGTCTTCTTCAAATCGAATTAGAAAATATGAATCTGGTTCCAACAAGCGTAAGAGGAAACAAAGAATAGAGCAGTTAACTGAATCTCAAAAAGGATCAATGGATAGATTTGTTATAAAAGAATCAAATGTGATTTCTGGTGATGTGGCAGTCGATCAAGGTCCTATACTTGATAGTAATATTGAAATTGAGAATGATCTTAGAGATGCCGATGGTCAGACAGGGACAGAAAATAATGTTGAGGCGGTTCATGAGGTTCCTAGTAATAACACAAATGATGAAACAGGTAATGATGGTGATTCTTTTCAGCCTGATATATTTGATCCAAGATACTGGGATTCACTTAATCCTAAACACATAGATATTGTAGCAATGAAGGGCCCTAGAAGAGACTTATCAATTCAGAAAGGTCCCAAGGATAGATATTCTAAAAGGTTTACTTCACGATTCTATACTAGAATTCTATCAAATGGAGAGCATTGCGATAGAGATTGGCTTGTCTATTCTAAGGAACTCGATAGAGTATTTTGCTTTAGTTGTAAATTATTTACAAAAGGGCACAAAAAGGGTCAATTGGCAAATGAGGGGTATAATGATTGGATACATCTTGGTACTCGACTTAAAGAGCATAAGACAAGTCCAGATCATGTTTTGAATATGACCACTTGGTATGAATTACGTAGTAGGTTGCAGAGTGATCAAGCTATTGACAAAACTGCCCAGAGACAACTTGAGAAAGAAAAAGACCATTGGAGAAAAGTATTATTCAGAATTGTTTGCATTGTTAAATTTCTTGCCAAGCACAGTTGAAACGACCTTGATTTCCGCGAAGGGAAATCCACAGTGTCGGAGTGTAATATGACCATTTAAATCACATTACCCAATAACAGTTGAATCCATAATCCATACATCGAACAAAAGAGTGCAAATAGAGGGAGTTACAATAACTTATTACATCGCCATAGGGCGGAATCAGAGTTCATGCAGCATTACAACAAAAGCTTGAGGTGCGGAAGCTATCTTCTTCTCTCCAACTTGAGCGTAGGCACGAAACCCTCAATCGCTGTACTCCCCAGATGAGTACTCACTCCTTGAACCTGAAACCAAATTTTCAGTATGATTTGTACTGGCCACACTCCCACCCTATGCATTGCTTTGTGGAAGTGGGTGCAAAAATAAGGGTATCTCAAAAGGAACCTATAAAGGCTGGGTTTTCCTATGCAAGTTCAAGTATATAAAACAAAAGTATAATAAACAAGTTTTAAATACAAACCCATTCCCTTCATCTATATCCATTCATATCTGTAGCATCATCTCATCTCATCTCATCTCCAACACCCTCTCAGACTCTGGTCGACAAGCCAACTCCCTCTTGGCTTGCCTCAGCGGCCCGCAGCCCTCAAACTGGCTCACGGCCGGAAAACACACTCAGAGGAAGGTAGAACACTCCACTCACTAGTCCGGTGCATGCGAAACATAGGAAAGGTCCATAGCCAAAGATTCGGCATATGTATCGATCGATCAACCATACACTCTGCAGAGGTTTCACTAATCCACCAGATAACCATCATCGATGCACGCGCGCACCTAGGCAGATTCCGGGCGCCTACTGCCATAGGCGATGCCACTCTACCATCCAGCACTGGATCACTGGAACTGTGAAGAGAGCATGTATCCGCTCCCGAAGAGGATGCCATGCCATGTACCCACTCCCGAAGGGGGTGCCATGATCGTCTCGGTAGGGTGTTAGCTCCATCCCATGCATATACCTTCCTATCACTTCTCACCTAGCAGTAGTGGCATCGACCTATCCAGCGGTTCGGCCGTCTCCCCCCCATGGAGAGCGAGTGGAAAGCAAGAGATTCCTAGGTCCGGATACCAGCGCAACAGTTCCTAGATTTGACCAAACCGGGATATCTTCATCAGGGTTTATTTTTAACGTGCTACCACGGCACCTTCATCCCGGGCTCCACCTTTCCGAGGATCACACCCAAGGACCACCATCACATCTCAGTTAGCCCGCCACAGGCTCCTCACATGGGAATGTCCAGAACCATTCCCTGGCAAGACTTGCTCCAAAAGCTCGTCGTAGATCCCGGCTCGATCGACTCAACCCTCACCCTACTCCCTGCCGTAAGTTCCACCCCAAACCCGGATACAACATCATCAGCTCACATGCTCATCTGAAGCATCAACTCACACATCCAGCCTGGCACCCTCCAGGCCTTCCCCGGGTTCATCACGTCGCATCAAAAAGTAAGCGAGTGAAGTATAGAAATTATAAGCATAGCAGATAAGCAGGTGGCTATTATAACAGCGGGTAAGCAGGTGATAGTTTACAACAAGGTAGGGCTCATCAAATAAATATTCTATCATGCAGTCCTAGCATAGGCATAGCATTATAGCAACATGAATGTAAAGCACTAGCCATACTATAATTGTCATGCGTAATGGGATCTACGAGGTTGGGTGGTGTGTGGCACCTTCACTGACGTAGCTGTCGGACTTCTCGTGGTAGTCACTGTCGTCAAGCTTGTCCTCGCTCGAGCCTGTAACGAGATTTAACGGTCGCGAAAGTGACCCCTATAGATTAGCACAAAGAACGAATGCAAAATAGAAGATCCAAATACACTCAAACATAGCCTAGATAGATAGGGCTCGATTTATAGAAAATTTGGATATGTGGATCATAATTTTCCGAGCTCGTATGAAAAAGATATGAATTTTCAAAGATTTAACCATTTTCTGAAAAGAGAAAGGGGCTCGAGGGGTTACTGTCTCAAGGTTACGCTCTCGAGGGGTATACTCTCGAGGGGTATGCTCTCGAGGGGTACTGTCTCGAGGGTTAGAACTCGAGGGGGTTACGGTCTCGAGGGCACGGTCTCAGGTTACGGTTTCGAGGGTATGCTCTCGAGGATATGCTCTCGAGGGTTATGCTCTTCTCCCACAGCGGAGCTCGGGCGGTGATGGCAAGGTTAAACATCCGGCAAGGGGCTGCTCCAGGACTTCGCTAACTCGTGCATCATCATCACCGCCCGTGCTCTATGGCGGACAGCGGCTCGAGGTGTAGAACTCGAGGGTCGTCGCGTCGAGGTGTCAAACTCGAGGGTCAGTCCTCCGATGGGTCAAACTCGAGGGTCGGTTCTTCGAAGAGTCAGACTCGAGGTTCGGTTTGTCGAAGGCTCGAACTCGAGGGTCGGTTTGTCGAAGGCTCGAACTCGCGGATCGGTTCGAGCGCGTGATCTGTCTCGGACGAGATCGGCTCGAACGCGGAGTTCTTCCTCGACGATCGGCGGCGGAAGAACCCTCGATTCCTGGTGCCACAAAGGATCTCCGGTGCCATTAACCCGCCCATCGGCTTCGGGACTCCACGACGGTCACGTCGATGGGCTTCAGGGCGACAGCTTCACTTCTGTGTCGAGCTCGACGGTAGACGGTGGCTCGATGGCGACGGTGCTCATGTACACTTCACACCGAGTCACCACAGCTCCAATTGGTGGCGTCGACGGACGGTTGGAGTCACGCAACGCCTGCTCGAGGTGTCGGCGGTGACCAAAACACACGGCGGAGTCCGCGCGGGCAGCAACTCCCACGGCGGAGCTTCGACAGGTCCTCGGTGCACGGCAACGGCACTCCGAGAGGGTCCACGGTCTCCATCTTGCCCACTCGATGCAGCTCATCACGGCGGAGCTTCCCGGCTTCTTCCTGCTCCTCGAGGGTGATCGACGGTGGCAGGAACAACGGTGAACGACGGCGTTCTGGAGCGGCAACGTACTGACACGTCGACGACAAGGTGGTTCGGATCGATGCTCTGGTGAGGCAAACGCAGAGCTAGGGTGTGCACGGGGTCCGTCTCATCAAGGCGAGCGTGGATCCGGAAACAACGGAGGTCGAGGCTCAACAGAAAGGCGACTGGGTGATCTCGCCACGGCGGAGCTTGGCGCGCGGCGATGAACTGGGCGGCTTCCATTCCGACATCCTCCCGATGCCGTGGTCCGAGGGGCTCGGCTAGTCTCGTGTGTGTGTGCGGGTGTGTCCAGTGAGGTCGGTAGTGACCTGGGCCTACGCGCTCACGGCGGAGCGCCATGGCCAACAGCACGGCGAAGGGTTCGAGAGGCGGCGATGGCGGTGCTCACCGACGGTCGAAGAGGATGGAGGTGCGGTACAAGTCCAAGCGGCTCCGGCTCGCGGTACTGCTCCTCCTTCCTGCCCTCGACGCAGCAGCAGCGGCTCCGAGTCGACGGTCTCCCTCCTCAGCTCCGGCGGCGGCGATCTGGGAACCCTAGGGTGCCGGGGTGCTTGCTTTATAGGGCAGACGCGGTGGTAGGTAGCAGACGGACGGCCGATCACAGCTTTGCTTGATCGAGCGGTCAAGGGATGCCCAAGTCAGCAGCTGGGGTTCGAATTGGGTCCAGAGAACAGCGAGAGGGGGCTAGGTAACACTGGGTGTCGAAGTTCTTTATGGCGGCAGCGTTCCACTGCGGCGACAGCGCAGGTGCGCGCGCGCGCGCAGAGAATATTGCCTGCGGCCGTGGGAACTTTACGCGGGCTGGTCGGTCTAGGTGGCTTGCGGGCGCACGTCGATGCGGGGCGACACTGGATCGAGCGGTCGAGGGAGGTTGCTTAGGAGCGACGCCGGGGAACAGTGCTGACGCGAGCACGCACGGCCGGTCGGGTGACCTCAGCGGGCGCGATGACACATGGGTTCCACTGCGGGGCCCCATCGTCAGCGACTCCTCGGCAACGGAGGCTCGGTGCGGCGCGCGGACGCGCGCAGCTCTTGCTGGGCCGTCGGCCTGGTTGGGCCTCGCAGCGCGGGGTCGAGTGGCGAGCAGGGGGTCGAGCGGCGAGCAGGGGGTCGAGCGGCGAGCAGGGGTCGAGCGGCGAGCGCAGGGCCGAGCGGCGAGCAGGGTCGAGCGCATGCAGGCCGGGTCGACGGGGCTGCTCGGGCCGGTCTCCTTCTTTTCTTTTTCTTTTTCTTTTTCAAATATATTTATATATATACTTATATATATGCAGTGTGCTTATTTTGTGTTACAGAATAGTGAGCATACATGGCCCAAATACTTCTAGGGTATTATTCCCTTAATATTTATTTGTCAAAATAAATATTTGTTTTCATTTTTATTATCCAACTCATAAACCAAATAAAAATCCAACTCACTCTTTTTAATGCAACATGATGATTAAACAAATGAAACATTAAAATGTAACAAGCGAACATAGAGCATTGTTATGAGATATTAATTAATTTGCAACATGTGAATGCCATGCATGACATGCTAGGGTTGATGCATATGTAAGGGGTAGATGATGACATGTCGCACCACATCACTCGAGGTTTTGTCGAAAAAATTTTGTAGTTCGAATTTTTGGGTTGTTACAACAGTCTAGCATTTCGTGGTACTAATAGCAAGCTATATGAAGATAGCAATGGAAATTTCTTAGATTTGATAGAGATGTTGGCTGAATTTGATCCAGTTATCAAAAAGCATGTTCGTCGTATTACGAATGAAGAAGCTCAACTTCATTATCTTGATCCAAAGATTCAGAATGAGTTGATACACTTGCTCGGTTATGCTATTAAGTCTAAAATTATAAGCAAAATAAAGAGAGCAAAGTATTTCTCTGTCATACTTGATTGTACCCCTGATGCAAGTCACCAAGAACAAATGTCTTTAATTATAAGATATGTGGATTCATCTTCAGATAATATTTCCATAGAAGAATCCTTTATAGGATTTATAGATGTAAATGATACAACTGGGAAAGGACTTTTTGAGGTGTTAGAGAATGAACTAAAGTCTCTTGATCTTGATATTGATGATGTGAGAGGACAAGGTTATGACAATGGATCAAATATGAAAGAAAAACATCAAGGGGTGCAAAGGAGACTTTTGAATGTAAATCGGAGAGCTTTCTATTCTGCTTGTGGTTGCCACAGCCTTAATTTAACACTTTGTGATATGGCCAAATCTTGTGCTAAAGACTTCTTTGGAATCATCCAACGCATTTATATAACTTTTGCTAATTCCACTAAGAAATGGCAGATTCTAAAAGATAACATAACAGGATTGACTCTCAAGTCAGTGTCAACTACACGATGGGAGAGTCATGTTGAAAGTGTTAAAGCTATTAGATTTCAATGCCCCGACATTCGAGAGGCTCTACTTGAGGTATTTGACATTAACATATTAATTAATAACAACACATTTTCTCTGGATAACCTACAAAACTAACTTATCTTTTTTTCTTGTAAATTGCAGGTATCTGAAGTCGATAATGATGTAAAACTTAGCAGTGAGGCTAAAGGTTTGGCAAAGAATGAACTTGGAGAATTTGAATTTATAGTGGCAATAGTCATTTGGTATGAGGTACTGTATGCTGTTAATTTAGTAAGCAAACACTTGCAAGAAAAGGATATGCTTATTGATGTTGCTATTGAAAAAGTGAAAGGGCTAATTTCTTTCTTCCAAGGGTACAGAGAAACTGGTTTCTTAGAAGCATTGGAAACAGCCAAAGGAATTGCACTTGAGATGGATATTGGCACAACATTTAATGAAAAACGAATAATTAAAAGAAAAAACATTTTAATGAGAACGCAGATGATACAAATGTTTCCACACTGTCTCCAGAGGAATTGTTTAGAAGGGAATATTTTATAGCATTAGTTGATCAAGCTATTGCCTCACTTGAAAGAAGATTTAAACAATATAAGGAGTACCAAAAGAATTTCGGTTTCTTATTTACTTCTGACTCGTTGCAGTCAATGGATAGTCAGAGCTTGAAATCTTCTTGTGACAATCTTGAAACAGCCCTTAAAAGAGATGGGAAATCTGATATTGATGCCGATGAACTATATACAGAGTTGAGATTTCTTCAGGATTTCATTCTAAAAGAAAATATGGGTCCTCTTGAAATACTTAAATTTCTAAAACGGCATGATTGTTTTCCCAATACTGCTATTGCATATAGAATTTTATTGACCATTCCTGTGACCGTTGCATCAGCGGAGCGGAGCTTTTCTAAGTTGAAACTATTAAAGTCATATTTGCGTTGTACTATGACACAAAAAAGACTTAATAGTTTAGCTACGATAGCACTTGAGAGTGGATTACTGGAGAAGATTAATTATGAGGATATTATTGAAGATTTTATTTCAAAGAACGCTAAGAGAATGATGTTATTCAAGTAAAGATTATGAAAACAAAGAGTTTAAAAGGTACTTTTCTTCATATATCGCATCTGCAGTATATACATTTTTTACTATATTTGGTATTTCGATTTAGGCCTCACTTAGAGCCTCGTACCGGGCCTATAAATCTGACGGCACGGCCCTGCATGCACCAGGACTCTTCTTCCAGCGGTTGCGGGAAGCCTGAGAAGAGGCCGAAGCACGTTTCCATGGCGGGCTCGATGAGCGACAAGGTGGGCAGCAGTGTCTCCACGTTGGGGATCGTCTCCACGTCCGCCACGCAGCGGTCGTACGGCGCGCCGACGTCCTCGTCCAGCCACACTTCCATGTCGAGCAGGTCGTTGTCGTTCACCGCGCCGTCGTCGCCTGAGGCGGCGAGGCTCCTGATCCGGGCCAGCATCTCCGGCTCCTCCGCCTGCTTGCCGCCGGCGGCCTCATCGCCAGACATCACCTCGGCGAGGTCGATGCACTCGCTCAGATTGTACGCGCCGTCGCCGCTCGTGCTCTCGAGCCGCCGCAGCCTCGCGAGCAGGAACCGGAAGTTGACGACCAGGACCTCGACGGCCGCGCCGATGACCCTGAGACGGCAGCGCAGCAGTGCCGCCTCCTTCTGCGGCTGCAGCTGCAGGGGTCGACGGAGAAGAGTGAGCAGTGCCGCCTCCTGCTGCGGCCTCGGCTGCGGCTGCGGGGGTCGACGGAGAAGAATGAGCAGTGCTGCCGCCTCCTGCTGCGGCTGTAGGGGTCGACGGAGAAGAATCAGCAGTGCCGCCTCCTGCTGCGGCTGCAGGGGTCGACGGAGAAGAATGAGCCTTCTGCCGGCAGCGCGCTGCCGCCGGCTGTGGCTGTGCCATGAAGGTGGTGGCAGCGACGACGAGCGACACGGCGAGGCAAACGGCGGCATTGCTAGCAACCGCCATACTAGGTGCGGATGTGTATTACCACAGAATTCAGCGCACTTGATCTAGAGATGAGATGCATTCATGCATATTCGTAGGGAGAGCTCATCTACCACTATTTTCCAAGGGTTGTGCTAGAAGTACGCCAGTCCACTCCAGATTGTACTGTGGTTTTTTCTTCATCAATAACCAAAGATGTGTTTTTTTTCCTCCAATAAGTTACCAAACATGGATTTTTCAGGAGTCGCTCAATTTTCAGATTTTCAATCAGAATGGAAGGCAATACAGTAGCTAGCAGTGGTTTATGCACACTATAAAATGTTTCCACATTTCAGATAAGAATGCTGACACTTTATAGGGGAGGGGGGTATCTGAATGAACTTCATCCATTGAACGACACCTTTGACAAATCTGTATGCTGCTGCTAAATTTGCTAGTGATGATATGACGAGCATTGCAGGATGGTTCTACTTACTAGCAGGTGTTACATACATGTTAGCATGGGAAATAATGCATCTCTTTAAGTTGCAGGCTTGCAGCAACAAAACTCCCACTCTCCTGCTATCTTATCATACAAGCCGGCAATCCCAGGTATGTATATATCCGAGCCTCTATGTGGACTCTTCTAACTCTTCTCCAAACTGATCCAATCTTGACACCTCTGCATCGTAATCACGGATAAGAGTATGGTTAACAGAACCATTGTTTTCGCTTGCATGGATTTGCCGCCCAGCAAACCTGCAATGCAAGAAATGGGAACAAATGCCATCAGAATTGATCAATCCAGGTGCACAAATGCTAGATAATCTTCTACGTGTAGACAAGCAAACATGCACAATTCTAAGGGCAACTCAGCATCTTTAATAATCAGATAAGTTTTCCACAAACATTTCACAGTAAAGCCAATGAAGAAATGATATACCAAATGATTTGTGCTGGAAACAGACAGGAAAGAGCACATATACTAAATGATATACCAAATGAGGTGCAAGGCCGCAAGCCAAAAACTCCATTTCAGCCTCCCACTAACATCACCACATCAGAAACGAAGGGGAAAGAATCGTGTGTGTTGAGTTGTTGACTTACCATCTGCCATTCATCTTCTCTATGCATTTGGCAGCATCTTTCCTATCTTTGAATTTCACCAATATGACACCCTGTGGATGATTTTCACAAACCTGCATGCAGAAAACAATAAGCATATCAATATAACTGCAGCAGTTTGGTGGAAAACAGAGAAGGGCACAACAGGAACAGTTAAGCAAATTATGGCTGATCCATGCCAATCTGGCTTAATTTTCTTTGTATAAAATATGCACCTCATCATTATTATTAAAACGGTGAAAAGTTTGTTCTGGAAAGCAGTTGGTAGTATCTGTTTTCTACAAGTTCACAAAAAAGCTATATATCTGGGGTTAGGTGTACCTTGACATTATCCACTGGACCAAACTTGACACATTCCTCTCTAACATCAGTCTCAAGCTCAGAAAGAAGCTCTTCATCAGCCTGCAGGATATTCTTGGTTAATCCAATAATTGAAGCATGAATTTCATATGAACAATCTGAATGATCTAATGTGCAACCAAGTACAGGTAAGCACTGTCTCAGATCAAAAGAGCACATATTGCAGGAGGCATCAAGCATATTTCAGCTACTTACTCTCAACTCAGCAGGAGTGAACATGTGTCTTAAAATTACTGTAGTAGGAATCATCAGCTTCTTATCATCATGCCCGCCTAGTAAAGGAAATTATCAAGAAAACAGATGAAATTAGACCATATTCTTGAATCAGCTATATTATTTAAAATAGATACCAAGAAACAGCAATCCAAATTACCCCATCCAAGCATTTTTTCTTCGACCTTTTTTATCTTCCTTTTCTTTTGCTTGTCAGTTTTCTTTGAAATGAATACATCACCTGAAACACATGTAATGACATCAGTGACAAGTTTTGTAGCTGATGGCACAGAGTATTTGGTTTTAGCATCATGAAACAATACCTTTCTGCTCAAATTTGGCTGGACTTACAGACATATGAGTCTTACCACCAGGACGGAATGGAGTCCCATCCAACAATTGAACTGCTAGAGCTACAGAAGGCTCCTGAATCATTGGAAAAGGAAGGCGAGTGAAAAGAAATGTGTAACGAGTCCAAATAATCTGAGAAATTTAACAAGGTGATACCTTGAAATATGTCACCAAGGCATCACCCTTCTTCCTGCCGGTTTCCTTATCAGTATAGATCTTCACCCGTGGCTTTTTCGTCTCTGGGTCCTGTATTATGAATTATCAGCATTTAAAGGTGTCTAAATGCTTAAAGGTCAGGAAAGAAATATAAATGCCACAGCACAAGCGTATGCTTTTACAACATATTATTAATAAGAGAAGCAAAACCTACTCGAAATAAAATACACAAATATTGTAATTTTTCTTAAGGCATCCACAACATTTCAACAATTAATATTATCCATCTATGATGACCAATGGAAAGCTGTACCAATATATAGTATTATAATGCATGCTGCAAGGATAGCTAAAATTCGTTAAATGCTTGGTTTGACATTAAAATACATAATTGCTGAGTTGAACAGTTTGCAGTAATGAACAGCATTAACATGATTACAAGGTCCCAAGATTCTGATAAGTTAAATTACAAAGTTCCTTTCCCAGTATTCCAGTTAGTTACATTCTAAGATGGCAACTATATATTAGTCCAAATACTAACAAAACTATTTCTTTTCACGAGTGAGAAAAAATCAAATTAACATCAAGAATGATACAGCACAACAATTTTGTCTCTGCAACACAGCAGACTAAAAGCATACCTCCTTTATTATTCCACACTTCGAAAATACCTCCACAATCTGCAAAAGTAATCCAGCACCAGAAGTTCAGAGCAAGTACTTTTTAAATACACAATTAATTAAGAATTTGTTACATGGTTATTCAACAAATGATCTCCATAAGAGAAATGAAATGTAGAATTAGTTAATAGAAGCAATTTACCTCTTCAACTGTGACATCATCAGGCAAACCAGTTACATAGACATGTGTATTGACTTTGAGATCAAACCAACTGTCCGGAGGTTTGTTAGCTTCCTACCACAGAAGTTCAATAGGTTACATTAAGACAAGAATTAACATGAACAAACTTATAAAGAACTTCAAGAATGACTTGGAAACTATACCTTTTTCTCAGCTGGCTTCTCAGAAGATTTCCGCTTCTTGTCTCCTTTCATTTCTGCTTTATCTGATCCTTTGTTTTTGCTTTCAGATAGAGTGTTGATTTCTTCTAGTGCAGAAGGACCCAGGATATCTGGTGCCTGAAATACTTCTTCCTCAAGTGCAAAAGTCATCTCTTCAACAGCATAACTTTCCTTGCTGCCAGATGCATCATTCTATAAAGACATACAGGAAGAGGCAGTTGTAAAAAATGGTGAGAAAAAACAGCATTAAGAAGGCAAATTTTTTTTCCTCAAAACTATACAGCTGAACATGAGATGTAATGAAAAACTCTAAATATATATTACCATTATTATTGCCAACATAACCAATAGTTCAAAGCAATTCTAAGTACATTAGCGACTAAACCACGACTTAGTATTTGGTGGGACAGGATATAGTTGTTTTTTTCTTGTAACATAACCAATCGTTCATAGCAATTCTAAGTACATTAGCGACTAAACCACGACTTAGTATTTGGTGGGAACAGGATATAGCTGCTTTTTTCTTGTATTCAAACTTTCAAACAAGGAGTAACTAACACACCTACTGGTCTCTTCAATCTTCAGCAAACTACAAGTATCATGGTGAGACGCAAGAAACCATTGAGATGGTAAGCTCGAGAATAAAGAAAGGTTGATTTATCAGTCCTCAAGGTTATGAGACAGACTTTCAGAAACATAACTCAGTAAAGAATAAGGCTCAGGTCAATTAAAGCTCTTGCAAATCTTACATGAGTGAGAATACTTGTTCTCCAAGAATCAACTCCCAAACTAGTAAACTCCTTCAAATGATAAATAATTTAACAAGAATTTCTGAGTTTACTAAGTGGTGGGTCATACATTCCATTAGTCTGTTGTACCACATAGTAACAGATAAATTGAAGAAATGATATGTACCATATCCAATACAATTTTTTTATCAGATGACCTATATTGATAATTCATAAAGAAGGTACTGAAGACCTAAGGCTCTAAGTTCAGGAGACTAATTCAATGGTGGAAAGTCATGCAATCAACTGATGGATCTAAGCAGTTTATTTATCTAGGGATGGAAAAGACAGATTATCAGTACTTACTTGAGGAACCCATGCCCTTAAAGTACGGTCCCATTTATAAATGGTGCCATCATCATCAGTAAATTCTTCCTCTCCATCCGGCGGGGTTGCTGGCCTCTCATCATCTTGCTTGTCAACCTCTGCCTCTGCTTCGGTAACCTCCTTCTGGAATTTCTCAAAATCATCATCAACATCTGGAGCATCTACACAGAAGTTCAACGAATGATAAGAAAACCTTACAGAATTTCCATTAGAGGTACAGTACAAGACTACAGGGCAGTAACATATAACCTTGTTTAGACTGATCCTTTGGTGTGACTGCAGATTGTAGCTCGGGGATGGACGAGAGTGGCATCCATTCCTTCCTCCCTTCTGCCCAGAGCATTGTGCTCTCATTGAGATAACCACTTGCAAAATGTTCTGCAAAGGGAGCAAGATTTGTTTCATTCAGAATCTTATATGGGGAAAAGAAGGAACACAAACTATTCAACTTCAAAGGCGTGAAAACGAAACCCTCTCGCGAGATAACCTGCCCGATTATTAAACTTCAGAGAACAAGAATAGAATGGGCAAGAAGTTTGATTCAGGACAGACTGAACTGAACCCTAAGGCCGACTTCACAGAGAGAACTCTGAAGTTGAAGCGCATTAATTTGCTAGGAGGGTGGAGGAAGCAATCACCTCGAAGCTCGGCAAGCGCGTAGGGTCCGACGCCCTCCTGGTTTGGTCCAAGCACGTACCAGCCGACCTCGGTGGCGGCGGCGGCGGCCGCACCGCTGGTCTCCATGGGCACCCAAGCCGGAAAAGAAGGGGGAGGAGGAAGCGGGTGCGTACTGGGCGAAGTAAGGGGATGCTAGTTCATGGAAACGGGCGCCGGCGGCGGGGGAGGAATGCGGAGGCGGGTGGCCGGAGAGGCGCGTGCGGCCGGCAGGAGGAGAAGAGGGGTCGCCGAGCGGGAGCGGTGGGGACGGCGCACGACGAAGGCTCGAGAAGTACCAATCTGGACGGCTCAGATGACACCTATCCTCGCGAAAATCACGATCCAATGGCTGGGGTTCATTTTCTGTTACCGATATCTGCACGCCTGTACACTGACCCTTTTTTCTGAGAGGTGTACACCGACCTTTTTAGCATTCGAAAAAGTATTTTATCCCTAAAAAATACAATACTAGTTTTTCAGTAATGTGAAACAATTTTAAATATGACTAAATTTACAATAAGAAACTAACATTTATAATATGAGATAAGTATTGTTAGATTTACCACGAAATATATTTATTTTATATCTTCTATATAGATAAATCTCACTAAGTAATTCTTTTGTCATGCAAAGTGTCAACATCATCAGTATCCACTGTAACACTCCACTATCTAGCACTATCTAGCACATACAAAGTGGCTATGTTAGCATCCACTAGCAAATCAATTATGTTTTCATTTAAACTATTTATATTAGTAAATCATATCAATTATACTTACATATATTTAGTTATCTACACCAAAATAATAAAATTATCAACTAGTATATATTATGATATTTATTCATTTATATATTAGTAAATATAAATAGTATAATTTCACTTGCGATCTCCGCAGCAACGTGCGAGTTATTCACCTAGTTTTAGTGGTAGATAAGACATAAATATTTATACTATTTTGTATCATTGTATGTACTTAGTTAAACTTAAACAAATCTGACTTAGTTCATATCTAGAACTACAGTCTTTTGGATAAATAAAGGGAGTATCTCTTTTTTACCAAAATACTCAATGTTTTCAAATATAAAAAATCTATGTGTATTTTGCGATGCTGGACATGTTTTAAATTTGGTGCATGAAAATAAACTCATGATCATAGATCAGTACATTGAAGAATGAGAAATGGAACAAACAAAACGAATGTAGCAAGGAAATCTGAGAACTGTTTGACTAGGTGGTTCCATGTCACAAAAAGTTAGGATCTTAATAAGATACATATGCATCTTGAAAAAGGAATGAAAGACTATTCATAATGGGCACGCATTTGAATACACTGAAAGAGTACACACACTAATGTGTGCCCTTCTCTGCTCAAATTGGATTCGATCCATTTCCAGCCATACAGATAACAGACATCATGGCAACTTGTTACATCAGCTAATGCACAATTTATAAGGAAATTGATGCACACAGCCTAATGATTAGTAATTTCTAAGGAATTCACTGTATACATAGCGGATAGTGCACATATTGTACATGAAATATTAAGCCGCCAAGCACCCCAACTCTCACACTTCTCGTCCCTCAAACTCGTCAATGGATCGCTCACTGCAGAGCCACCATACACCAGGGTCTAGAGGGTGCTGACATCAACTTTGCTCTTAACAATTTGGAAGGCAGGAGTAACCCAGCTGCCACAGTTGCACTGTATTCCTGCCCAGTTGAAGTATCCCAACCGAGCTCCGCAGTGGATGCAAGATAGCTTTCCCTCCAAAGCACTGTCTTCTACTGCTAGGTGAACAAAGGAGCAGGTGAAACCTTGTAAGCTTTAGTTAACAAAAGGTGCGGAAATAAATCGTGCCACTAAGACCAAATAGGGTGTACATTTGCTCAAACATCAAGTATATTCACTTAATTCAGATTTCAGTAATAAGATGAACTAAGCATCAAATCCTGAAAATATATGGATTCAATGGGAAACACAGTGCACAACCATATGCGCAAGGCTTGTTTTTTTTTCCTTTGCACAACACAAATAGGTACTTAATGGGGCATACAAATTCATAATCCAAGAGAAAGTTAGTACCATCAGCCTACCTGGAGTCATCCATTTCAGAGGTTCGATAAACAAAGATGAGCATGTAACACTCTGGTGTTAAGCATGCATAATCACTTGCATTCTTAAGCATAAGCATCATTATGCATAGCATTGATGAAAAGAGCAATTGTTATTTTATGTGGATGCTTGAATTATTCAAATTATGGTTGCATTTCACATGAATTGGATAAGTGGTATGAGTGTTTGGTGTTTGATGACCTCTAAAGTAACCTAGACATGATTAGGACACCAAATGAATCTAGGTTTATGTTCATGGTTTTGGTTAATTAAGCTTTGATGTCATGGTTGACCAAGGTGGACCATGAAAGCGGTTTTGTTTGACTGATTTGAAAGTGGTAGCTAGAGTACTTGCATGTGTGTGCACCCTAAATAAAGTTTGCAGAGAATTTCATAAGGAACAAAAGTTGTTATTATCACTTTTCATGAAAATGCTTGGAAGATGTTCAAAAATGTTGAAAAAGGCAGGTTTGGGGGCTGTTTTTCTATTTTAGGGAATTTTAAAGGCATTTTCATTTAGATTTTGTTATTTCAAAATCTATGAAGAATCTGGCCATACTTTGTATAGATAAAATGTTCTACTCTTCTAGAGCTACATTTTCTTCAATATAAGTTTTGGCTAATTCGGCTTGGTTTGGGAGTTATAGGGAAGAAAAGTTTGTATTAGAGGTCATAGAAATAGCATTTCAGTGACGGTTGGTCAAAGCCGTCAGTGAAATGGCCGGCCACCGCCCATCGCGCCCAGCCGCGCGCTCCGCGTGGCGCGCGTACACCGGCGGTCCGGGGCGGCAGCGACCGTCCCGACCACGTTAAAACGAGTGCGGATTGCTTCCTCCATCCTGTCTCCTGCTCTTTTCCCTCGCTCCCTGCCTTCTTCCCCCACTCCGCGAACTCACTTCGCCGCCGCCGACAGCTCGTCCGTCGCCAAGCCTTGCCGCAGCGCATTTTCTTCCCCGAGCACGCGCACGGAGTCGCCTTGACGCGTGCTCGCTCTTGCACCCATCAGCAGCCGTCCTCATCGAGGGTAAGAGCCCAATCGGGCGTTTCTTTCCCGCGGCCGGCAAACCGGCGACCGCCGCCGCCGTATCCCGGTCGATTCGGCCACCATTTTCCCTCCCTGTCTCGAGCATTAGCTATGCCTTGACGTGTAGGTGTTGTAGCCCTAGTCCATGAAGTCAATGCGGGTTGGTCATCGCCGCATTTTCGGCTGCGCCGCCGACGGGAAGCCACCGTCCGCCTGCGCACTTGGCCAAGCCACCACGGCCTCGCCCTGGCCGCGCTTTGACCCTCAATCGACTCGCCCTAAACCGCTCTAGCTTTCCCTCGAGTCAATTTGGTCGGGGAGCCACGACAACGGCCGACGACGCCGCGCCGACGCCGTCGATTTGCCTCTTCCCTGTGCAAGGACCTCGTCCTTGAATTCAATCAAAGTCAGGGTGCTTAGTGCATATCTGCCAGACACAGGGAATTTCTTTATCGGGCTTAGTGGATTTCTGGTAAACCCAGGGTCTCCGGTGCAAAAGTGTTTTCCTTTTTCTTTTTCAGAACTGATTCCAGATTTTGATTAAACCTTTGAAAAATCATAACTTTCTCATTTTTAGTCCAAATGAGATGATTTAACTTGCAGTATTTTTCTTATGAGAAGATATGCATGAAAAATATGAAATGTGCAATTTGTGATACTTTTCTGTATAGATTTATTTATCTCTATTAATTGCTTTTATCTTAGAAAATGCATAAGTAATTCTCTGTTGCTCAGAAAAATATGAAACCAAGTTTGTTAGTTTTTTTATGTCATGCTCTATCTGTAAAAAATGTTGTGAGGCTATATCCTGTGGAAAGTTTTCTCTGTCTAGTTATGGTGCCTATTTCCATTAGATGATAAATAATTTATAATAAATAATATATAAGGAATTTGTGCATAAAACTTTTTGGAGGATGTTTTTATGTTAATCTAGAGCTAAGAATATTCTGAGATCTATTATTTGACATTTTTCTATATACAAAGTATTTTATGCCCAGTGAATTATGCTGCCTTGTCATTTTTGTGTAGGATAAATTACTTAATGTTTTGACCTAAAATTTTTATGGTAGTCCATATTAGATATTTTTAAGCTCCTGTAATTTTTATAGAATTTTCTGAATAGTCGAAAGTCATGTTGCAGTTCTACCCTGATTTCTTTTAATAAGTAATAATGCTTTAAAACTATCATTTTATGTGTGTAAAAATGCTTTTTATGGTATTTGTGATGTGTGTGATCTGTTATTGGTTTTGGTTCAGTAGAGGATAGTGTAAAAAACAATAGTCGTTCATAATTCCTTTTAATGTGTAAGTAAATTGTAATGCGAGGCTTGTTTAAGATTTGTCGGTAGAAGAGAATGCAGATGACATGTGCTTATCTTATATGTTTCAAAATCATATCTTTTATCTTAGCTGAGCATTCATTCACCATCAGCATCAGCATTGTATTTCTATGTATACATGGTATTCATACGCACTATGCATCATACAGGATCGTCAGAGCTCGAAACGGTAGTTCCCGGAGTACAAGGAGAGGAAGGCCAGCAGAAAGCTCTAGTGCGGGAGATAGCAGCAGAAGAGGATCCCGAAGTTGATCTTTTCGAGTGTCCCGACCATCAGCCAAGCTCTTTCCTGAAAGGCAAGCCCCGGAGCATTCTCCCTGTGGTTTGTAAAATATCTAACTTGAGTCCTTTACTTGTTTGATGCATTAAGTTATAGGCGTTGTTTTATACCATTGCTGCATTACTTATATTCCTTGCCACTGCTTATCCTTCAATCCTGTTAGGTTCAGGTGCAATTATCTGCTTAGCCCTGCTTTAACTAAATCGGTAGAAGTCGGGTGATTTCCTGTCATCCGCGAGTTATAGGTGGTGACTCAGAATGGTTGAATACATTGTTATCTTGGATAACCATGTGAAGATAATAAATCGAGACCGGGCGGGATTGGTGTTGGGACTGAACTGGAGGTTCGGTGAGGTTATCCCGTCTATGTCGAACTAGGACCCCGTCCGTTGTATGTCCTCTAAGTCATATTGAATTTATGCCTCACATTTAGCTGGAAGGATAAGTCGTTCCGACCGCGAAGCCTGGGTTTGGTTTGGACCGGGAGTCGACCTGCTGTACGCATCGTATTGGTGAAGATGGGGGACCACGGGTTACGCAAAGAGTAAGTCCGAGGTTAGGGTCGCCCTGAATAAGGCAGCCGGGCGGTTCCTGGATACGATGGTACCTTTGATCCCGCAACTTTTCCTGAATTGAATTTTCGGTGATCTGTAGCTCACCTTAGCGGGTGAGTGTGATTTGTGTGAGGAATACCCACCAGCGGGTTAGTAATCGATTATAATCGCCATCGTTCCTGGACAGTGAACACTTGACTTGAGCAGCGGCATCGTAGTAAGAACTTGAATAAAAGATGAGATGGTTGAGCTGTTGAGATTGAAAGATACTCAACCGAAATTGGTTACTATTCTTGTTGATTAATTATTACCATGCTTGTTTAGTACAGGTGCTAATATAGTATGATAAGGTTAATCAGATTAAAATACATTGCTAGAAGGTTATGGTCAAATCTTTCTTTAATGCAAGCTTTTTCGTAATTGATGAGTCAGCTATCCTACTTATACAGCCTTACATACTCCTTGGAGTCAATTTTATTTTTAATTTATGACGGGTAAGTCTAGCTGAGTACATTCTCGCACTCAGGGTTTTATTTTCCATGTTGTTGCAGATGGTGAGATGTTTTATGGCTATTGTCAGCACTGCTTCTATCCCTCCTTGAGAGATGACTAGACCTTGGGCATGGTCAATCTACTCTACCTTATGCTTTTGTTGGATATTGACCGAGGACCTGGCACAGTATTTGAACTGGTGTGTGTGGATTTGAACCAAATCGCTTTCACTTTATTTTAAAATTTGAACTTGATTTGTAATAACTTTATTCGTACTTCGATTGTGTAAAACTATGTGCGAACTATGTACGTTGTGAATGGTGAATGCTAAACTCATTACGATCTTGGTCGTGCCGGAAATGTTTGAAATCTTTCGAGATTTCGGTATGACTACCGGGTTTATTAGGTCTCAATCATGTAGTTTGCCGTCTTAATGGCAAATTATATGCTTGTACTCTAATAAATTGGTCGGTTCTGTTACAGAGCAATCTTGTTCTTTATTTTTATATGGATAGCCACTCTTCCTTCTGTTCCAATCAAAGCAAGATTCACCCTCACCAGGAACATGACTTACAACATTGTCCTCTACAGCAATAACTCTCCTGCATTTCCTGCAGCGGTAAGCTGTTTTACGTTGCTCACCCTTTGAAGAATCTTGACAGGAGCCAGACTGTGGAGAAAGGCCAGGGTCATCTTCGAACATATAGCTGCCTATTTTCTCCCCAAATTTGTAGGATTGGCCTGCAACAGGAAACACATGCTAGGTTAATACATGTTGGCTGAAACAAATTGAAATTAAAAGGTACTTTCGTACTTGCATAAAAAATCAAGAGTATCCTCACACTAGATGTAAAGGAACAAAAATGGTCATGACCATGCAGCAAACAGATTTTTAAGGAGTAATGACCTAGCATAGTAAGAAAAATCTCATGATAAAAGCTGCACAAAGAGTACAACTGTTGCATGCTGAATAAGGATTACTATCTGTGAATGGCCAATTCTATTTGATGAACTGACAGTATTGTTAAATGCTCAAACTTCTATCAGACTAAGACTGATCAATCGACAATTTTGACTATTTTTATTTTGAGAGGGGTATTTATTTCAGGTGCAGCTACATACCCAAAGTCCTAACCATACAACACTTCATATTTATTGATACATATGTGCAGGCAGGAATTCGCAGGCCACAAGACAAATTATCAGGAAAAAAAATCATTCAAAAGATCTGCGCCATGAATCAAGGATCGCTCTGGAACACAAACTGATTTTCTATCAATTGCCAATTGTGCACCATTGAAATTCACGAGGAAGGCATTTCACAATTCAGTGTCAGCAAATTTCCTTTGAAAGCATGTATCTGGTCTATTGGTCTACCTAAACTACAAATGTGATGAAACAAACTAGCACTATTTTTAGTGAGAGTAGTCAAAGAGAGACCAAGCAAATACAGACATAGAGAATACCACGCGAAAACTGGAGAAAGCCCACTAACTCAAAATTATGTCACGAC
>CM041633.1:4524485-4556593 GCA_023333625.1 Bothriochloa decipiens
AACAAACACTACACTACTACAGGAGTTCATATGCTGCCAGCATATCATGAGCAAATCTTGCCTGTTCAAGAAAACCATCATTCGGGCAAGCCGACTCAGAAATCTCCCTCAAAGCTTCTAATGCATCTGGGAAGAAAAAAAAAAGGCAATGTGAGTAAAATTCAAGTATAGGAGATAAAAAGATGCATGTTCTCTTTCCAGGAAAAGAGAGTTCACCTTCAAGACATTTCTGTTCTGATCTCATAAGATAAGCAACAATGATGGAAGCGCTGCAGTAAGTTTGAAATAAATTATGAATACTGTTAGAGTATAATTATAACAGCTTATATTGGGCTTATGGCCCATTGGCCTTGTACTCCTAGTCTGACTTGTATTAGTACTATATTGTAACTTGTACATGTATTGCAAGCCTTCCAGGCTATATATATGAAAGGTCACCCCCCTATTGGGTGTGCGGTGTTTCTCTACATGGTATCTACACAAAGATGCAAAAGTATTACAAGTGAACAGGTTTGTGCAAATCAATTTACTAAATAGAAACCATACATAGGTAAGTCCAATTCCGATTCCCAATCGTCAAGCAGGCAGCAGCCTACTCAATTGATTTGTGTTACAAACACTCACTACATTATTCAGTTTAATCGCACGTTCGCACTACCAATTGGTTTGATCAAATTTCATATCTGCAAATGGGCAAACCACATTCGAACTGCTATGCTACTACTACCAAGCCGCACCTAATTCCATTGCTAAACATGACTGTTCCGAAGTAGAGATCCCCTAACTTTACCCACAAAACAAAATCGAAAATGGCAAATGCTCCAGACGCGTACCTCCTGGACACCCCAGCAAAGCAATGGACGAGGACATTCCCGACCTTCCTGCCCTCATCGATGAAATCAAGGCAGGCCTCGAGGCGATCGAGTAGGTCCTCCTCCTCGGTGTCCCGCAGCGGCACGGCCATACACGTGACGCGCAGCCCGGGCCCGGCGCGCTCCACCACCCGCATCAGCGTCTCGGGCGGCACCGCGGCGGCGGTCGGCGGTGCGCCCTCCTCCCCCGCGACGACGCGGCGGACCTCCTCGGTCGGGATCGTGAGGCGCGGGCGGCAGTCGTGATGAAGGAGATGGAGGCGGAGCTCACCACGCAGAGGACGTGGGTGAACTCCGGCGTGGGGAAGGGGGACGACTCCGTGAGGGCGGCGATGGCGTCTCTGATGTCGCCGAAGTAGAGCCGCTCCCGGACGAGGTGCGGCATGGCGGTGGCGGCCTGCGGAGGAGGCAGAGCCCGCCGGTGAGAGTCAGTGGAATCTGCTGAGCGGAGGAAGAGGGGAAGACCTGGTGCGCGAAAACTTCTCTGTACAAATCTTTTCTTCGACATCGATGACTCACGGCGCACCTCCTACAGATGCAACGGTCCGGTCTAGATTAAAAGTACTATGCAAGGTCTTTGCGCTCCTCACACCCCGTGCCCTCAGACATCACAAGCCCGGACGCCGCGAGTTCGAATCGCCACCTCGACACTTTTGTTTCTCCGAAAAAATAAACATCATCCGAGGTTCAAAAAAAAAGAAAAAATAAACATCATCCTCTCCTCCCTTTGACTCTCCGTCCCGCGGCCACCGGCGGCCATCTCCGGTCGTGCTCGCAGTCCCGGCCCAGGGCAATGGCCCTCGCCAGTTCAACTCTCTTCTCTCCCCTACGGCCGAAGCCCAGGCGCAAAGGCGGCGGCGGCTCGGGCCTCAGAAGCGGAGGAGGCGGTTGCGACACGAGCCCCAAACGCAGAGGACGCGACGGCAGCGGTGCGAGCCCCAAAGCCCCGGACGCGGAGGCAGCGGACCTTCTTCTCCTCAAGCTGGATCCACGCGAGGCAGAGGAACCTCTTCTCCTCCATCTGGATCCACGACGAGGCGACGGCGCCCTTCTTCTCCCGCGGCCAGTTCCACGCCATGGGGAACCAGGTCGGGGATCAGCGGCGGTGGACGAGCGCTACACGCGCCCTTAGGGGCTGTATCCTGGCCGCCCTCTCCGCCTCATCCACTTCCTGCCGCCGCTTGCTGCGACGCAGCTCGACGGCCACCCAATGTTGTCTTCGAAGCTAGGGCGTAGATTCGCCATCTCAGTCCACCGTGGCCGCGGCATCAGCGGCAAGGGCACGGAGACCCGGCGGCTGAACGCCTGCTGGCCCCTCTTCCAGCTTGGGTCGATCTGACGACGGAGTTCCTGGGTGCGGCTCAACGCCGCCACCTCCACCACCATAGATGCAGTGCTGACGTCTGACGAGATGCCCGTCCTCTTCGACCATTCCGTCCGTGCCACCAGAAGCTAAGAGGTCCGATTCCCTCCTCCTTTAACAGCTTGCACATGCAGATCGCGAGATTAGCTTGCTTATACTTTCTATTCAAGTCCAGGCTAAAGAGTAGAGAAGACTTAGGCATCGGTTGGTTGCTAGCTAGGAATCTGTTTTTATTAAGACAAGAGTTGCAGGTCTGCTAAAATTCAGCTGGAATATAGCTATATATAGTACATTCTCTCTTTATGTCCTGATAGAGCTTAGTTGTTTGGAAAATCTCTCTGAACTTTTGTTTGAGTGATCCTATAATTTGACCATTTTATTAAGCATTCCACTATCAAAGTAAATACACAATTTTTTCGCAGCACGAGCCGACAAGATTGCTACTGTATTTTTTTTTTTGTAATTGTAATAGTTCAACATATGCTGCTACTTATGATCTATCATGGATTCCTGGTCTGTACAATTTACTTCTTGTCATGGTTGCAGAATACCAGCTTCCTCTTGTTTTAAATCCCAACACGCCACTGAACCTCTATTTCTCATTCACAGCCACAAGGCCAGCAGACTGTGATTCTCCCATAAGAAGCCAGGTGCGATACGCTAACCTTGTGATTATCTAGCTGATTGCAATGATTGATTCTACTATGTGTGGCGTTGTCTTTGTGTCGGTTTCTGTAACCTGTGCTCCTACGTGCAGAGTTCTTCCTCCAGTTGAAGTCGAGCACAGTTCTTCCTCCAGATGAAGTCGCCCACATCGCAGTATCCTGACCCAATCCGGCCGGAGCAGGCCAATGGTAGTCGTGGCAGCAGGCGTGAGCACATTGGTCCCTTTCCCCCTCAATTTTCCTTTCCTGCACATCTTCCATTAGATAGATACTGCTTCAAAGGGCATCTGTAGACGATTGAAATGGTAAATTCTAGATTTGTATTTTAATCATATAGAAATTGAACTGTTCAGCGCACTAATGAACTGGTGAAATTGAGAATCACTAACCTAATATGCAATATTTTTTTTAAGAAATTAGCATATCTGAATTCACTATTAAGGTAATCAATTATCTCTGCTGCGGACCTGGGGTCTGCGTCTCACCCCTCCCCTAACCTCACCCTCTTTTGGGTGATCAATTATCTTTGCTTTGCCTGGATCAGTTCTTGCTCAAGAGTATAACTGAATCTTGCTGCTCAACTTCAGTCATGGTGAGTTTGAGTCCATGCTGGGATAACTTCTGCTATTAGTGTTGCTGCAAAACCACTTAATTCTGCCATGATTGATGATGTTCTCAGAAACTTTAGACCAGATGTGCTGGCTGGAATATCTGCTCGGCCAAGAGTGCTTGTGGTTCTGTTCTTTGGCATGTTTTTCCCTTGTGTAAAACAAGTAGCGACCATCTCATTGAGTCTACAAATTTTTACTGAAGCTAGGCTTGGCTTGTGAAGCCCTCAGAGCCAAATGTCACAGAATGCTCGGTATGGTTAGCGCTGCAGGCTGTTTTAGTTCAGTTCTTAATAAAAAGTCTAATGATTTGAATGGCATGAGCTGGTCAAGTTGTGAAGCACTGGGGTCCAATGTCCTCAGTTCATTTGAAAAACTAGGATTTTCTTGTTGTTTGCCAAAGTGTTGTGTCATGTGTTTATGTAAAACTTGGATGTTGAATCGGCTTCTTTCTTCTAAAGGATGGAGTATCTTGTGTGAAGCTCTTCTTTTCGACTTTTTTGAAAAATGTTTCAGGCCGGCAACCGGGAAGGCTTCATGACGTAGATCTGGGTTAAAGCGTGTGGCATGTCTACAAGTACATTTCTCAAGTAGATGACCACTCCTTCCTGATCAGATATTTTAGCAAATAATATGCTTTGATCCATGTAATTGTGTTGCTGGATCATGTACTTATTTATAACTATATATTGTTGAATCATTTTTGATCAGCATGTCACTCTGAAAAAGGAGGCAAATGCGATTCATGTGTGGGAACAGTGAACCAGAGGTTGGTTAGCATGAGATATAGGTTAATTAATTGTTTATTACTGGATGGGAGGGGCTAGGAAAATAAATTCATTTGATTTGATTTGGGGTTGGCTGGAAATGAGGTGTGTTCTATCTTGTTAGTTTCATTTTTTACAAAATGTATCGTATTTTGTATTTTACTGTACCATTACAAAGGGCATACTAATAAAAAAGAAGATTCCATGTTAATTAACTTCTTCTCTAGCCTTCCTCTTCTTTTCACGCGCATCTCAAAATAAAACCGTGGCGTTAGCACGGGTATTATACTATTTTTTAAGAAAAGAAGAATCATTTTGTTTTTTTACTATAACCCCTATGACTTTAATCGTGATTACCATTAACCCCCAACCCCCCAAATGCCATTTTTTGCGTCAACCAACCCCCAAATGCTTGTTACTGCGTGCACATGATTTATTACTGGGTGTGGTCGAGAGCAATAACGTAGGAGGTGACTCGACCTGTGCAAGGATACATAGTGAGACCCAAATCAACATTTTTCGCATTCCTGGCCTTGCTCCTGCGGCCAAGATCATCAAGGCATTGAACCTTCAGCAGGTCACAATACTGTCTGACAACCAACAGCTGGTGAATTTCACAAATGGCTCTATTCTCCATCACCCCGACCCCCCCCCCCTAACTGGAGAATTAAACCTTTTACTCACATAGCCCACACAGAGATTCAGGAGATTATGACTTCAATTAGAAGAATTGGACGGCAACAGAATCAGGCTCTTAAAACTTGTATGTCCAATCAACAGAGTCCCGATGTAATTTGTGCTTTTCAAGCATATGAGAATGAGTGTCCTCTCTCTATGACACTCCACTCTGTAACCATTAACTCTGTAATGGTTCTAACAGTATCTTATTCTTAATTTAATCTATATAGTTTAATTGCTAAAAAAACATTTTTTGCATCCACACCCTTAATTTTTTCCATTAAATTGCGACTTTTGTTGGTATATTGGTATGTTAGACAAAGTAAGGATAAAAGATCCATACCAGGTGTCTCACATTTCAGCAGTGTGCGTCAACAACTGTGATAGCAATACAACTCCTCAATGGGCCTGTATCAATTAGTCAATACATATTTCGTAGAAGCATTATCAAAGAGGATAAATTAAAAAGGATGTTTGTTCCAAGAATCATGATAAAACTTTTAATTTAATGTGACTTTGTAAATAAGTGACACGATTCTTGGTAAACTCTTTTGCATTTATCATAGTTGCTGACGCCATTGCATTTATCATGATTCTTGGAACAAACATAAACATGCATTTGGAAATTGTGATATTTGGTGTATTTTTCTCATTAATATATATAGAAAAAATATTATAAAGTTATACTGGTAAAGTTTTGTAATATAAAATGTCGGGTGGGGGTGGGGTGGGGGGAACATGGCCCTGTCAGTGCCCCTACGCCACTGATACTTGATTTGGGAGACAGAGATTACCAGGTACATATTGGAATTTGTACCTGATATCTCAAGAATTGAAGTGGCATATACTCGTCGTCCACACTATTAGTCAGAGTCATAGTGGCGCCAGCTTCTTCGATTCAAAAGGTGGTGGTCTTGTTAGCACCCTACTAAGGCCGCACAACGTGAAGTAAGCATCGAGATGGGCGACCTCTAGCCATGGTAGAGCGGACGCAATAGGAGGTGTGGCAGAACCTTCTAAATCATATTTCCCACATGCATTATTATTGACTAAACAGACTCCTAATAACCATGAATGTGTTCCATAAGACTTAAAAGGTCTGTCGGGTAAATCCCGAATCATCCACGATTCTCCGAGCAGGATCAATCATTACAAAGAGACATTGCAGTATTACAACAGTTTTATACCAATAATATACATCAGAGTAAAACAGCGGAAGAGTTACAATAACAATAGTTTACAAACCTTTTAGTTTCTCATCTTACAAACCATAGTTTAAATATTACAAACCTTAGTAGTAGTGGAGTAGTGATAGATAACTTATTTATAAAACCCAGTCGATGTGCTCTGCCCAAGAGCTAGACATCCTACTCGTCGTCACTCTCCGCAATGACTGTCATGCAACAGGGTGCAAAGCACTCCTGTCCATGGGACTCACCTGCAACAAGGGTTCAACAAACCCTGAGTACAAAAGTACTCAACAAGACTGACCCGACGAAAAAGAGGGGTGAAGACTCAGGAAATGCAGACTAGAGGGACAGGATAAGGCTTGCAATAGATAAGAATTTTTGCAGAAAAGCTCGACAGAAAGTAAAGTTGTCTTGCTCTAGCTCAAGATTACCAACCAACTTCATTCTTAAACCTTAAACATCATTCAAGTTGTTACTACGATGATGAACACCGATTGAGTCTTCTTCTCCGAGAAGCAACGGCTATTCGAATCCATTTATATACCCAGCTGGGACCTAGATCTCGATATACATGAGGCTCCAACCAAAATGCATACCAGACCATACGGTATACGTAAGGCTCCAACCAACACGTATACCGACCACACGATACACATGGGACTTTCGATCCATAGTGTATCGATATATGTGGGATTCAAACCCACAGTATACCATACCATTGTATGTGAATTTTCTAGTTTCTCGATATCATCATATCACCATCGAACGGGACCTAGGGCATCAACAGACAAAAACACTACAGAGGAACTCCTTTCCCAATGCAAGTTAGCCGTCCGGACTCGATTTATTAACTATCATCATGATTCCAACAGGTAAAGCCAAACTCATCTTTTTCATTCTTTTACCTTTTGAAAACCTAACTAATTAACCAGGGCTAAGCATTACTACGCATTTTCCAAATAACAGGTAACAAGGAATATGGAAATAAGACAGGTAATGCAACTGGTAGGTTTTCACTCAACTCTTATTACCTAATACAGCATTTAATAACTGAAGCAACAAAACTTTTATAAAAAAAATCAAGGAAGGGTTTAAATGCATCCGGGGCTTACCTTGGTATTCAGGGTAGACGGTATCGAGCTCTGGATCAACCCCCAACTCCTGAGTCTGCTCTCCCTTGGGATCTGGTGCGACAACATTAAACTCTCCGTTAACGGAAACTATACGATAAAATGATATGCTTCAACACGATGTAATAGTAAACATAAGGCTCGATGGAAGCATGATCAGATTAAGGGTTTGAGTACAACTTTCCTTCACGATAAAGTTGCAAGCCAACAAAACTTACTTACTAAGTTCGTTAGGGTTAACTATTTATTAAAGAAGTTCATTAAACACATAAAATAACGTTGATTAAACCCTAATGACATGATTAAGGTAAACTTAAACAATTAATTAAAGTTCCAAAGGTCATTAATGTTAATGACCCAAGGTCATCAATCAATCCTAAAGTCAAACAAGCCTATAATGATTAAACTTAATTAAAGGAATTAATTAATTATTTAAAAGCATAAATTAAAGGCATAAAATTAAAATTGTATAATTGAGCTCAAAATTTTATTTTGGATAGATCTTGGTCTAATTAGATGGCAAAATAATTTTTAGAAATAAAAGATAACTATTTTATTTATTAAAAATTATTGAAGGTGTATTTTTCAATTAAAAGAGCTAATTTTAACTTATGCAAAAAGTACTCAAAATTGGTATATTATATTTTTCTTAGATAGGGGACATCATAAAGAGTATACACATAAATTTTCAGAATTTTTGGAGCTATACATGAATTACTATGAATTACCAAAGAAAATATCATTTTCTAGATTTTTTAAAATAAATAAAAGAAAAGGAAAAATCCTTTTTCGAGTTGACCCCGACGGCGGCGGCCGTTGACCGGTGATTGCTCGCTGGCGGTGAGGTCCTTTTCAATGTAGTTTGCTCCTACGTGATCTATGCGACTAGGCGAGTCTATTGAGGTGCAAAACACGGTGGCGGAGGCATGGCGGCAACGAGCTCGCCGGACATGGCGGCTCGGTGGCACGGTGGCACGGCGTGACTGGCCATCAGAGGCACATCCAACGATGATGTTAGCACGAACACATGCAGCGTGCTCAGGCGAAACTGCTCTAGCCACGAATTGAGCCAAAACGGCTCCATACGCACAAAGGCTCGCGCGAGGCGGCTGCGGTAAGGCGGAGCCCGTCTGCGGCATGCGATACGGTGATGCGCGGTGTGACTCAGATCAAACCACAGGAATCACAAGCATCAGGGGCTCACTACGTGCATGGTGCGCACGCTAGCTCGGTGGAAGACGAACCGGAGCAAGGTTCGCGTCGGCGGCGGCTATGGCGGAACGGCTCCTGCGGCGATGTTAGGCGTCTGGGGTCCTTCGGTAATGCGCTGCAAAGAACAACGGGCCGACGGTGATCAGCACCACGAGGCAAAGCCAGAGAAAGAAACAATAGTGAAAAAGGTCGACAGTACAACGTGAACGACGACGATGGAGCTCAGCGGAGCAGCAGCCGGAGACGAAGGAGACGACGGCGCTCACGCGGCTCAAGTCGATTTTTGTCGCCAGGTGTAACATCTATGGTGTTATATCAACTAAAACATGCCATGTCATCATATGCATTGCAAAGCATCCATGATTAGGTTAACTTTGATGTGCATCAACTAAAACAAATTTACATTTCATAGGTTGCTTGTGTTTCTAAAATGTTATGTCACATGAAATCATAAAACCCTACTTTTGAATGTCATCCAAAATACTTAGTTTCTATTCTATGTACTTGAGGTGTAAACCGTGTTTACACTAGTGTCAAGCAAAGTATATGTAACAACCCTAGAAATCCGGTCACCAAAAATATGGGCTTTCAAAAATTTTTCTAAAAGTTTACCAGTGAATGGTGGATGTCATGTAGGAAACCCGCCAATAGTTGCACAAATAGCACCCGACGTTAGCCCGAGCATTGCATTTAATTACCAGAGAATGTTTTGCCTCTTATTCGATTTTATGTGATGACTAATAAAATCGAATAACCTTTAAATGCATGTATATATATGACCGCCAACTTCGGAAATGGATCCATCATGACCTAGAGACCCTAGTGGACCCACCATGGTGTATACATCATGGTCACTAACCTCACTAACCTAGGGTTGTGGCTAAATAAGTTGCTTTGCAAGAAATAGAAATAGAAAAGGCCTTGAAAATAAAAAGGAAAAGGAAAAAGAGAAGACGGCCCAACCAGCCGGCCTGCGGCGCTGCTGCCAGCCCGCTCGAGGCCCCGACCGGCCTGCCTCGAGCGTCGGCCCAGTCACGCTCGCGCGTTGCTCCACGCGCTGCCGCGCCCCGACGCCCGCTCGCGCGCGCGCTCGCTTGCGCGCTGCCGCGGCCCAGTTAACCAGGACGGCCCAACATGGGCCTGTCTCCGCCGCTCGCCGCCCCGTCTCGCTGACTCACGAGCCCCACCTGTCAGCTTCCACCTTTTACCACTTTTGGTCGACCGCGCGTCGCGTCCGTCGCACCATTTTTGTGCACCACGCGCCTCCGCCGTCCGCCCGAGTACAGCCGCGTCCCGCGCCGTCCATCTAACCGCCTGCTTGCACCGCACTTCACCGAACCCTAACCCTAATCATGGCCGCGCACAGCCGCCCGATGGGCATCTTCTGCCTCCTCCGTCCATGGCCGGCCGCTGTGCCTATTTAAAGAGGAGCACCCTGGCCTCTAGGGTTTCCCCATCGCCCCGCCGCCAGATCAGTCGAGCGAGAGAGAGAGAGAAGAAGGGAGGAGCAGGAAGGAGGCGGAGCTAGAGCGCTGCTGCCGCCGCCGCCGTCCGCGCGCTGAGGAGGACCTGGGAGCGCCGCATAACCGCCTCGACGCCCTGGCTTCGCCTCCCCTGCACCGAGCCGCCACCAAGCCCGCGTCACCTGCCTCGACCGCCGCTACGCGGGTAAGCATCCCCGCCCTCGCCCTGCTCGGCCATGGCCGTTACCAGTACACCGTCGATGTTCTTGCTCCCCTTACCCCTGTTTCTTTCCTTACCGCGACCGATAGTTTCGCCGTAGTCTAGAGCACGTTCTTGGCAACCTCTAGAAGCCGGCACGGGCCACAGTGGAGCCACGCATTTTTACAGCTTCGGCCTCCCTGGACTCTGGCCGCTGGAGCGTCTGCCGTGGCCGCCGAGCTGCGCACGCCCCGCCGTGCCTCGACTAGCCCCGGTAGCTAGCTCATGGAGATCCCAGCTTCTCCAATCGAAAGGCAAGAAGGAAAATGGAGACCAACGCCCGGCTTCGCCGGCAAATTTGGCCTCGCCGCTGCGCCTCGCTGACCGCCACCGGCCAGAGGGTCGATTTCCCCAAGTTAGAGCACCTAGCCGACCAGCCACGTAGCTCAGCTAATGACCCGACATCCGTCGAGGGTCCGTTCGACGAGTCGAGGGTCCGTTCGACGAAGTCGAGGGTCCGTCCGACGAGTCGAGGGTCCGTCCGACATTCATCGAGGGTCCACCCGATGAGTCGAGGGTCCTTCCGACATTCGTCGAGGGTCCACCCGATGAGTCGAGGGTCCGTCCGACGAAGTCGAGGGTCCGTCCGACATTCGTCGAGGGTCCGCCCGACGAAGTCGAGGGTCCACCCGATGAAGTCGAGGGCCTGGCTCCAATCGAGGACCTGCCCGAGTCGAGGACCTGACTCGAGGCGAGAGGGTCGAGTCTCACCGGATAACTATTCTCGAGGGCTGCCTCTTCGTGCGAACAAAGTTTCGTCTTCGAGGGCATGTCCGTTCGCCGGGCGAGGTTTCGTTCTCGAGGCCAGCCCGTTCACCCGAGCGAACTCCGTCCTCGAGGGGTCGCCCGGATCGCACCCTCGAGTGTATAGTAGCCGACCTAACCTGGCCTAGATCCAGCCCTGTCCAGGCCTTCCGAGGCCCGGTCGAGACCTGTCAACGTTGACCGTTGACCTGGCCCCACCTGTCAGTGACCAGATCCGTGGTCCCCACCTGTCAGCCACTAACTGGACCCGTCGACACTGACGTCAGCATAACGTCAGCATGACGTCATCTAGCCCAGACCCGCGTCAGTGCCGACGTCAGCATATCCCCAGCCACACTATTCCTGCACGCCACGTGGCCCAATCAGGAGCTGCCACGTGTCAGCACCAGGTTAATCTGCCCTTTTTCTTTTTCAGAAAATAGAATAAACTTTGGAAATTCATAACTTCTTCATACGAACTCCGAAAAATATGAACCAAGTGTCCAAATTTTCATAAAAATAAGCTCTACGTCATAGGCTTGTGTATAAGTGCATTTGGAGTTATTAAATTTTATTGCTTCTTTGTGTTGACTCTATAGGAGCCGCTGACGCGGCTATTATGTCTCGTTTCAGAGGAGGATCAGCTTGAGGAGGATGACTACGAGTACGAGGAGGAGCTCGGTGACGACTTCACAGGTGCCACACCTCACCCAACCTCGTAGATCCCATTACGCATGGCATAAGATCTAGTTGCTAGTGCTTTAATTATGAATATCACCTGATGATAGGTTGCATGATAGCACTGCCTGATGAGCCTTTACCTTGTCACAACCATACTCCTGCACACCTGCTGATAGGCTAGACGCTTGCTTATTTCACTTATGATGCTTTACTTCTACTACGCTTATATCTGTGTGATGATGATGCGTGGTGGAGAGTATGGTCATATGGTTAAGGCACGTGGTGCCACTTTACTCAGGGAGAGTGCTGCGTGTGTGTTGGGTGTGTGGTGAGGGTTGAGTCGATCGGACAGGATTCTACGACGAGCCATGTGGGCGAGTCTTGCCGAGGAATGTGTTCTGGGCATTCCCATGTGAGGTGCTTGTGGCGGGCACATTGTGATGCATAAGGAGATCCCAGGGGTGAGAACCTTCGTGGAGCGAAGCCCTGGGAAGGAGGTGCTGTTGTAGCACGGACTGTTGTAGTCCCAAAAGAGAAGATAATCCTGTCTGATCCCCCCTAGGATCTGATATCTCTTGAGGACCGGAACCTTGGGACTTACGTGCTCACCACTCGCTCTTGAATGGGCGGGAGACGGATGTCTGACTAGCTAGGACGGTGCCACTACTACTAGGTTGTTAGCAGAAAGTGTCGGGAGGTACGGGCGTGGAGACCCACACCCTCCTTAGACAGCATAGTGACCACGGGGGCCCGGTACTATGTCTCACAGTCTTAGTGTGCCGGTGGTACCTATCCGGGATGTCCCAGTACTGAGTGGTAGGGTGGCATCGCACCGGTTAGAAAGCAGCCGAAATCAGCTTAGGCGGGGCACCGCCGATGATAGTGATCTTGTGGTTATGGGAGTACACGCTCTGCAGAGTTTATGAATCTATATATAGTCCGTGAGCCACTGGTATGGCTTTTTCCTAAGACCTACGCTTCTCGGGAGTAGTGAGAGGAGTCCTTCTATTTCTCCCCCTGGTGTTACCCTTCTGGCTGTGAGCCGCTGAGACAGGCTCCAAGAGGGAGTTGGACCTGTCGACTGAGTGCGAGAGGGTGAGATGTGTGTGATGGAGTTGGAATGGGTTTGGATGTGTGGATGAGATGGATAAAAATTTGATGAATTATATTATATAATATTGGTCACTGTTTGCATAGGAAACTACAGCCACATATTAGGTCGATTTGATTATATCCTTTGCATCCCACCAAATACTACATAGCAAAAGCAAAGCATAGGGTGGGAGATGTGGCCAGTACAAACCGTACTAAAAATTATTTGGCAGGTGAGCCCGACTACGACTATGACGATGAGGAGGAGCAGACGTCTCGTTCCTACGCTCAGGCTTCTTTTTGGAGATTTTATTGTACTTCCGCCTTTCACAGCTGTTCCAGACGCTGCAGCTACTCTGATGATCCCGCCAGTGTGGCGATGAACTATTTATGTAATCCCTTCTAATTGTATTCTTTTGTTCGATGTATGGATCCTGTATCGACTATTGCGAGATAATAAGATGGTTTGATGCTTCGAACTATTATATTATCCGTCATTCTGTGTATTTTCCCTTCATGGAAAATTAAGGATGTTTTAGTATATGAATCTAAGTGCAACCCCTAAAAATGATTTCCATATTTGAAGTTGAATTTGGATTTCAAAGCTTATTCCCAAGCCTTGCAATGCAAATCTAAATTCAAATGGGAAAGTTATAAAATATTTTTTAAAAGTCAACTTGGTCAACCAAGGGTGTCATTGGGTCAATGACCTAAAAATGTCCTTGGATGATATTTGTAATCTCTAATGACCAACCAATTAATTTAGAAACCAAATCGAGTTTGAATTCGGTTTGAAAAACCCTTTGTTTCAAAAGCTGGTTTTACCCCCTTTTAGATAATTCAAAATCTATGTAGAATTTAGAGATACTCTCAAAATATAGTTTTTATATCTTGACAAGAGCTACAAATTTGGTATTCAAAGTTTTTCAAGTTTCCAAAGAGAATTTCAAATGAATTTAAAAATATAGTTTTCCAGCAATTGTCCCCTTTTGATTTTAAAACCATAATTCAAAAATTATGCATAATTTAGGAAAACTTTGTATATGAAAAATATTTGTTTTGAAAAGTTGAGCATTTCATAGTTTTGGATATTTTCAAGTTTTATTGAAAAATAAAAAGTAATTTCAGATATTTGTTTCTAGGGTTTGTTTGCCTTTTTAATTTGAATTCAAATTTCAAAAACTAAGCAAAATTTGAAAATTCTTGTTAAATGAAAAATGTAGCTCTTGAAAAATCATGTAGATCATATTTTAGGATATTTTAAAGTTCTTATGTAAAATTTGGAGTAATTTGCAAATTTTACCGGGTGACATCATCTGCTACAGTACCGATGACGTCATCGTCTTCAATTCTCCCTCTGTTCCTCACCGTCGCCGTGGCCGTCGCGCACATGCTGGCGTGCTGCCGCCGCCAGCTCTCCCTAGACACTCGAAGCCTCACCGCCCGCATGTCGCTCGTCCATGCCTTGCCGTTGGACTATAAATGAAGGTCGGCCATCGCCGTTTCCCTTTTTCTTCTTCCCGGCCACCATCGCCGTCGACCTCCACCCGCCGCCCAAATTCGCTGCCGTCGCTCCATCATCGCCCGCTTGCTCTTGCCAGCTGCTCTGTCACATCCTTGTGCTCAGTTTGACCTAGCTTGTGCCAACTCTCGCTGCCCGAATCGCCAGGCCGCCGCCTTCTTCTTCGCGGCCGGCAGCGAAGCCGCCCTAAAATCGCCGACGTCCACCACCGCCGAGGTTGATTATTTATCTTCATTAACCTCACTATTGTGTTCTCTGTCTTCTTCTTCCCCTCATGCGCACCTTGGTCCACTCTCTGGTGCACAGGAACCACCGTGACGCCGTCCTTACCAGCAGAGCACCGCCGCCGTCATTAGCGTCGCCGACTACAGCTCGCCTCAGGCCACCTCCGAGCCAACCAACGTGCGCACCGTGTCCATGGTGAGCTCCTGCATCTGTCTGTGCCCTTAATTTCTTCCCTATCGTGTTGTGACCACCGGTCACCGTAGCTCGTCGCCGGCAAGACCATGTCGCTCCGCCGCGCGCGTAGCCATCTTGGCTGGGGCTCAGGAACGGCTCCATCTTTTGGTTTTGCATGCTCACCTGGTTGCCCCGCATGTGCTCATGTGCTCGCTGCCACCGAAAATAGCTCCGGTGAGCCTTACCGCCACGCCGCCGTGTCGCCGTGCCACTATGGCCGCCGGCCAGTGCGCCGCCGGCGACCCAACGCCTCATTAGCTACCTTAATCGACTCGCCGTGCCAAGCTGAGCCTGTAGGGTCAAGCCACGCCGTCGGAGACCTCACCGCCGGCGAGTAATCGCTGGTCAAAATCTCCACCGCTGCCGGTCAACTCAGCAAAGAATTTCTTTTTTTTTATTTTTAGAAAATGATTTAAATGCTATTTTCTTTGGAAAATCATAGTAATTCATATATAGCTCCAAAAATTCTGAAAACTTTTATGTATGTTCTCTATGATATACTCTACCTAGGAAAAATATGAAATGCCAAATTTGAGTAACTTTTATATAAGTTAAAATTAGCTCTTTTAATTGAAAAATGCATATTCTATGATTTTTAATAAATAAAATAATTGGCTTTTATTTCTAAAATTTGTTTTGCCATGTAATTAGACCAAGAGCTTTTCAAAATAAAATTTTGAGCACATTTTAATTTTATGCCTTTATTTTATGCTTTTAAATAATTAATTAACCCCTTTAATCATGCTTAATCATTATAGGGTTGATTGACTTTGGGATTGCTTGATGACCTTGGGTCATTAACCTTAATGACCTTTGGCGCTGTAATTGATTGTTTTTGCTTATCTTAATCATGTCATTAGGGCTTAATCAACGTTATTTCATGTGCCTAAATAACTTTATTAAAGGTGTAGTTAATCCTAATGAACCTAGTAAGTAAGTTTTGTTGTCTTGCAACTTTATCGTGAAGGAAAGTTGTACTTAAGTCTTTAACCTGGTCATGCATCCATCGAGCATCATGTTTACTATTCCATCATGTTGAAGCATATCATTTTATCGTATAGTTTCCGTTAACGGAGAGTTTAACGTTGTCGCACCAGATCCTAAGGAAGAGCAGACTCTGGAGTTGGGTGTTGATCTAGAGCTCGATACCGTCTACCTCGAATACTAAGGCAAGCCCCAGATGCATTCAAACCCTACTCTTATTTTATTAAAGCTTTATCGCTTCAGTTATAAAATGGTGCATTAAGTAATAGGAGTTGAGTGAAAACCTACCAATTGCATTACCTGTCTACTAACTTATTCCTTGTTACCTATTTTTGGAAAAATGCTTAGTTATGCTTAACACTGTTTAATTAATTAGGTTTTTAAAAGCTAAAAGAATGAAAAAGATGAGATTGGCTTACTTGTTGGAATCATGATGATAGTTAATAAATCAAGTCCGGACGGATAACTTGCATTGGGAAAGGAGTCCCTCTGTAGTGTTTTCGTCTGTTGATGCCCTAGGCCCTGTGTCGATGGTGATCTGTGATATCGAGAAATTAGAAAATCCACATGCATGAAGTGATATACAGTGGGCCAGAGTCCCCACGTATGTCATGGAGTGATATATAGTGGGCCAGAGTCCCCACATATGTTATAGAGTGGTATACTGTGGGTTTAAGTTCCCATGTATATCGGTACACTGGGTCTAAGTGCTTACGTATATCATATGGTGATATATGGCTGCGGTTGTTATCCTGGTATATCTGTGATCTGGTATGCATCAGAGTTAAAGTCTCCAGTATCCCAGTGATCGAGGTCCTAGCTGGGTATGAAAATGGATTCGAATCGCCGTTGCTTCTCGGAGAAGAAGACTCGATCGGTGTTCATCATCGTAGTAACAATTTGAACGATGGCTAAGGTTTAAGAATGAAGTTGGTTGGTAATCTTGAGCTAGAGCAAGACAAGTTTTCTTCCTGCCAAGCTTTTTAAAAAAAATCCTTATCTCTTGCAAGCCTTACCTTGTCCCCTAGCCTGCATTTCCTGAGTCTTCACCCCTCTTTTTCGTCGGGTCAATCTTGTTGAGTACTTTTGTATTCAGGGTTTGTTGAACCCTTGTTGCAGGTGAGCCCCATGGGCAGGAGTGCTTTTCATCCTGCTGCATGACAGTCGTGACGGAGAGTGACGATGAGTAGGATGTCTGGCTCTTGGGCAGAGCGCACCGACTGGGTTTTGTAAATAAGTTATATATCACTACTCCGCTGCTACTATGGTTTGTAATATTTAAACTTATGATTTGTAAGATTTGAACAAAAAGGGTTGTAAACTTATGTTATTGTAACTCTTTCGCTGTTTTACTCTAATATATCTTATTTGTATAAAACTGTTGTAATATTGCAATGTCTCTTTGTAATGATTGATCATGCTAGAGAATCGTGGATGATTCGGGATTTACCCGACAAACCTTTTAAGTCTTATGGAACACATTCATGGTTATTTGAAGTCTGTTTAGACAATAATAATGCATATGGGCCATATGATTTAGGAGGTTCTGCCACACCAGGTTCCTAGCTAATCGATGCAGGGGCTCAAGGCAGAGCTAGCTAGTGAGCTAAAGGCGAGAGAAAGGGCGCAGACATGAGGTACGGCGGTGGCGGCAAAGCTGCGGGAGCAGAGGAGGCGAACTGGAGTTTGCCTCCCGTTCTCCAGCTCGGGAGGAGTAAAGGCAAGGCTGGGCGGAGCAGCAGGGCGACACGCGGCGGGGATGCTTCGAGCGCAGAAGGCGAGCTGGTGGCGGAGGCAAGCCAGTGTGGCGGCCATGGACACGGCGGCGACGATGAGCATTGAGGCGAAACGATGATGATGACGTCAGCATATACTATAGCAGGTGATGTTATTTTGAAATTTTGCAAATTACTCTAGAATTTATATAGGAACATGAAAATCTCCAAAAATAAAGTTTGCATAACTTTTCAAGAGCTATATTTTTTATTGAACAAACATTTTTAAATTCTGCTTGGTTTTTGAAAAATAAATTCAAATTCAAAAGGGAAATAAAACCCTAGAAAAAAATATTTGAAATTACTTTTGATTTTTCAATAAAACTTGAAAATCTTCAAATCTCTAAAATGCTAAACTTTTCAAACCAACATTTTTCATATACAAAGTTTTCTCAAATAATGCATAATTTTTAAATTATGAATTTAAAATCAAAAGGGGACAAATGTTGGAAAACTATATTTTCAAATTCATTTGAAATTCTTTTTGGAAACTTGAAAACTTTAAATACCAAATTTATAGCTCTTGTCAATATATACAAACTATATTTTGAGAGTATCTCCAAATTCTACATAGATTTTGAATTATCAAAAAGGGGGTAAAACAAGCTTTTGAAATAAAGGGTTTTTCAAGCCGAATTCAAACTCGATTTGGTTTCTAAATTAATTGGTTGGTCATTAGTGATCACAAACATCATCCAAGGACATTTTTAGGTCAATGACCCCATGACACCCTTGGTTGACCAAGTTGACTTTTGAAAACATTTTTATAGCTTTCTAATTTGAATTTAAATTTGAATTTCAAGACTTAGGAATAAGCTTGGAAATCCAAATTCAACCTCAAGTATGGAAATCATTTTCTAAGGGTTGTACTTAGTTTTATATACTATACTTGACACTAGTGTAAACACAGTTTACACCTCAAGTACATAGAATATAAACTAAGTATTTCGGATGACATTCGAAATTAGGTTTTATAATTTCATGTGACATAATATTTCATAAACACAAGCAACCTATGAAATATAAACTTGTTTTAGTTGATGCATATCAAGGTTGACCTAAACATGAATGCTTTGCAATGCATATGATAACATGGCATGTTTTAGTTGATATAACACCAGAGGTGTTATAGGAGGTGACCAGGATCATCACAATGATTATGTATGGCAACCCTAGGTCCGTGCTCAAGACCGTCAAGGACGCGGTAGACGTCGTCGGTAGCTTGGATCAGAATCTGATAACATTGTTGTAAGTAGCGACTTGGGATGAAAATGGACATTCTCATTTAAAGGAAATTGTTTTCATAAAAATGATATATTTTATTAACGTTTTCAGCCAATATTATTTATAAGCTTTAATTGATTTTCTAATTTATTTAAGCACAATATTGCAGTCACCAGTAAATAGTTAAATTGACAAATATGGGAAAATACAGACTTACCAAGAACTGTTTTCGTATATAAATGATATCGTAATATATACCGGTTTATCCCTAGTAGTGAGTAGTGACGCTATGATATTTCAAAAAAAATAAGAATAAGTTATGTCCCTAGACACTTAATAGGAGCAACATTGACTATGAGACTTCAGGGGAGTCTCGATTAACCATGTTAAACCTGCAAGCAACAATTTGGAGTGGCAAGGCCAGCCTCGATGTCCTATGAAGCGTAAACATAGATCAATTATTGGAGACAAATTATATAGAAACAGGAAAAAAACAGTCAATCTCATAACCAAATGCCCTCACCACAAGCATAGGGGAACTGGCGAAGCAAATGACTAGCGACGAATGTCGTTGGATTCGCATTGAGATATGTGCAGTAGAGGAGAGAATGTTCAGTCTTCCACTCGAGTACACATATCTCAATGTGGATCCTATGAAAGTTTTCGCACTAGCGACACAATACAAATTGCAGCACAAATGATCCTCACAATGCTTAGCAAATAAAGTCAAGATCATTGTCTTGTAATAAAAAGGATATAGTCATACAATATAAGTATTCATGTTCAAATATTCCTACAATAGTTGTGTTGAAATTGAAAAGAAAATGATATGCCATATATCCGTGCTAAGAGTGAAATGCAACTCTAAAGTTGTTTGTATGTGTCATCACTCATCTTGGTCTGCAAAGTTTCAAAATGCATTTGTAGAGAATGAAATGATCCCTGAAGTTAGTTCGGGTCTCATCTAGGTCCAAATGGGCGTTTACCTGCAGCGTTTGTGCGGACCTAACAATTAGGGCCCACATATCAGCCAAAAGACTCAATTTTTTTAAAAAAAATATATCTTTTCCATACAACCTCAGATAAAGATGGTTTTATATGAAAATTATAGCCTTCAATGACATTTACAACTCTTTAGTTTTAATATTTTAAATAGAGATCATTAATATGGTCACAAAATTAATATAAAGTTTTGGCAAAAATTAATCGTGTACCAAGGTTATTGTCTTAGAAAATTCATATCTTACGTCGAATAAGGAGTAGAGAAATCATATCTTATTTGATTTGAAGAATGATTTAGTCAATCATCTCTCTTCATTGAACTCACGTTTTTATTTGGTTTGCAAAGTAGAAAAAAATTGAACTAATTTTGCTAACGTTAGTATGAAGAGCAGAGTCATTCTATCAAATGGTCTTGTCTCGTTGCAGCGAATTTGTAGAATCAGCACACCAAACATCATTGCAGTTGCAGCAAAGAGAGTTTTCCATCATTGGTCAGCAAAGTTTGAGACATAATAAATCATAACATGTCAGATGGAATCATGGTAACGATGTACCAATTCAGTGCCTTACTTAGCACACTACTAACTGGCTAGTCCAAATTCTAAAACAACGTCATCAGGCATCACAGAGAAGAACTCGGGTTCGTGATGACGTCGGATGGTATAACAAATGAATAGAAAAAGGGACCAGGAAACATGGCCGGAGGTTACGAAAAAGGGCGCCACTAAACAGGGCAGAATCTAGTCCAGGCTTGAGTTGGTACTACTTCAAAAAGCGAGAAATGCTGGTGGGAAACGACGAAACTCCTTGAGCAAGAGCAGCCAGATAATTGAACGACGAATCAAATTCCTCCTGATATCTTTTCGTTTCTGAAAACCAGTGAATATGCAGCTGGTAGTTGCAATTAAAAAAAAAAAAGCGACCTAGTAGTTGCATAAATTGCATGTGTAGACAAGTAGTCTCTCCTCGCCGGAGGCCTGACAAAACGCAGACGAAAATGGTGGTGCTTCAGACTGCTTCAGAAGCGACTTCCTTTTTTTTCCCTTTTCATTTATTTCTTTTTCTTTTTTAGCCTTTGTGGTGTCGCTCATGGTTACACGTACAGTACATAACACATGCTTAATCCCAAGCCAAGAAGGCACTAAAGCTTCTGCCTTCTGCCATTGCGCACTAGAGTCTGTCGTCTTCTGCCATGTGTGCCTACATGTACAAGGATGAGTTGTTTTATGATTTATGATAGCGAGTCGCGAGCAAAGCTTTTGTTGATGATGCACTTGCTTGGTCGTATCCTAGGCCCTAGTTTAGATCGTGAAAAGTTAAAATTTTTTTAACCGTAGCATTTTTATTTGTATTTAAAAATTAGTGTCTAATCATAAATTGGTTAGGTTTAAAAATTTGTCTTATAATTTTTAACTAAACTATATATTTAGTTATTTTTTTAATTTATATTTAATTCTTTATGTATGCGTATAAAGATTGATACGATAAAAAAAGAGTGAGAAAATTTTAATTTTTTGCTTGCATCTAGACGAGCATTATCATTGCTTTCGCTAGGCCAGCCAGGAGCATCATCCATCGCTGCTGGCTGCTGCTGCTGCTTCGAGTGCGCATGCCAAAAGCCAAAACTTTACCAGTCTGACTTCCCAGTCCCGACAGGCCGACACTGTCATATCATATTCTGCACCATTTCCTGGACCATTTTTCGCCGTCACCTTTTGTTTGGTCAAGCCTTTGGCAGCTCTTCTTAGAAAAAGGCTATTCTTATTGTACATTTTTAGAAATATTTTACTCCTACTGCTATCAAATTTCAAATGGAATCTCTGTCCGAGAAATACAGGTGAATGCAAGGCCTTGTTTTTTCCGGAGGTGCCATTTCATTTGTATTTATAAATAATTATTTAAACATTAACTAATTAGGTTTAAAATAGTTTATGTATTTCATTTATATTTATAAATAATTATTTAAACATTGACTAATTAAGTTTAAAACATCGACTCGTAAAATATAACTAAACTGTGTAATTAGTTTTTATTTTATTTTATTTATATTTAATACTTCATGCATGTATCGATATTTTGATATGATAAAGAATCTTCTTATTATATAATGTCAAATAAATCTTTTTTTCACGTAATACCAAATACTGAAATTAGGAAATAACTAGACAAGGCCCTAAGGAAAAGACGAAAAGGCACAAAGAAATCCGTAGACTTACACTAACTTTCAGCTTGTCCGTTAGCAGACAGTGGTAGTATACCGTCGCCTACATCTCATTCAGAACAGAGCGCACCATATCTTCAGACAGCTTGAAACAAGATAGTAATTTTTTCTCAATTCTTCAATCGGTCTCACGAAATAAGTCGACAGATAGCAATGCCTCACTAACAGATTATATCTGTCATCGGAACTATCTTTAGTGTCCCTAGCTAGCTAAGTGCTAATGCTCATCAGAATTACGGTTCGAATGCTAATGCTCATCTGAGACGATAGTACATCAGAGATGCTATTGCTATCAGCGGTAGGATTTACCACCAGCTGCTAACCTAGGATATCTTAGCAGGATTACTACCCAAACAAAATGATGCAGAGGTCTTAACAGAGACCGTCAGTAGCATGGTGCTGCTTTTGCACGTTGAAGATGAGAGGTTCAGAGCCCCAGCAGGATGTAGTAGACCAAGGTGATGGGCAGGGCGATGAGCATCCCGAAGATCACACTGCAGCAAAGCAAAGCGAGGAGTGTTATATGATCATTGTGTTGTAAAGTAATGGCCCATCTTGATGGATGGATGAACGCACACGCACTGGAGTAGTATGAAATGCAACATGTTAGGAGCAAGCAATCATGCTGATGCTGTCCTAGATTAATGCTAGTATTATATTCTTTGACTGCATGGGGTCCCTTGTTTAGTCCCAAAAACTATCATTAGGAATCATAGAGAATTCAGTGGGTGATTGATCATTTCTGCCTTTAGTGATGATTCCAGAGTATAATACTAACTAAAAAGCGTACCAGGAAACATGGGCAGAGATTACTAGTAATTAAGTAATAAACAAGACAAGTAAGGACACAGATAAACAGGCAAAAATGATGTAGGTTATGGATCATACGCTGTGCTCAGTATGTCAGGATGGACATTGTACTCCTTGGCAAACACAAACGGCACGATTCCTTGAGGTAGAGCAGCCTGAATTGTGAATGAATAGACTCAATGTTAACTTTGTTATCAACAGTATTTCGGCACAAGCTAGTTAGTGGCACGAGACATCAGCATACCTGAACAATGGCAATGTGGAGAAGAACGCCACGCAGTCCGACAGCAATGGAGGCGGCAGCCATGACCGCTGGACCTGCAAGGAAGCGGACAGCCATTGCAATCGCAGCAAACTTGTTGCCACAAGCGATGATCCTCGGCTGCAATGCCATGAACAAGCCTGAAACAAGAGCGATGACTCAGAATTCAGTGCGACAAGTCAGAATTCAGAGCTTGCAGCGATACTAGCAACAGAAGCATTGAGCAACGGAGTTTCAGGAATCAGCACATACCGAGACTGAACATGGCCATCCCAAGCCCTGCATTGGAAAGGATCGAAATCGACCCAGCGATGATCGCCGGCATCTGAATTCCCCACCTGAATCATACAGAAGAGAACAACCCCAAGCAGAGAGCAGTTATTCAGCCGAACAGCATGAATGGCTGACTGATGAAACATAGCCCCGATGAGGATTTTGAGAAATGATCATGGTTGACCAACCACCGACCTGTAGGAGACCAGGGACCAGATGATGCCGATGAGGCTGGAGTAGGTGTTGGGGTTCCTGATGAGCTTCCTCCAGACCATGATGAGGATGAGCCTCGTCATCACGCTCGCTGGCGGCATTGCTGCGGCCGGCCTCCCCTCGCCATCGTCCTTGGGATAGAGCTGCGCCGTGGAGTTGGACCCCAGCTTGGACAGCGTCGGCCCGCCCTTGTCAGCGCCGTTCCCGTTCTTGGTCCTGCAGAAATCGTCACGCCCGTACTCGTCGTAGGCCTGCGATCCTGTTTGTGCAGCCATAGAAGAAACAAATAACAGCACATAATTTTGGTTCAGCAAGCCATATCACATTCTCTACTAGTACTAAAGATATGTTCAAAAATCCAAGCAAAACACCAAGCAATTTTTAAGAACACAAGATGCTATTCGGATTTTCAAGAAAGTTTCAGCTCCTGAATTTTCGTTAAAAGCACAAGATGCCAAGCAAGATTAGTACCAACAACATTTGTGGGCAGTACTACAAGAAACTCAGATTCTGAACAGTCGATGCTTTGATTAAAGAACAGTCGACATCACACTACAAGACTCACTACAAATGCAGCCAAACACAAACAGGGTGTGTGCCTGTGCCCTGCCCACCAACACGGCAACACCAAGTGCAGCTGGCGACTGGGAAAAGAAAAAGGTTACCTTTGGCAAGGACGTCGGCATGGTCGGCGGCGCCGGCGCCGAAGACGTGGACGGCGGCGCCAGCGGCGCGCTCGGAGACCGGCGAGGCGCTGGAGCTCCAGACGAGCATGTGCAGGTCCTTCCTCTTGGCCGCCGCGACGGCCACTGCTTGCGGCTGCGGCGAGTGTCCACCGGCGGCGCCCTTCTCCTCATCCCCCGCCGCCGCTCCTCCACCTCCTCCCTTGACGATGTTGAAGAAGTCGGCGTGGTTGAAGCTGGACCCCCGCGGAGTGGGGTTGCGCGACGACTGCAGCGAGTAGATCTCCACGCCGGAGAGGTTGGACACCCGGGGCTGCTGCATGGAGTGCGAGTGGGAGTGCGAGTGCGAGTGCGAGCACGCGGCCTCGGAGCGCGAGCTGGTGGACTTGCGCACGGTGACCCGCACCCGTCCGCCGCCGGAGGCGGAGGTGGGGACGGGGTCGACGGCGTCGGCCTCGAGCTCGATCTCGCCGCGGGCGAGCGATACGACGTCGGAGTCGACGCGGAACGAGACGATGGACGCGGCGGCGCCGTCGGGGAACTGGTCCAGCACCAGCGCCCGCGCCGCGCGGTACTCGAAGAGGAAGAGCATGAGCGTGTACCAGATGATGCACTGGAGCACCACCACCTGGACCATGAGCGTCCCGGCGTCGTCCCCGTCGGCGCCGCCGTACATGCCGCGGAGCAGCGGGATGCCCATGACGAGCGTGTTGGGGAGCGTGGAGAGCGAGAAGAGCGTGATGCTCCAGTCGAGCCCGAGGAACCGGGATGAAGAAAAGACGCGGGAGGCGAGGAACAGGAGGGCCAGGACGGCGAGCTTCTGCAGCGTGTCGGCGGCGAGGAAGCGGAGGTTCATGGCGAAGGGGTCGTTGGTGGAGATGAAGTGGAAGGAGAGGAGCGGGACGGCGAAGAGCGCCACGAAGCGGTTGATCCCCGAGCACTGGTCCGGCGTGAAGATCCGCCACCACCGGACCGAGCCGTAGGCCAGCGTCATGGCGACGTACAGCGGCACCACCGCCGTCAGCACGTGGTACAGGTCCAGCGCCGTGATCATGGCTGCGGATGGCTGGGGCGGGGGCTGAAATGCCGCCGCTGCTCTGGTTGGTTTGATGGTGAGAGGATTCAACTGGGAAGCAGAGTGCCAATGCGGGAGAGGTTCTTGGGGTTCAAGAAGGAACCCAGGTAGTGAAATAGCGGGGAGGTGGGGATGGTAGGAAGGAAGGAGGCGGAGAAGATGGGGAGGAATCAATGAAGGGGGCGGCGGGGTGGTGCCTGAGGCGGACTGGTGGTCGTGTGGAGCAAGACAGGAAGGAGGAGTGGGGGCACGGACTGGCAGCTCAGCTGCTAGGTGAGCAGAGAGGAGGAGCTCGGGAGGGAGGAGACAGACACAGATGAGGCAAGGCGGTCAGAGCTTGGGAGCAGAGCAACAAATGCAGGGGACGACGGGGAGAAAAGCAGCGGCAGGAGGAGCAGAGGAAGCACGGCATTGTCCAAGAGATTCTTGCAGGCAGCGACCAAGCACGACAGCAGCAGCTGCTGCAGCCTGCAGGCATGGCTGAGGTGAGCGGCTGCATGGCTGGCATGGGAACGGGAGAGCTGGAGTAGAAGCCGGTAGTAGGTCTGCGCGCGCGGCGGAAAGGCAGAGAGAGAATTGAATTTAGAGGCATGGTGGGCGTCGCCGGTTGGCGTAATGGCAGACAACAAAGGCGGAGCGGTCCGGTCCGGAGGCCGGACGGAGGCGCGGAGAACCGTACACTGTGTGTGCGTTTGCGTTGCGTTGCATCGGGAGGTGTGCTGTGGTGACTGGTGAGTGACTCAGGGAGTGGCTCGGGCCGGGCCGGGCTGGGCTGGATCCGGCGACAGGGAGAGCCCGAGCTAGTAGTAGGAGAGTAGCAGGAGACTAGGAGTGACGTTGTCCCTCTCAAAAAAAAAAAAAAAAGCAGGAGACTAGGAGAGGACGAGGTGGAGGTAGCAGATACGTTGTCCCTAGTCGCAGCGGTGGAACGTCTGCCCGGCCGGCGGCGGCCATCATGGACCGCGGCACACCGCAGAGACGTGCGTGTTTGTGTGGTGTAGTACGAAGTACGTAGTATGACTGGGCGACTGGCGTCATGTGGGCGGCGGAACTCGGCGAATCATATCTCTGCCATAAAGTTGTACTAGCAGGAGGCAGGAGCACTACTGTAAGTGTAAGAACTACGGAGACGGAGACGGAGATCGCTCTGCTCTGAGTTTAAGCTTGCATTAGCGTGTGACAATGCACGTTGCTCAAGTGCTAAGCTGAGCTGCTGATCTCCACCACCACTGCACCTCCGGCTCCGGCCGCCTGACACGTACACTTCGCGGCCGGCAATCCATTTCACCAACCGGTACGTACAGCACAGTAGCTATTGCTTTCTTTGCTTGCTTGCAGTGGAGAGGTGCTTCGGTGCTCGCAAGCTGTAGTACCACCACACCAGCGAGCCGAGCCGAGCTGAGCCACCCCCTCAAGGTACTAGCGTCGTGCGTGCGTCACTGATCGTATCGTACCGTACCGTGTACGATTCGGACCGCAGCTGCGTGTGCCCGCGTCTTTTCTTTGACCAGCTACGCACGTCAGCTAGTCGCAGTAGAGTTTCCCAGATTTATGTTAAATCAAAATGTCGACAGAAATACTAAGCATAAATTAAATAAAAAATTAATTACACAGTTTAGTTATAATTTATAAAGTTAACGTTTTAAATCTAATTAATTAATATTTAGATAATTATTATTAAATAAAAACAAAATACTATCATGTTTAACAGTGGTAAACAGTTATTCAGGCATCCCGAATCCGGCGAACTGCCCAACAGCACGCTGCATCGCCATGCATGTGCTTGCCCCTGACCATGCGTCCCCTGCATCGTCCTCGTGACTCATTACTGTACAGCACAGTGCCACTACAACACACAGGTGTGCGAGAGCAGCCTTGGTCGTCCAGTCTCCACCACTTTTCACGCCGTGGAGTACGCAACGTGACAGTGCGCGCTCGTTCTGCACCTGCACTGCACGACGGAACGCCTGCGGCCCTCCTCTTGCTCGGCAGCGGCAAGTGATGTTCGTCGATCGTCAGCGTTATTACTACGTGCAAGTGCAACGACCCAAAGCACGGGATGCGCTAAAGAGCAGATCGTACGTCGTCCACATGACACCCCGGTTCGCTACGTGGCGTAGTACGTACTAGTGTGCTAGTCTGCAGGCACCAACCACGTGCCTGATGCGGCTCCGACTCCCAGCGAGGTTCTGCCTGGGCCACTGTACCGTCTCTCTCGCCATATAACCACACACCAGTACGGTCGCACCTTACTGATGATGTACCACTAAATGCTGATTCCAGTCACAGTATTATCCATGTACCGAACCACTCTACGGGACGGAGCATCCTTGATTTTGGGAACCAGCGCACAGGCTGGTAATACGTCGCCTTTGTTGGCTACGTATTTGTTTACACGTCTGAAAGTCTGGCAACCAAAGCTGAGTTTGATAACCTAAGAGCAGCCTTAAAACATTGGACATATTCGACCATAACAAAACGATCGATAACACTTCTTCTCTATTTTTTCTTTTTTTGACACATAACTGCACCAAATTTACGAAAGATAGCCCTGTGTGTCTTGAGGAAAACATTTAACGCTCCAGGATGTGAAAGGAACTGGAGCTTGTTTGGACAATGTCCACGACTCCACTCCAAAAAGTGGAACGTACTTGAACACCAGACGATAAATGATGATGTTGTTTATAGTCATTGCAACCTGAGATTGAATCAAAATTCAAATGTGCCCCCGTTTTTTTTTGTCCCTTTTTATTCACTGCCTTGTTTTTCAGTTTACTTCTTAATGGTTGCGCCGTTGAATTGCCGGCATCGATCTCCGGTTCGGTACCCGATCCGGTCCTAATAACTATGTCTCTTGGCATAATATTTACTATTTTATATGATATACCTATAGTTTCATATTATTTAGAACATGTAGCTTAAAGTGGCATGCTGTATATATAATTTTGTTCTACATGAAACGAAACTAGATGAGCAAGAGTGGTGTTATAATCATTGTTATTTTCCTTTATGGAATCAGATATTTGGGTAAAATATTCAATGCAAACCACATCCTCGATGCAATCGTGAAAACCATTATAAAACTGAAGTTTAGAGTTTTCAAAAAAATCTCATCTATGGATGTGTATTGTCACAAAACCGTACGACTTGGTACCGCTTTTGACAGGGCCGGGTTGCCGCCTGTCATAGTACATGGATGACCTCTTAGACCACCGTCCTTTAGTGGCAGATGCTCTCGAGTCGGTCTAGTGTTCCTACAACGCGCACCCCGAAGTCAACTGTTGAACCAGATATGTTCGTCAGGGCGTATGATTACTTATTCACTGTAGCTGGGTAGATTCTCCTAGTGGTATGGCTTGCCCGGACCCCGGGCTTATCCCTATACAATCCGTACGCCGCCTCACGTTGGGGGTACGAGCCATCGTTGTGTGCCATCCTACGCCGAGTACCGTAGCCTGTCACCGGGCACGTCAGGCGAGGCGGTCTTAACGTCGGGAACCGTCCCATGTCGGGTGAGACGGAGTGACGTCGGGCGGGAGGTGACGTCGGTTGAAGTGGGCTTTGGTTGAATGGAGCCCTGATGGGGCAGCGAGATGTTGGGCCCTGGCCTCGTCGTAGAGGCCGTATTCGGTGGGCAGGCTTAACTTGCTTGCGAGCGGGTCTTCGGTCTTAGATTCTTCAGCGGGGTGGTGGCCTTTTGCTTTTCTAACGGGTATCTCTAATCCAGATTCCCGACATTCATTATGAAGATTAATTTTCTACAAACACTGAGGAAAATTAAAAAAATCATTAACACAAAACAAAAAAATGTCTGATCCCCTTACCAGATAAGTGATGCAAAAGAATAAACAAACATTGGCCTCACAAAAACCAACAAATGAACATTCGCAGAACTCATGAAAACCTAAAAAATATCAAACAAAGATTCTAGTCATGCTGCAAAAAAAAAAAAAATGTTCAAATGCGTATAGTAAGTAACAAAGAGAAAAAAAAACATACATTTCTAGAATGACTCACACTTCGAGGAGCAGGTCCTTTACCAACATTATCAACTCGATTGCTTTCCTGAAGAACGCGATTACCAAAACTAAAATTGCGCCTAGAAGCCATGAATGCATGAAAAATACACTGAATCACTGCAATTGATAATTAATAAGTCAAATAGAACATGAACTATACATCGACTAAAACAAAACAAGATAGCATAGCTAAATTTTAAAGCATACACATGAACCCAAAACCTGAATTAAACCTGAACCTAAACTGGACTATTCGACCTAAATGATTAATCAGATCGATTGGGCGCAGCGATCTATTTTTCAGATCATCATCAGGTGTGAGTGTGACCTTACTTATGTTATATGCAAGGAAAGAGTAGACTAGGTGCAACTCATCAAAGAATAAAGCCTAGATCTGCTCTGACAAAAATGTACACAACTGAATCAGAACCAATGACACTGAAATGCTGAAGAATGACAGAAGAATAAAGCATCTAGGAATAGGAGACAGCTAGCATGCATTTTGTTAGTGCAGGATGAAATGAGATTCGGGCCTATGCCTTAAAAAGGCTAAAAATTTTACAGTCCCTCCATCACATCAAATGTTATGTCGAATGCATGAAGCATTAAATGTTGATAAAATAAATAACTAATTGTACAGATTAGTTATAAATCCCGTGATAAATCTTTTAATCCTAATTAGACCATGATTGAACAACATTTGTCAAATACAAACGAAATACTAGAAATTTCGCCATCTAAACTAGGCCTCGATAGATGGATGCCTTTTCCTCTGGTTGGAATGTGGATTGGCTACCACAAATAGAATTATTTGACAGCGATGGCAGGCTTAAAGCCTCTAGGACTGTCACTTATAGTATGATACTGATGAACTGACTATGAACACCTCTTGTATCATCGTAGGAAAATTAAGAAACGATCACAGGATGCTTATAGGTATTAAAAAAACAACCACCGTCAACTCATAGGGTCATACACGTACAGATCCAGCAAAAAAACAGTGCCACTTGATCAGGTTGCAGTACTGAAGACTAGCTAATACAGAATGTGCAAACAAATTTCAGTGCTACTTCTACAGTATGAAGAATGAACGAATTCAAATCAAAGGCGAACAACACTACAACAGGAAGGGCAGGGGCATACGAAAATTGCACAAACACATGGCCGGACGAGTGGATCTAAAAAAAAATGAAAGCAAAAAAAAAAAAAAAGATCCGCCATCCCAGGCTCCTAAAACGCAAAATCGGCATCATAGCGTCACTGCCGCATCCAAACTGCAGACGCGAGCACGGGTGTGATGTCCGTGGCTTTGGACTACAAGATAAGGAGGATAGCCGGCCCAGAACACCGAAGCAGTTGCGCGGGCTGCGAGAGAAACAGGCAGTGGCCGTGCGCGGCAGCCTGGGAATCGAAGGGGTGGAGCTGGGATGGCTGAAGACAGATCATGTTATAAATTTCGGCACAGCTAACGCGTCCATAAGTCGACAACCTCTTTGGCCCAACGTCCACTGAAGCCTACAATATATCCAGAACAGGCCTCAGGCTTTAACTCAACCCAAAAGACTAGCCTCTCTACCGTTAATTTTCAATACGGTACTAATCATATCCTAGCCCAATAAAACAACTCAAGTTACAACGTAATCAAATAATACACATATTCGACACAACTCTAACAAACTCCACATTAGCGAATATACACGTCACATTGAAGTCATCCAAATGTGAAGATCTGTGTACCGAAACTTGAGTCTTGAATTCACAGCTTAAAAAGCTGTCAACGAGTCACAGCTGACCCGTCCAAACAAGAACATTAGCTCTTGCAACTTCATACTCCATGACTCCACCTGCAGCTGTGCACCCTTCGAAAAATTTCGAAGAAATAACCAGAATAAATAATCTACAGAAAACTAGATATTAGGTAACCCTAGCAAAGAACCTGCAGCCTACGTATACGTCTGTACGAACAGCAAAGACTTGCCAAAGAACTCTTCTGGTAAAACATCATGTGCACTTGATTGGAACGGTGAACAAAAGAGCACAAGATAGAACTTCATCTTGGACTGACGTTGCAAGAAACGTCGAGTCGCCAATTAGACGATAATAATACGGAACTTGATTTCGGTCGAGTAACCCTAGCTGAGAGCCTTTGTATCACGATCCAATGGTGAAAGATCATACTTCATCGAAGACAAGGTGAAGAGAAATCAGCAACACAATATTCTGCAGAAACACTGATAACCTTCGTGTGTGCACGGTGGAATAATCTGCGGCCTCCCAGGTACGTATCTATGTACGTCCAGCAAATCCCCTTGAATATTGTCAAGGTTCCTTGTGTGCGCTTACCAAAAATCACCAAAACAGACCTTCCACGTTAGATCAACCAAAAGCGACAGTAGGAGAGAGAAGTGATGTGTCCTGCACCTTGATCCCCTCACGAACAGCAACAGGCAACAGGCCCTCGAGCAAACAGCAGCGGACGTGAATTTCCTCCGCCTGGGACAACAGAGGCAATAACTTTTCTTCTCCACAAATCGAACGGCAGCGCAGCTTTATAGATTAGGCACCTCCACCGACTAGAACTCGGGCCATGTTTAGATCCCACTCTCTCTTCGTCACATTAATATTTAGCTGCTTGTATAGAGCATTAAATGTAGGTAAAAAATAACTAATTACACAGTTTAGTTGAAAATCATGAGATGAATCTTTTGAGCCTAGTTGGTCTACGATCGGACAATATTTATCAAATAAGACGAAAATAATACTATTCATCGGTTTCATTTTTTTCCACGATCTAAACGGGCCTCGATCATCGAAATCAACTCTGCCTCCGGCAGCAGCTAAGCACGATCTGACTTCAAAAAA
>CM041633.1:4571593-4814173 GCA_023333625.1 Bothriochloa decipiens
CCCCTTAACCTAATCATACACTCATCGAGCATCATGTTTACTATTCCATCATGTAAAGCATATTAATTATCGAATAGTTTCCGTTAACGGAGAGTTAACGTTATCACTCAGATCCAAAGGACGAGCAGATTCAAGAATCGGGAGTTGATCCAGAGTTTGAAAACTTCTACCCCGAACATCAAGGCAAGCCCCGGATACATTTAAACCCTATTCTATTTATAAAAAGTTTTACCGCTTCAGCTCTGATATGTTGCATTTAGTAATAGGAGTTGAGTGAAAACCCACCAAATTGCATTACCTGTCTTATTCCTTATTCCTTGTTACCTATTGAAAAGATAAGTAGTTATGATTAGCCCTGCTTATTTATTTAATTATTCAAAGGCAAAAGAATGAAAAAGATGAGATTGGTTTCTTGTTGGAATCTTGATATTAGTAATAAATCGAGTCCGGACGGTGAACTTGCACTGGGAATGGAGTCCCTCTGTAGTGTTCTCGTCTGTTGATGCCCTAGGTCCCGTCCGTTGGTAAACTGGATGATATCGAGAATTTAGAAATCCACATGCATGAAGTGGTATACGGATGGTTGGAGCCGTGTATGCCATGGAGTGACCTAGCGTGGGGTCAGAGAATCCCATCTGCTGTCATAGTGTGTTTTAGTGTGGGGTTTAAGTTCCCATGTATCTCGGTACGCTGGGCCGTAGAGCTCACGTGTATCATGTGGTGATATACGGCTGAGGTTGTTATCCCGGTATATCGGTGCACCTGGGGTGCTTCGGAGTTAAAGTCTCCGGTATGCTCAGTCACCTAGGTCCCAGCTGGGTATGAAAATGGATTGGAATCGCCGTTGCTTCTCGGAGAAGGAGACTCGATCGTTGTTCATCATCGTAGTAACAACTTGAACAAAAGTTAAGATTCAATAATGAAGTTGAGTGATAATGGGAGTTAGCCCAAACAAATCTCTCCTTCTATAAAGTTTTTCCGCAAAATTTCTTATCTCTTACAGACCTTACCTTGTCCCTCTAGCCTGCATTTCTGTTTTCTCTACCCTTCTCTTTCGTCGGGTCAGTCTTGTTGAGTACTTTGTACTCAGGTTTTGTTGAACCCCTGTTGCAGGTGAGCTTCATGGACAGGAGTGTTATGCATCCTGCTGCATGACAGTCGTCGAGGAAAGCGACGACGAATAAAGATGTTAAGCTCTTGGGCGGAGCTTTTGTGTAATATTGTAATCTACTGCTACTCCACTTCTATTATGGTTTGTATAACTTAAACCTATCATTGTAAATATTTTGAAACTCAGAGTTTGTAAATGTATGTTATTGTAAGTCTTCCGCTGTTTTACTCCGTAGTAGTTTATTTATATGAAACTGTTGTAATACTGCAATGTCTCTCTACAATGATTGATCCTGCTCGGAGAATCGTGGATGATTCGGGATTTACCCGACAGACTTTTTAAGTCGTATGGAACACAGTCATGGTTATTTGGAGTCTGTTTAGACAATAATCATGCGTGTGGGCCATATGATTTAGGAGGTTCTGCCACAGTCACCATCGAGGGTCAGCAGATCGTCCCATACAAATGGGACCACTTCTACCGGGTGCAGGACGTATCTGGTGAAGTTCTTGCTCACAAGATCTTGAGGGAGTTTTGGGTGAGTCTTTGCATTGCACCGCATATTTCAATACCACGCATTCGTTGCTCTTTCTTGAAACAATGAAATGATGTTGTAATCATGTGTGCAGTTGTACTTCCAGTTGGAGGAGGGGCACGACGAGCAGCAGGCGACGCGGCGGCAGGATGCGGTCTGCCGCAGCCTTCTCAAGGACATGTACCACGAGGCGCATCTCCAGGCCGTCATCACCTACTACGCCGATGTGAAACGCGAGGTGGTGAGGAAGGAGGACGTCAAGGAGTTGCTACTGGAGAGGGAGACCGACCTCACCGAGGAGCAGTACATGCAGGTAATTAATTAAGTACGAACGTTATGATTCCTCTTCGAGGAGCAATACATTCAATTCATCGCCTGGAATATCAAATACTTGAATTCCATGCAGGTGTGTCCAACCTGGTGCGATAAGTTCCCCGACTGCTGGCTTCAAATTGTGCGTGCGTGGCAAACGGACAAGGCGTACGCGGACCGTAAAGAAGATCGGAGAAAACGCCTAGAGCATCCTCAGGCAACACACCACCAAGGGAACAAGACGCTCCCTGAGTTCATGGAGGACTGGGTATGCTTCTGTTGATCCATTTATTATAGCTCTCAATTGTCACTATTTGTAAGTTCTAACCATGCTTCTGTTATCCTTGCAGAAGGAGTACCATCAGGGGCAGCAAATCAACGAGTTCACGGGGTTTGCCCTTTCTCGCAAGGGCAGCGTCGTCCACCGTCTACAACCCAGAGGATGGGCCCGACGTCTATGGCAGCATCAACGTCTACAACAACCTCGCCAAGTACGTCGAGGCGGGTGTCACGCTGCATGGGCCGACGTTTGACCCCACCATGGCCCCCCTGGACACGCGGCTCGTGATGAAGACAGGAGGAGGGAAGCAGCATGGCCGGTACGCTATTGCCAACGCCGCCATCGACTCGTCCTCTGTTCCAACACTGAGCCAGATCCGAAAAGAAGACGCGGAAAGTGGCGGGTCGGAAATCCCCATAGCGCCTCGGAGGCCGAGCAGCGCGCAGATGATGATGTCACTCCAGGTAAGTGCAGTTTCATTCGTTGTTCACTCGTTTCACACATGATGTACCTTGCCTTCACATACAATCAATCTTGCGGGTGTAATATTGCAGGCCATGGTCGAACAGCTGCAGGCCAGCCAGGCGGCCCAGTCAGCGAGGCATGAGGAGATGATAAGGCAGCAGGAGGCGCTGCATCAGCAGCAGGAGGCGGCCTATCAGCAGCAGATGGCGGCAATGTCGCAGCACTACCAGCGTTCGATAGCGCAGCTGACCGGCTACATCCGTTCCCAGATCCCAGGAACGGAAGAACCTCCTGCCTCGATCTTCGCTCCACCACCAGTTCCAGTTCCACTTCCAGTGCCTTTTCCTGTACACATTTCATCGGTGAGTATATTGCATGTTGCTTTAGCTTGTGCGGCCATCCTGCAGGTACTAATTACATCACTTGGCCTTTGTGTAGGCACAGTCGACGGGTTCGAACCCAACTCCAGGTGCCAGCCCTCCACTGGGTCCTTCTCCACCGCAGGGCAGTCCGACTTACCCGACCTACCCCGCCACCTACCCCACGCAGCAGTACCTGTGGCCTCCTCCAGCATCGCAGCACGGGTACTCCTCGTGGCCACAGGGGCCGACGGAGCAGGGGCACTCCGGGCCGGCAAGTGTCCCAGCGCCACAGTACAGGTGGAACTACGGTACGTCTGCGCAGTCGGGTTGGGCTCCGTGGGAGCAAGGTGGGGGATCTGGGACACCTGATGACGACGCTGCTAGCTAGATAGCCTTACTTCTCGCATTTGGACCTTTATCTATGGGATTGTTGCACATTGGCCATGTATGGACTCTTATGGCCATGGTATGTGTATTGTGGACTTGTATCGATGGATTTGAGCACGATCATGTGTCGATTAATGTTGAAACTGAATTTCATGCTGAATTATGGTTTATATGTGATGAAATGTTTATTATGTGATATATATGTGCTGAAATGACGAATGAACGAAAGGAAACAGCAAAAAAAAAGTGAAAAAAAATTTTTCGACCAGCTTTGCCGACGGCTAGGCCCGGCCGTCGGCAAATTTACCAAGTGTTTGTCGACGGCCGGCCATCGGCAAAGAAAGTCGTCAATTTTTTTTAAAAAAAACAAAAAAATTCCCTTTGCCGACGGCCGGCCGCGTCAGCCGTCGGCAAAGACCGCCGTTAGTGGGACGGCGCAGCCGCTGACGTGGCTCCTTCGTCGACGGGTGGTGTGGCCGTCGGCAAAGCTGCCGACGGCCGAACAGGTGGCCCTTGGCGAAGAAGTCTTTGCCGACCAATTCTTTGCCGACGGTCCTTTGCCGACGGCCGACGTGTCAGGCCGTCGGCAAAGCCTTCGCCGACGGTAAAGTCGTCTTTGCCGACGGCTTGAGGCCGTCGGCAAAGAAGGCGAGTCCGGTAGTGACACGTCTGAAAGTCTGAACAAGCAGACGCAGGAAAGGCAACCAAAGCTGAGTTTGATAACCTAAGAGCAGCCTCAAAACATTGGACATATTCAACCATAACAAAACGATCGATAACACTTCTTCTCCTTTTTTTTTTACACATAACTGCGCCAAATTTACAAAAGATAGCCCTGTGTGTCTTGAGGAAAACATTTAGCACTCCAGGATGCGAAAGGAATTGGAGCTTGTTTGGACAATGTCCACGACTCCACTCCAAAAAATGGAACGTACTTGAACACCAAACGATAAATGATGATGTTGTTTATAGTCATTGCAACCTGAGATTGAATCAAAATTCAAATGTACCCCCGTTTTTTTGTCCCTTTTTATTCACTGCCTTGTTTTTCAGTTTACTTCTTAATGGTTGGGCCGTTGAATTGACGGCATCGATCTCTGGTTCGGTACCCGAGCCGGTCCTAATAACTATGTCTCTTGGCATAATATTTACTATTTTATATGATATACCTATAGTTTCATATTATTTAGAATATGTAGCTTAAAGTGGCATGTTGTATATATGATTTTGTTCTACATGAAAATGAAACTAGATGAGCAAGAGTGGTGTTATAATCATTGTTATTCTCCTTTATGGAATCAGATATTTGGGCAAAATATTCAACGTAAACCACATCCTCGGTGCAATCGTGAAAACCATTATAAAACTGAAGTTTAGAGTTTTCAAAAAAATCTAAAACTATGCACATCAATAGTGTATCTATGGATGTGTATTATCACAAAACCGTACGACTTGGTACCGCTTTTGATAGGGGCCGGGTTGCCGCCTGTCATAGTACATGGATGACCTCTTAGACCACCGTCCTTTAGTGGCAGATGCTCTCGAGTCGGTCCAGCGTTGGCATATGATTACTTATTCGCCGTAGCTAGGCCTTGTTTTAGATTGCGAAAAAATTTTAACCTGATGAATAGTAACTCTTTTGTCTTATTTGACAAATATTGTCTTATTTGACAAATATTGTCCAATCGTGGACCAACTAGGCTTAAAAGATTCATCTCGTGATTTCAAACTAAACTGTGTAATTAGTTATTTTTTTAACTACATTTAATGCTCCATGCATGAGTCCAAAAATTGATGTGATGAAGAGAGAGTGAAAAAATTTGGCAATCTAAACAAGGCCTAGGTAGATTCTCCTAGTGGTATGGCTTGTCCGGACCCCGGGCTTATCCCTGTACAATCCGTACGCCGCCTCACGTTGGGGGTACGAGCCGTCGTTGTGTGCCATCCTGCGTCGAGTATCATAGCACGTCATCGGGCACGTCGGGCGAGGCGGTCTTGACGTCGGGAACTGTCCCACGTCGGGTGAGACGGAGTGATGTCGGGCGGGAGGTGACGTCGGTTGAAGTGGGCTTTGGTTGAATGGAGCCCTGATGGGGCAGCGAGATGTTGGGCCCTGGCCTCGTCGTAGAGGCCGTATTCGGTGGGCAGGCTTAACTTGGTTGCGAGGGTCCTTGGTCTTAGATTCTTCAGCGGGGTGGTGGCCTTTTGCTTTTCTAACGGGTATCTCTAATCCAGATCCCCGACATTCATTATGAAGATTAATTTTCTACAAACACAGAGGAAAATTAAAAAAATCATTAACACAAAGCAAAAAAAAATATATGTTCAAATGCGTATAGTAAGTAACAAAGATAAGAAAACATACATTTCTAGAATGACTCACACTCCGAGGAGCAGGTCCTTTACCAACATTATCAACTCGATTGCTTTCCTGAAGAACGCGATTACCAAAACTAAAATTGCGCCTAGAAGCCATGAATGCATGAAAAATACACTGAATCACTGCAATTGATAATTAATAAGTCAAATAGAACATGAACTATACATTGACTAAAACAAGACAAGATAGCATAGCTAAATTTTAAAGCATACACATGAACCCAAAACCTGAATTAAACCTGAACCTAAACTGGACTATTCAACCTAAATGATTAATCAGATCGATTGGGCGCATCGATCTATTCTTCAGATCATCATCAGGTGTGAGTGTGACCTTACTTATGTTATATGCAAGGAAAGAGTAGACTAGGTGCAACTCATCAAAGAATAAAGCCTAGATCTGCTCTGACAAAAAATGTACGCCACTGAATCAGAACCAATGACACTGAAATGCTGAAGAATGACAGAAGAATAAAGCATCTAGGGATAGGAGGCAGCTAGCATGCATTTTGTTAGTGCAGGATGAAACGAGAGATTCGGGCCTTGTTTAGATGCCTCAAAAAAGTTAGAAATTTTACTGTCCTTTTATCACATTAAATGTTGTGTAGAATGCATGGAACATTAAATATTAATCCTAGTTAGACCATAATTAGACAACATTTATCAAATACAGACGAAATGCTAGAAATTTCGTGATCTAAACGAGGCCTCGAGATGGATGCCTTTTCCTCCGGTTGGAATGTGAATTGGCTACCACAAATAGAATTATTGGACAGCGATGGCAGGCTTAAAGCCTCTAGGACAGTCACTTATGGTATGATACTGATAAACTGACTATGCAACACCTCTTGTATCATCATAGGAAAATTAAGAAACGATCACAGGATGCTTATAGGTACTAAAAAACAACCACCGTCAACTCATAGGGCCATACACGTACAGATCCAGCAAAAAAACAGTGCCACTTGATCAGGTTGCAGTACTGAAGACGAGCTAATACAGAATGTGCAAACAAATTTCAGTGCTACTTCAACAGTATGAAGAATGAACGAATTCAAATCAAAGGCGAACAACACTACAACAGGAAGGGGAGGGCCATACGAAAATTGCACAAACACATGGCCGGACGAGTGGATCTAAAAAAAATGAAAGCAAAAAAAAAAAAAAGGATCCGCCATCCCAGGCTCCTAAAACGCAAAATCGGCATCATAGCGTCACTGCCGCATCCAAACAGCAGACGCGAGTACGGGTGTGATGTCCGTGGCTTTGGACTACAAGATAAGGAGGAGAGCCGCCCCAGAACACCGAAGCAGTTGCGCGGGCTGCGACACAAACAGGCAGTGGCCGTGCGCGGCAGCCTGGGAATCGAAGGGGTGGAGCTGGGACGGCTGAAGACAGATCATGTTATAAATTTGGGCACAGCTTGTGCGTCCACGAGTCGACAACTTCTTTGGCCTAATATCTACTGAAGCCCACAACATATCCAGAATAGGCCTCAGGCCTTAACTCAACCTAAAAGACTAGCCTTTTTATCGCTAATTTTTAATACAGTACTAATCATATCCTAGTCCAATAAAATAACTTAAGTTATAACGTAATCAAATAGTACACATATTCGACACAACTCTAACAAACTCCACCTTAGCAAAGACACACGCCATATTGAAGTCATCTAAATATGAAGATCTGTGTACCAAAACTTGGGTCTTGAATTCACAGCTCAAAAAGCTGTCAACGAGTCATGGCTGACCCGTCCAAACAAGAACATTACCTCTTGTGACTTCATGCTCCATGACTCCACCTGCAGCTGTGCACCCTTCGAAGAATTCCGAAGAAATAACCAGAAGAAATAATTTGCAGAAAACTAGGTATTGGGTAACCCTAGCAAAGAACTTACAGCCAGCGTACACGTCTGTACGAACGGCAAAGACTTGCCAAAGAACTCTTCTGATAAAACATCATGTGCACTTGACTGGAACGGTGAACAAAAGAGCAGAAGATAGAACTCCATCTTGGACTAAAGTTGCAAGAAACGTCGAGTCGCCAATTAAAATGACACAGAAGAAATAGCCAAGCAACAACCGACGATAATATCATGGAACTTGATTCCGGTCGAGTAACCCTAGCTGAGAGCCTTTGTATCATGATCCAATGGTGAAAGATCATACTTCATCGAAGACACGGTGAAGAGAAATAAGCAACACAATAATCTGCACAAACACTGATAACCTTCGTGTGTGCACCGTGGAATAATCTGCAACGTCCCTGGTACGTACAGACCTTCCACGTTAGATCAACCAAAAGCAACAGTAGGAGAGAGAAGCGATGTGTCCTGCACCTTGATCCCCTCACGAACAGCAACAGGCAACACGTCCTCGAGCAAACAGCAGCGGACGTGAATTTCCTCCGCCTGGGACAATAGAGGCAATAACTTTTCTTCTCCACAAACCGAACGGCAGCGCAGCTTTATAGATTAGGCACCTCCACCGACGAACTCGATCATCGAAATCAACTCTGCCTCCGGCAGCAGCTAAGCACGATCTGACTTCAAAAAATTGCCGAGTACTCACGTAAAGAAGACTTTGGCGGCGGTGTCACGGAAGCACAAAATTGCTTTGTCACCTGAATCCGCGTGCTGTGCAGGAAATAAATCAACGGATAGGGGACAAAGCAGCAGACCTGATTAACGCGTCGTGAACTTTCCTTCTCTGCCCAGAAACGCTGCGCAGCCATTGATATGCCTGGTACGCTGAAAAAACGACACGGAAGGCGATTCCGTCTTGAACTCTGCGTAGAACTCCGCCTTGACTCGATCACTGGAGACATGACGAGTCACCGATTGACGGCACGGAAGGAAACCGCCGGTAGCAGAAATTCGTCGGACGACGACGGCGGCTGACGAAGAACAGGGATCAAACCCTGATTTTGAATACGACGAATAATAAGGAATAAAACCCTAAATTTTTTAATTAATTTTGTGTTCGGTTTCGATACCACCTGTCCTAAATAATGACGAATAAAAAATAAAGAATAAAAGATCAAATCACAGCGGGACACAAGATTTAACGTAAAAACCCCTCCAATACGAAGGGAAAAACCCCGGGCGTCAGCCAGCAACTCCTCACTATTATCAAGAGCCAGGTTACAACGCCGTGCGACGGCTTACAAGAAAATGAATGAATCAGTCACGATGGAACCCTAACACCGGGTATATGTACCGTCGAAAGTCGGCCTTTATAATGGGCAATGAATTTGAAATATCTTCAACAAACTCCACCTTGAGACAAATTTATCTTATAGCATAAATCAACACCTTCATCCTGTTCATAACAAAGAAAATACCACTGGTGCCAAATAGTCTCTTAGGCTAATCCACTGAACCAACTAAGCTTGAGCACAACTTAAACTTATCAACAGGAACAAACTCAGTCATCATATCAGTAGGATTATTATGAGTACTGATCTTGCATACCTTTAACTTATTATCCTCGATCATATCATAAATAAAATAATACTTGACGTCAATATGTTTAGTTCTCTCATGAAACATCTGATCTTTGGTAAGATAAATGGCACTTTGACTGTCACAAAATAAATTAACGCAAGAATCAACTCCACATAGCTCAGCGTACAAATCTTTCAGCCAAATCAATTTCTTACACGTCTCAGAAACAGCCATGTACTCTTTTTCAGTAGTAGACAAAGCAAAAATAGACTATAATGTAGCCCTCCAACTCACAGCACAACTGTCAACTATAAACACATAACCAGTGAGAGACCTGCGCCTGTCTAGATCAGCAGCATAATCTGAATCAAATAACCAATAAGTCTCTTATGAGTTTCGCCAAACTTTAAGACCTCGCTTGGAATAAAGCATTGGCGTAGGAATTTTACAGGAAAACATTTCCTTTGGTTTGCTTACGTCACATGCCGTTTGGATCAAAGGAAGGGATCCTTTCGTTCCTCTGGAAAGGCCAGCTATCCTTCATAAAACACAGGAATAAAAACATCCACTCCGACTCAACTTATTTGCGGGAGTGAGAAGTCCAAGGCACACATGCGACGGGAGGAGGTTCGTGTGAAGCTTAGGCCTTGTTTAGATCGCGCCAACTCGGGAGCCGGATTCCGCGATGCTACGGTGCCAATACTGTAGTAATTTTATTTTTATTTGCTAATAATTATCTAAATATTTATTAATTAGGTTTAAAATATTCGTCTCGCAAAGTACAACAAAACTGTGTAATTATTTTTTATTTTATCTATATTTAGTACTCCGTGTATTTGTCGATATTTTAATGTGGCGGAGAATATGAATTCTGTATAGTAAAATTTAAGGATGAATTTAAGGAACTAAACAGGCATCAATGAAGTCTTTGTTTTGGACCAAGAACGCCAGTGCATAGGGCTGCGTCGCCTCTTGGAACAGGTTAGCAGGTGGCGCAGTATATGCTTGACAGGAGAGAAGAAGAGTATTCGAGAGAAGAAGATGAGCAGTAAAGAGATAACAATGCAGTGGACTTAACAACTAAGGGACAAAATGGCACCACTCTATAGGTGCTTTATCAGTGACCATGCACTATACCTATACGTAAATAGAATAGAAAATTGGTCCATGGACCGTGCGTCACGTGCCCCTTTTTGTAAGAGCGTTTTACTTAGACAGGATAAATTTACTAAACAAAATATGCAACTAACAAAGTATATATTGCCATCCCATTAAGCATTAAAAATGACAATTTATCATTCAAGGTCTTATGATTCCTACGGTATGAATTACTGCGTTCCAAACACTTCTCATGTTTCATTCTTGTATTTCGAAATCCCATGGTTTTCTACCTTCTATCCATTCCTTTGTTTTCTACTTTTCTTTCCTCTCGTTCCTCTATTTTGTATTCGTACATTTCAAACAAGCCCCAAACAAGAATCTGCTGTGCCTTTAAGGTACCTAAAAATTCACTGACTTGTATCCAATGTTCTTTATCAGGATTAGACATATATTTATTAACCAAACTCATAGCATATGACAAATCTAGACGAGAGCAAACTATGTCATACATCAAAGACCCAACAACACTACAATAAGAAACTCTTGACATGTATTTAATATCTGCATCTGTATACAGCTGACAATTTAAAATGATGTGCAATAGGCTTTGCATTATGCAGACCATGACATAGAGGCAAAAAAAAAAAAGAGGAGGGGAGGCAGTGGTAGTGGCGGTGGCTCCATGGATCCATGGACCAGGAAATAAAATCCCCTAATCTACCGCAGAAACAAACAACACCAGTGCCGAAGGAGGCAAAAACACATCAAAAAATAGAGGACAAAGGGGGACATAGCTCGTCGGAAACCTAGACGTTGCCGGTCGCCGCACCGAGGAACGGCGAGTCGCCACCCCACCCACTCGGCTCGCCCTGTAGCGGAGACGAACAGAAATGCCAATGAGAAAGAGGAAAACGGAAACAATAAATTCGGGTGGCAGTTCTAAAAATTTCAAAGGCAGCGCTGGACCCACACCCAAAACAGCCAGAAGAAGCCCAAATGTGCACGGAACAAAAGGCAAGATCCAACATGCCACAATATGACATGAGACAGCGATGGACGGACACAAATCCGATTGTGGCTGCGTTTAGTTTGAGCGAATTTTGAAAGAAAATGTCACCTCGTTTCACCTCAGTGCACTATAGCATTTCGTTTGTATTTGGTAAAAATTGTTCAAACTTTGAGTAACTAGACTTAAAATATTCGTTTCGTAAAGTACAATAAAACCGTGTAATTAGTTTTTGATTTTATCTATATTTAGTACTCCATACATATGCCGGCATTTTGATGTGACGGATGATAAGAATTCTGCATAGTGAATTTTAGGATGATTTCTGGGTAGCTAAACACAGCCTGTGTCATGGGCAAGAAACAACCGGTCATCCTTTAGCGTTTTGGTTCGGTAAATCTAAAAGTCACTCGAGTGAAATTAAGCCTCTCGTCACTTGGGCCTTGTTTAGATCATGGGAAATAATAAATCCGATGAATAGTACCACTTTCGTCTTATTTGAAAAATATTATCCGATCGTGGATCAACTAGGCTCAAAAGATTCATCTTGTGATTTTTAACTAAACTTTATAATTAGTTATTTTTTTACCTATATTTACTGCTCTATGTAAGCAGCTAAATATTGATGTGATGGAGAGAGAGTGAAAAAATTGTAATTTTTGGACGGATCTAAACATGGCCTTGATTTTGCTGGCCATCGGATCACGCTTTCACGGTATAGATGAAGTGTGCGGTAACGCAGCAACCAACCGGTGGTGGGCCAAGGATGCCGCGGTTCTCGTTCTTATCCGTCTCTCCTTGACCGCAACTTTCCCCCCATCGGCACCGCTGCCTCGCCGCAGACGCCGTGGGTGCCCTTGCTGCCCCGTCGTCCTGCGCCACCACGGCGTGCGTGCGGCCTGCTGCCCGACGTCCCGGCACCGCTGCCTCACCGCTGACGCGTGGGCGCACCTGCTGCCTCGTAGTCTGGTGCAACCACGGCGCGCGTGCGGCCCTGCTTCCCGTCCGTCCCGGCACCACCATGACGCGCGCCCAGCATCCAGCGCCCTGCCATCCTGCCGGAGTAGGACCAGCGCCGTACCGCATGGCCGGGGTAACGCGGGTGCAGAGAGGCCTGGCAAGGGCAGGTAACCTTTGCCTCCTCTCTTCTTCGTGTCGCCGACGGGGCCATGGGAGTACGGCGCCTGCGGCCCAGTCCTCATCCGCTATAACCACTTCCTCGTGCTTTTGGTTACATATTACATCTTACTGTACTATATTTTACTCTTTCGATTTGAGTGTAAATTCTGTATTCAATTGGTGTAAATTTGTTGTTTGAATAAGAATGGTCATTTAGATTACTTCTATGTTTGTAAATGAGAATGCTCGACCAATTGAATTTGAAATTTGTTTGTTTTTCTGTTTTTAATTTGAATCTCTTCCCTTTTACAATTTGTAATTTTCCTCTGTTTTAATTTGAAATTTCTTATTATTTTCCTACAATAGAAATAATCTGTGAATTTGCAATTTGGCTTTTTTATTTTCTTTTATTATTTTTTTTCATCTTGTGGTAATAGAATTCGGGTATTTTTTCACCCGATTCCCTTTGCATGCTAAATTCAGGTGTTTTTAAGGCTATTGTCACCCGAGTGACAGGAGGGTGAAAATCACTCGTGTGACAGGTAGACAGACCCCGATAGACTAGTGCTTCTAATAGCCAGCTCTATTACCCATTCTTTTTATTAAAAATAATTGCCGTGATAACTTCCCTTTTGTACTTGTTAAAACAGATACTTGCTTCCGCGCTGATCATTGGTGAGTTCCTTGTTGCAAGAGTAGTACTGAATCACATGTCATGAAAATTAGATGGTGCTGGTTGAGCTGTGACAGCCAAAACCATGCATTTTTGTATCGAAAAAAAGGAGGGGAGTGATTAATTAATTATTAGACTATTCATTCTTACGAAGAGAGAATATCAAGCAAGCTTAAGCCGTACACAGCTGGGGGATGGATCGAGTAGCTACGACAAGCACAGACCTTTCTCATGGATTTTACATCACTGCTGGCTACTACTAGGATATGGATCGAATAGCTAGCAGCTAGCTTAGACGAACTAGAAGCAGCGATCACTGCCGGCAGCGTTAATTTTGTCCATAGTGCTGGCGACGAGTTCCCTGCACTCCCGGAGCAGCGAGATGCTTTTCCTGAGGCGGTCGTGCTTGGCGGCGGTGGCCGGCGTCGGCACCAGCATCCGCTCCACTCCGTCCATGTTGCTGCCCAGAACCTGGGCCGCGAGCTCATCCTCCAGATCTCTCTCCACGAGACGCTTGACAGTGTAGAGGACGTGCAGAACCTGGGCTCCACTCCGTCCATGTTGCTGCCCAGAACCTGGGCCGCGAGCTCATCCTCCAGATCTCTCTCCACGAGACGCTTGACACTGTAGAGGACGTGCAGCGCCAGGCCATCCACGAGGCGGAGCACGACGCAGCTCCAGTACGCGGCCAGGCGTGCCTTCAAGTCCAAGGCCTGCCCGGCGAGCTTCTGCTGCTGCTGCGGCTGCCTGAGATGCGACACGTCCACCTGGCCAAATCCCTGGAGTTCCACCACAGCGGGCTTCGAGTGGTCTTCCAAGGCTTGGAGGAACCTGGCATGGCCTTCCGTCGCCATCATGTGGTTCCACTTGATCGTGTAGTCCGGGTTCGCCGTGTAGTCGGCCACCAGCTCCATGTCGATGAGCTCCGCGACGTGCTGCGCCGACCGCGCCCTCGCCTTGTCCATGAGGCTCTGGACGGCGCGGCGCCAGGACGGATGCACCTGCGGGTAGCTGCGCGAGTGGTGCTGCAGGATCCCCAAGACCAGCTCCTCCACGTAGCCACACACCTGGGTGACGAGGCCGTGCGGGACGTGCGCGACACTCTCCAGCTTCTTCCTGAGCAGCACCAGGAGCGCGGACCGTGGCAGGAAGTTGGGGAGATTGATGCCCTTTGTCTCCTCCAGGACTCGCATCTCCTCCGCCTCGCCGACGACGGCGCCGCCTGCGGCTGCGGCGGGTAGCCTGCTCGCGTAGGATTCGAGCATCTCGGCCATGCGCGCGGTGCCGTGGCGCCTGCGGTCGTCTGGGTACTCGTCGAACTCGCCCCTCACGAGCACCTTCTCCAGCGAAGCGCGCACCTGTTTGACGATGTGGTAGAACTCCCTCACCGCGTCTGCGATTGTGTTGAGGTCCGGAGGCATCTGGCCGAGCTCGTCGCTGCTGCGGCTGAGCTTGTCGTTGATCTGCTTGACGATGTCGGGGAGGCACCGGCCGATGATGGACGCCTGAATCTGCGTGAGCCTCCCAGCGAGCGTGGGGATGCCCACCATTGACCTGTCGATCCGGGAGAGCAGAGGGTGCTCCGCGAACAGCCGCCGCTCCGCTGCTCGCGCCTCCTCGTATGTCTCGTCGCCGATGCGGTTGCGGACACACACGTAGCCGAGGCCGATGTGGACGTCGTCCACGGTCACCTTCTCCAGCAGGCCCTCGGGGGCCCTGTCGGCCTTTGTGACCACCGCGAGCGTGCGCTCGCCACTGCGGTCCACCTGCTGCGACATGCGGATGGACTCGCACGTCGAGAAGTCCACCGTGGCGGAGAGGACGTTGAGGATGATGCTCTCCCTGGGCGCGATGTAGGCCCTGATGATCCTGGCGATCTGGTCGTAGATGTCCTCGGGCTGGCCCTGCACGGGCACGCGGGTGATGCCCGGCAGGTCGACGAGGGTGAGGTCGGGCACGCCCTTCTTCCGCACGACCAGGGTGATGGGCGCGTCCGAGATGCCCTTGCCGGATCCCGCGATCGCAGCTGTCGCGGCGTCGATGGCGGCCGCGACCTCCGCCTCGGAGGCGATGGTCACCGAGCTGCCGCTGCCGTACTCGATGGCTCGGGCTCGTCGCCGTCCTGCAGCCGCATGACGAGCGGCACGCCGGTGCAGATGCCCTGCCCACGCGGGAGGCTGATGCCGGTCGCCGACGACGACGATGGTCGGGAGCTGGATGCCCTCCTGGCTCACGTTCAGCTGCCGCAGGCGGTCCACGGCGTCCAGCAGCGGGCGGATCTGGTCGTTGTACGAGGCCGCCATGGCGCTGGCGGTCACGGGGCTGGAGGCCGAGGAGGCCTTCACGTCCACGTCCTCCATTTCTAGCTCTAGCTCAGGTGCGGCGTCGTCGCCCAGACCAAAGCGCATATATATAAATCTCAATCCAATGGGAAGACAAGCTCAGCCACTGGCTATCTAGAGTGTTTGGATCTTAGACACACCGCCGCTCTCTGGAATCCAAGAAGAATACGCCGCTTTATTGATGCGAGGGGAGGGGAGGGGAGGGGAGGAGGCAAGCGAACAGTAAGCAAGATGCTGCTCTGCTTTTCACTGTGCTAGCTGCTCCACCATGCAAAGGAACTGGAATGCCTTCCCACCGAAGCAATGCAACGGAGGCGAGTACCGTCACTAGTACAGAATTGATTCATAGAGGCGTCTATGTTTCAGTGCAGAGGCAACCGCCTCTACCAAGATCTCTATCGGATCCATAAGCCAAAGCCGCCTCTAAAAACACACGTTGAGGGATGGCCGGGAATACCAACCCACTCTGAAAATATCCTCCATTTTCAGAGACGGCTGGAATCCTAGTCTCTTATGAAAAGGGATATTCATAGAAAACTTAACGGAGGTGGGTGAAAACAGTTAACCGAGGGGGCAAAGGCGGGCGAAAACAGTTAACCAAGGCGGGCAAAGGTGGGCGAAAACAGTTAACCGAGGCGGGCAAAGCAACTGCGTCCGTCGAAAGGTCTGCGTTAATGCAGACCTTCGGAGGCAACTGCCTCCATTATTCGATTTAAAAAATAAAAAAAAGCCTGAGCGAGCCCAATCGAGCCTGCCGTCGTCTTGTCCGCACCGCCGCCATTGCCACAGGCCCGCTGGACGCATGGGGCAAACCGCGACCACACGCCACTTGGCGCCCGGCCACATGTGCCGGAGGAAGGGCCCACCAGATCTTGGTGGTCCTCCTCGTCACCGGATCTGGGCGCGGCCCGCCTCCTCCCTGCCGGATCTGGGCGTGGCCGGCCTCATCCTCGCTGGATCTGGGCGCGGCACCGCGCAACCATCCTGGGAGAGAAGGGAGGGAGCCGCCGCCATGGGAGAGGAAGGGAGGCGAAGCCGGTGGGGGAAAAAGGGGAAGGAGTTGCTCCGGTGCTGGAGGTGCTCCACGCTCGACTTGGATCTGGCTGACCTTTACTTGGATCCGGCCGATCTCCGCCTCTGCCTCCCTGCCGCACACGCCGCTGTTAAGCCTTCACCACGGTGCATGCGCCAGCACTGCCTCTACCCTGCTGCTCCGTGCCACACGTGCCACTGCCGGTCAAGGGTGTGCGGCCCGCCACCATAAGGCGCGCGCGTGCGTCCTGCCGTTGATGCGAGCTCTAGCATGCAGAGGGAGAAGGAGGAGGAGGAGGGGGGAGAGGGAGCTAACAGAGAGGGAGGAGAGGGAGCTGCCGGTGTGAGCCCATGTCTGCGGTTTTTCCTGGAGGAGAGGGAGGAGAGGAGAGAGGGCGCCGAAGAAGTTAGCTGAATTAGAGTGTTAGGAGAGGATGAGTGACCCTGAAACCCTAAGGCAATGTATATATACAAGCCCGATAGAGAGGAATGGGCCATACGCTGGGCCTTGTCTGTATTAACACAGGCGGCCCTTATAGTGTGCCCAGCTCCGAAAATGGAATTATGGAGGTAGACGCCTTAAGACAACCGTCTCCAAAAATAGACCATTTTTGGAAGACAACCGCCTCCTTAAATCCATTTTCGGAGGCAGGCATTTCCTAACCGCTGTTGACGGTAAATAAGTGTCATTTTTAACCATCAACGAAAAATGAAAAAGGGCCCAAACATAAAGGCCACTTAGATATAGGGGGTTTACGATAGAATTCCATGAGTTTTGATGAATTTCTATTTCTGCAGTGTTTCAGCTGAAAAGAACCAAGAAAGGCCCACATATCATATTTATATAGAGAGAATAGACCCACGCACGTGAAGAAAGACTAATTCTCCTTTGTACCTCACACCCCGTTAGAAGGGCTGGTAGGATTAAAAGCCTGAGGTTAAGCATCCTCTGTGCTGTCTCTTTTCCTTTGGTGTCCCTAATAGAGCAGTAGTCGCATAGCTTGCCACAGGTTAGAAATAGGGTGCCGTAGCAGTCTTCTCTATATCCCTTATATCAAAATACCTTGTTTGCAGCTCAGGGGTTAAGCATAGACTTGGTTAGTCTCGCATGTTTTCTCCTTGCGGATAAACAAATACGACACTCTAGAAACATCTCCCGGGTGAAGTGCTCACTGATATCCATGTGCTTGCAGATTATTACTCTTTGATTCTTCTGTGTGTGTAACAAATATCAACAAGCATTTCTGGCACTGTTGCCAGGGAGAAAGACGGTGTGCTGAGTTAACTTAATGTCTTGCTTAATCTTGTACCATACTTTTATCCTTTTATCTTTTTATCTTTTCTTTTTCTTTTCTATCCTTATGGATAACCCAAATTTCACGCCTATCTTTGAATTTTCTGCACCTTCGGAGACCAGCCATAGATTATGAGAAACATCAAAGCCTATCTTTGCCCATAATTATGAGTTGCGTCTGAAGTTTTGCAATAGGTCAAAACCAACCCTTTTCTATAGCTGAGGTCGTGTCTTCTAATCAAGAAGGTAATGCACTTTTGGATACACCTAGAGAATCTTTTAATCTTCTTATAAATTCAGGTTTAGACCTACCTAGCCTTAGACCTTGTTCTTCTTTAATATTTTCATGCTGGTCTTAATCATATCACCTTCGGAGGAGTTTTCCTTTCTTTACCCGTTAGTAGAGCAAGGTTTGTCCTATTTAGTGGACACACTCCTTGCACTAGCCTTTATGATAAATTCCTAGAGGAAGAGAAAGCATCATTCCCCAAACAAGGAGAGGAAGTTTCCATAGCCACATTACAAACATTCCAATCCCAAGATTTGGCTATCCATCCCAAACCATTAGTACTCCAAAATCCTCTAAGGGAAGAAGAAATTCTACCCTTAGAAATTCTTTCTAATGATAATTTTGGGAGAAGCATAAATTTCCCGCTTCATAAGAGACCTTTGAGTGCATGTACTTTGAATCTTCTCGAGAAGGGATCTCTTAGAAAGTTTCTTAAACTCAATCCTTTTGAAGGATGTTTAGAAAGACTCAAGGATGGCATGTCAAGTGATGCCATAGAAGGAGAGCAAAGCCATATAGAATCCACTCATATCTTTTCCCCTTCTATGCCCACACCAGATATAAAACCCATTTTTCAACCAAGCCATATAGAATCCCTATGACTCCTTCTATGCTTTTCTCCTAAGACTCATGATGATCCTAGAAATCGACCAAGGCATCCAACGCATAGGATTCATCAAGACCACAAGGAAGATTGAGAAGAGCAACATCAATGGATAGAGAGCATTAAAAACCTATATGCTATTGCCATCAAATGTGTAGACAATGCCTTATATGAGACCAACTCGAGAGGCAATCCAAGGGAAATTTTGGACATTTATGAGCAATCGCCCTTGAAAGTTGAAAATGATGGAGACTTCAATGAGCAAGGAAGCTACTTCATAACACCCCATCAAATCCTTGCTCATATGAGAAATCTCCTAATTCACTTAGTCTCTCTAACATTGCCCCACATGAGATCTTCAACCCCCTCATGCTCCCTATTCCTAAAGATATAAAAAGGATGGTTGTAGATGTATATGTTTATCATAAATATTGTAGATTCACTGTGTTGGCTTGATCTTGAGATAGGTGCACATAAATTGGTGTTGAAGGGGAAACCACTTCACCAAAGCACTTCTTGAAGGTTCCCCAAGGACAAGCTTAGTGTCCTAAAACAAGCACTTTTCGACCAGAACATGAGTATTCACCTTCTTGCTATGTTGCCCTTGTGATTGAGCATAGAAATATAATTGTGAAAATACTCCTTCGGGTATTCTTGTCACTAACCCTTCCAGGCTTGGAGAAAATAGATCAAAGGAATGACAAATGCAAGGTATGTCCAACCAATCATTATGAAACATTGAATTATATTCATTTAATCTTGATTTTTGCAAAATTCAAGCTTGGCAAACCTCCATAAAAACATCTTTTGTCATATTGCTACATTATCTTGGTTGTCCTAACCTTTAAGACATGCTCAATTTGCTAAAACACTAGTCATGCCCTTTCATCACTACTTGAGTAAATCTCTATAATGCTTTTATGCTACCTTTGTTTACTATAGTATTCTTGGTTTTGAAGTATTTTAATGCACCTTTTAAATTAGGCATGGTGCTTAGTTTGATCTGTTTCCTGAATTAAGTTAGACAAGGTGTCTAGTTTGATTCTTAAACCTAAAGGTGTGCTGATTCTACTTCAAAAGACTTTCAAATTAAGCGTGCTGTTTAGGTTAAAATGCCTTCCTAAATCAAATTATACGTGGTGTCTAGATTAATCTTTGAGCCGATACTATGCTATAGTAGATGCTAGATATTTTGTTGGACTAACCCCTGTAGGAAAACTTCCAAATTCAAATTGGAAAAGTCCTGAGATGAACTCACACTAGAGATAAAGAGAGACACAATAATTTTGCACAAGGGAGACACAACTCAAGGAGAAGAAGAAGAGTGCCACACAAACATGATCCACAATCAAAGCACTCACTCCATGGAAGTAGGTGAGCAAGTTTCCATCATGCCACTTGAAGACAAAGCCCATCGTGGAGGACTTCGAGTTGCAGTTTTAGTTGCACTCTCTTGTCAACCATTAATCATTAGGAATCAAGAAAGATTGACAAGAGAAGAGCGTGCCACTTTCTGCATACTCACTTGCTAGATTGAAAAGCTGACGCATGAGGAAGGAAGGGCAACTCCTCTAGATGAACCAACCGAGTTCTTCCTCCTCTCATGCTCCCATTGCTCCACACACCGGTTTGCAATCTCTCAATTCATTATTGCTTTATTTCTATGAGTTTGAGTTATTTCATAATGCCTATATATGAGAATTAGATATAAGATAAAATCAATCCTCTAGAAAAGAAGTAATAGTAAATGTTCGAGCACTAGATGGTACTTATATCTCAACAACCCCACCTCCAAGTGACCAAATTAGATACATCGGTCGAAGTGGTAAATCAACACAAAATGTTCTTGCTATTGTTGATTTCGACATGCGATTCACATAAGCATCTATTGGGCAGCCTGGTTCTATGCATGACACAAGTGTGCTCTTTCATGCAATTGAACATGATCATGACAAGTTCCCAACACCCCCTCAAGGTATGTATATATGTATGCGGCTGGAATTTGTGTACATGAATCTCAGTTACACTTTTCTTATACTTAGGCAAATATATGCCGGGTATCCAAATAGGCCCGGATATTTGGCACCATACAAGGGTGAAAGGTATCACGTGCCAGAGTGGAGGAGGGGTCCTGCACTAAGAGGTGAGCAAGAGCTCTTTAATCATTTGCATTCAAGTATTCGAAATGTGGTGGAGCGTTCATTTGGTGTGTGGAAGATGAATTGGAGGGTTGTTCTCAAAATGCCAAGTTGCCTGATGAATAAGCAAAATATGATCATTGCTGCGACTATGTGTCTTCATAACTTTATTCGTGAGAATCATAACCAATTTGATGACAAGGATTTTCAGAAATTAGATCGGAATCTTGATTATGTGCCCACTGTACCTAAAAGGTATAGGAAGTATACCCCAAAAAAGGCAGGTGATACATCAACCTCATTAGTTAATGATCAGAACATGGATAAATTCCGCGATGACCTTAGCTAATGATCAGAACATGGATAAATTCCGCGATGACCTTGCAAAGGCAATCTATCTTTCTAGATCAGCATAGGCATGTATGTTTGTATTCGTTAGCCAAACATCATAAGCAAACGAAGAAGACTGTGTAATGGTTTATATTATTTTTTATTTAGATTTTTAATTCATGTCGAGGCAACAACCTGATCAAGATATGTCTACCTGACATGGTGTGCTTGTCTGCTTGTTCTGTGATCAAGATATGTACGTGACATCTCTCTTGGTCTGCTTGTTACGTCAGCTAGCAATAATGTCTGGATCATTGTCGATGAAATACCGTCGGCAGTCTACCACGGGGCTACCCGAGGCGGTAGAAGATTGGCGAGAGGTGCGCTAAGTCCTACGATCGAGATGTGACGCAAGATAGACAACCGAGGTTTATCCAGGTTCAGGCAGCGAGATGCCTAATACCCTACGTCCTACGTCTCTGTGGATTGTATTGATGAGTATACGTGTCTCAGACCATGATGATCCGAGATGTGGTCAGATGTCCTCTAAGGGACCCCTGCCCCTCATATATTCCGAAGAGACAGAGTTACAAACAAAGTAGCCTATTTGATACTATTACAAAATCGTGCGGTGCACGTCGTGTGCCGCATGTCTTCATCTTCTGGGCTGGGCCACTATCTCTGAGCGGGCCCAAAGGTAGCCCTGAGGGTATACGGGTTTATACCCCCACAATTGTTAAGCGGTGGTGCCAGGGGTATATTGGACTATTATCTTGTCTCAACCATTCAAGAGTTGTTGGTGAAGCTATTTTGCCAAACATTATTTTCAAAAATAGCTTAGCTTCACTTAGAAAGCGGTTGGTGAAGTTGTTGTTCAAAAAAACAACATCACTTTTTTCAAAAAAACCGGCATCACTAGTGAAGCTGAGTTGTGCCAAGCGAGCCCTATATATTGCAACAATTCCTTATTGGATTGGAACTTTACAAATTAGATATAATTTTTCCATGAAAGATATGTTTAGGCACCAATATGTACCTTAATTGATTATTATTATTATTTGAAATATGACAAGAGCTCTGCCATTTCATTTAAGGTAGAGATAAGAATGTTTAATACTATAGATACCCGCCATGGCGACCAACTCCGAGAGGAAGCTTGCCTTGATACTTCTTCCAATCAGATCATAATTTCTTGCAGGGCCACCGTCCCTGATATTTTTGGTGGGCCAGTGCCAAAACTCAAAATGAGACCTTATGTAAAGAAATAGTTTATTTTAAAAAAGTATATTTTTTTTATTTTGTTAATCCTATTCGTACTCCCTCTGTCCCAAAAAAAGTAATATTTTAGGATTTTTCAGACAGATTAGTTGTTATGGTGGGCAAAGTGTACAAGCGCCACACCAAGTCCAGTGGCTAGGCCTGGACGTGACAAATAGGCCTGGGCGTGGTCACCAGGTGCTGTTAGGCGCACAGGGAGTTTGTTTGGTTTAGTTGCTATTTATCAGGAATAATTAGGAGGTTGTTTTATTTAAAGTATTAGTCCTTAGATTGAGGAAAGGTTTGTTAGCAGTTTGGTATAAGTATGGAACAATTGTGATTAATGAGATTCAGTCTGGGATTGAGATCTTATCTCCCTTGGGCGCCCAGGCGCACTGTTCCCCGTCTCCCCTTTGTCCCCCTCGCTAAACCCCGCCGCGTCGAACACGGCGTCGCCTCTAGACGCCGAGACTCCAGACCTCGGTCGTTCCCCTCTCCTCCCTACTTCCTCTGCAGTGAGGCACGCCGTAACAACCTGGTATCAGCCATGTCCTCCTCGGCTCCTGTCACCCCCACCACCGCAGCCCCCACCATGCCCACCGCCGCCGCCCCTATCGCGCCTGCCGCCATCACCACCGCCGCACCATCCATCATCAGCACTTCTGCTGCCATCCTTCCCTCTGCACCGCTTTCCCAACCCACAGCAGCTGACGCCTATGTCCCCGACATAGGTCTTCAATGCCCTGAACATAGCCATCTATGGCATGCAACGCCAGATGGGTGAGCTCTCTCTACGCCTAGCAGTTGTCGAGGGTCGGCCTTCTTCATCCGCGCCGCCACTTCTGGCGCTGCCAGCATCAGGCCCAACCATCTAGGAGATCCTCTTCAGGCTGCCGTTTGCGCCACCAGCATCCACTGCGGTGCTTCCTGCCCCGGGGGCAGTGCCTCTTCCGCCACCGCCAACGCCGCTGCCAATGCCGCCGCCGTCCACAGGCGTTCCCATCACCCACATTTTTTTTCCGCCTTCGCCATCGCTCATGCCGTCCCTGTCCTCCGTCATGCAGGGACATGGATCATACGCAACACTACCATCAACCCCTATGTACTCTCCGCTGCCACGGCCTCATGTACCTCCAGAACTGGAAGGGCCAGCTGTTCCATGCTACCATAAGCAGTCCTTCCTGACCTACGATGGCAAGGTGTCCCCGCTCGGATGGCTACTCAAGTGCGAGAAGGTTTTTCATGGCTAGCAGACGTGCCACGCTGACTGAGTCTGGCTCACGTCATACCACCTCACGGGCACGACCCAGATGTGGTACACCATCCTGGAACATGACACCGGCCATCCCGAATGGGAGGAGTTCAAGCGCCTCTGCCACCAGCGCTTCGGTCCACCCCTGAGCACCAACCACTTGGTGGACTTGGCGCACCTGCCCTTCACGTCGACCATCAATGTGTACCTAGACGCATTCCAAGCACGCATGCCGCACGCTGGCAGCCTGTAACACCTCTGGTGTTAAATTAACTAAAACATGCCATGTCATCATATGCACTGGAAAGCATTCATGGTTAGGTCAACCTTAATGTTCATTTACTAAAACAAGTTTACATTTCATAGGTTGATTGAGTTTCTGTAATGTTTGTCACATGAAATAATAAAACCCTCTTTTCGAATGTCATTGCAAATGCTTAGTTTATACTCTATGTACTTGAGATGTAAACTGTGTTTACACTAGTGTCAAGCATAGTGTATAAGTCTAAGTCCAACCCTAAAAATGATTTCCATATTTGAAATTTAATTTGGATTCCAAAGCTTATTTCTAAGCCTGGCAATTCAAATTTAAAGTCAAATTGGAAATGCTATAAAAGTTTTTTTCAAAAGTCAACTTGGTCAACCAAGGGTGTCATTGGGTCAATGACCTAAAAATGTCCTTGGATGATGTTTGTGCTCACTAATAACCAACCAATTAAGTTAGAAACCAAATTGAGTTTAAACTCCATTTCAAAAACCCTTTATTTCCAACCCTAGTTTTATCCCCTTTTCTCTAAATCAAATTCTATAAAGAATTTGGAGATACTCTAAAAAGATAGTTTGTAGATCTTGACAAGAGCTACAAAGTTGGTATAGAAAGTTTTTCAAGTTTCCAAAAGGAATTTCAAATTAATTTGAAAATATAGTTTCTAGCAATTATCCCCTTTTTATTTTAAAACCATAATTCAAAAATTATGCATAATTTGAGAAAACTTTGTACATGAAAAATGTTTGGTTTCACAAACTCAAAATTTCATAGTTTTGAAGATTTTCAAGTTTTATTGAAAAATCAAAAGTAATTTCAAATACTTCTTTCTAGGGTTTTATCACCTTTTCAAATCTGAATTCAAATTTCAAAATCTATACAGAATTTGAGGATGCCAGTTAAACGAAAAGTGTAGCCCTTGAAAAGTTATGCAAATGATATTTTTGGAGATTTTCAAGTTCTTATATAAATTTGGGAGTAATTTGTATTTTAAACCAAGTGGCAATTCTGTAAATAAACCGAACAGTACCTAATCCTATCGGTGAACGCCATGGCCGGCTTCTCATCGCGCGCCGCCGTCCACCGCCGCGCCTTCCCGGCCAACCGAGCGCTCTTGGACGCGAGAGACTTCGTCGTCGTCGTGTCACCTGCTCCTTCATCGACTTCATGCTATAAATAGCAGTCGGCCGACGCCGCTCTCCTTCTTTCTTTCTCCCACCGCCGTCGCCGACGACCTCGCTCCGCCGTCGAAATTCGCCGCCGACGCTCCATCTCTGTCCAATTGCTTTCGTCCAAAGCTCCGCCACTTCCTCACGGTCAGTTTGAACCAGTTCAAGCTTGCTCTCATCGCCCGAGCTACCCGCACGCCACCTTCTTCTTCGCGGCCAGTCAGCCGAGCCGCCGCGCCATCGCCGCCGTTTGCCGCCGCCAAAGGTGAATATATTTTACCTTTAACCATGCAATCGTGTTCTCTGTGTCGTCCTGCATCTGATGCGCACCTTAGTTTGAGCAGCGCATTGCCGGAGGCCGCCGTGACGCCGTCGTGCCATCGGAGCGCCGCCGCCGCCATCACCGCCGTCGACCGCCGCTCAACCCAGCCACTCCGGACCTTCATTAATGTGCGCATCAGCGTCGTGGTGAGCTCCTGCGTCTATCTGTGTCATCAATTTGGTCAATCCCTTGCCGTGGTCGCCGGTAGCCGTAGCCCGCCGTCGGCGTAGTGCTGCCGCTCCGCCGCGCGTGTTGCCGTCCTGCCCAGAGACCGAGAGCGACTGCATGAAGTTGCCAAACTAGCTTGCCTGAGTGCCCTGCGTCTAACCGTAACCTTGCCGTCACCGGAAACCGCTTCGGTGAGCGACTGCGCCGCGCCCGAGCTCCGCCGCGCCGCCATCGCCGCCGGCGTGGGTGCCGCCGCCGCTCCCCAGCACCGTTACCCACTCCAATCGATGCGCCGTGTCAAGATGAGCAAGTAGGAGAAAACCCCATCGCCGGAGACCTCACCGACGGCGAGGAATCGCCAGTCAACTCCGGCGGGGTCGGCTGTTGACCCGGGAGCACTATGCCGAATTTCCTTTTTCTATTTTTGGAAAATGATTTAAATGCTATTTTCTTTGAAAATTCATAGTAATTCATTTATAGCTCCAAAACTTCTAAAAATTTTTGTGAATGTTCCTTATGATGTCATCTACCTAGGAAAAATATTAAATGCCAAATTTGAGTACTTTTTGCATATGTTAAAATTAGCCCTTTTAATTGAAAAATGAACCTTCAATGATTTTTAATAATTAAAATAATTGGCTTTTAATTCTGAAAATCGTTTTGCCATCTAATTAGGCTAAGAGCTTTCTAAAATAAAATTTTAGGCTTAATTTGATAACTTTAATTTTTATGCCTTTATTTAATGCTTTTAAATAATTAATTAACCCCTTTTAGTTAACTTAATCATTATAGGAATTGTGTGACTTGGGATTTATTGATGACCTTAGGTCATTAACCCTAATGACCTTTGGCACTTTAATTAATTGTTTGCGCTTATCTTAATCATGTCATTAGGGCTTAATTAATGTTATTTTATGTGTTTAATTAATTATAAAAATGGCGTAGTTAACCCTAATCAGTTATATAAGCGAAGTTTTGTTAGCTTGCAACTTTATCGTGAAGAAAAGTTGTACTCGATCCTTTAATCTGATCATGCATCCATCGAGCATCATGTTTACTATTCCAGCATGTAAAGCATATTACTTATCGAGTAGTTTCCGTTAACGGAGAGTTAACGTTATCGCCCAGATCCGAAGGACGAGCAGATTCAAGAATCGGGAGCTGATCCAGAGTTTGAGAACTTCTACCCCGAACATCAAGGCAAGCCCCGGATGCATTTAAACCCTATTCTATTTATAAAAGTTTTACCGCTTCAGCTCTGATATGTTGCATTAAGTAATAGGAGTTGAGTGAAAACCCACAAATCGCATTACCTGTCTTATTCCTTATTCCTTGTTACCTACTGGGAAGATAAGTAGTTATGCTTAGCCCTGCTTATTTATTTAATTGTTCAAAGGCAAAAGAATGAAAAAGATGAGATTTGTTTTCATGTCGGAATCTTGATGATAGTAATAAATCGAGTCCGGACGGCGAACTTGCACCGGGAATGGAGTCCCTCTGTAGTGTTCTCGTCTGTTGATGCCCTAGGTCCCGTCCGATGGTGACCTGTCGATAATCGAGAAATTAGAAAATCCACATGCATGAAGTGGTATACGGATGGTTGTAGCCGTGTATGCCATGGAGTGACCTAGCGTGGGGCCAGAGAATCCCATCTGTGTCATAGTGTGTTTTACTGTGGGGTTTAAGTTCCCATGTATCTCGGTACGCTGGGACGCAGAGCTCACGTGTATCATGTGGTGATATACGGCTAAGGTTGTTATCCCGGTATATCGGTGCACCTGGGGTGCTTCGGAGTTAAAGTCTCCGATATGCCCAGTCACCTAGGTCCCAGCTGGGTAAGGAAATGGATTCGAATCGCCGTTGCTTCTCGGAGAAGAAGACTCGATCACTGATCATCATCGTAGTAACAACTTGAATAACAATTAATGTTCAAGAATGAAGTTGGTTGATAATGGGAGATAGTCTCAGCAACTTCTCTTTCTGTAAAGCTTTTTTGCAAAATTTCTTATCCCTTACAAGCCTTACCTTGTCCCTCTAGCCTGCATCTCTTGAGTCTCTACCCTTCTCTTTCGTCGGGTCAGTCTTGTTGAGTACTGTTGTACTCAGGGTTTGTTGAACCCCTGTTGCAGGTGAGCTTCATGGGCAGGAGTGTTATGCATCCTGCTGCATGACAGTCGTCGAGGAAAGCGACGACGAATAAAGATGTTTAGCTCTTGGGCAGAGCTTTTGTGTAATATTGTAATCTACTGCTACTCCACTACTATTATGGTTTGTATAAATTAAACCTATCATTGTAAATATTTGAAACTCAGAGTTTGTAAATGTATGTTATTGTAAGTCTTCCGCTGTTTTACTCCGTGGTAAGTTATTTTTATCAAACTGTTGTAATACTGCAATGTCTCTCTACAATGATTGATCCTGCTCGGAGAATCGTGGATGATTCGGGATTTACCCGACAGACTTTTTGTCGATATTCAAATCGCATATTTATGATGTCGATATCCAATCATACCCTATCTGTCATGGTTGACACTATCCGTATTCGAATCTAAATCCGAATAGAAATATGAAAACAAATATGATATTGGTGATATCCGTTCATATCCGATCCGTTTTCATCACGAGTGATGAACAGTATGTCCACGGCCACAAGTGTGCACGCGTGTTCTATCTGGAGGCCGCAGATTATATTGTGGAGGAGCCCGATGAGGGCGACGAGGAGGAACTCCCTGCTTCGGCTGCTGATCCTCCACCATTTAATCCCAATGCACCGATGATCTCGCTCAATGCCATCACTGGCATCCGCACAAAGGACACCATGCAGCTGTACATCTAGATCGGCAATGAGTAGTTCATCGCGCTGCTGGATTCAGGGTCCACGCACAATTTTGTGCACGGCGACGCCGCCCGCCGTGTCGGCCTTTAGTTCCACCCCTGCTCGAGCGACGGGGTCATTGTCGCCAATGGGGACCATGTGGCCTGTCGTGGCCTCGCAAAGGACGTCACCATCTGCATTGCCGATGAAACACTCTCCATCGACTGCTACTCCATCCCCATCGACGGCTACGACATGTTCCTGGGCGTGACCTTCCTGCGCACGTTGGGACCTATACTGTGGGACTTCGACGACCTGTGCATGGTGTTCTCGTGTGAGGGTTGCCGTGTGTTCTGGCATGGCATCGGCTCCACGCGCCATAATGTCCAGTCCACCCGTCGCCTCCATACAACCCACCATGATGGGCCGGCTGTGCTGGACCGCCTGCTTCAGTCATTCGACGACATCTTCGTCGAACCACAAGGGCTACTGTAACACCCCTGGTGTTAACCATGAGTTTGCATTGCATATCATCTGCATCAAATCACATCCATGTCATGATCTGCTTGGATGTTTGTTTGCCTTTCAATTAAATTGATTAAATTGCCCTAGGTAAAATTTATGGTTCTGGGGTGCAAATGATTGATGAATATCTCTAGACGTGTTTAGGGTAATGTATTGATGAATGTTTTCTTAGTCATGAGGTTTAAAAATCCGTCAATATAAAGTTAGGGTTTAATTACAATAATTGTGACTACTCAACCTAAACAAGAAAGGGTAGCAACGTTGCTCATCTTACTTTGGACCCTTAATAAAAATTATAGAGAAAAATACAAGGAACAAAAGTTGTTTAATGTGTATTTCATGAAAATGCTTTTAAGGCTTCCAAAAAGAGCAAAAACAGTATGGAGAATATTGAAAATTAATATTTTTGTAATTCAAATTTGACCCAAATTCACGCTTTCAAATCTAGGCCGAACTAGCCAAAACTTCCTATGTATGAAATGTTCTATTCATCGAGAAGAACATTTTTTGTATTCAAAGTTTTTCAAGATTTGGCTTGATTTGGGATCTACAGGGTGGTTTTGTTTGCACACATTTTAAATAAATAAAAAAAGTGGGCCCCGCGTCATACTCCTCCTCTCACTTTTCCCTTGCTTCTCTGCTTCCCACGGCAGAGCACGGCGCCGGCACCGTCGCTGCCACCGCTGCGCTTGCTCGCTGACCGCCCCGCTCGCCGCCAAGCAAAACGCGACGCTGGCCAACGCACGCGACCGTGCACTTGAGTGCGCACACCTCTGCCCGCCCTCGCTGCGCTGCTGCCACTGCCGCTCCACCTGCCACCCTGTCACCGCCCATTGGGCACGCCCGGCCATGTCCCTGTTGATGCAAAATTCTATCTGCAAACACACCGGGCTAATACCTCAATTCGATATCCGAAGCGTGCCAGTCGATTTGACCTGTTAATCGACAAGGATGATAATTTGAATAAAAACTGAACGAGACGACAGCGATACGTCCAGACGTCAAAGCTCAGAATGTATTCGATAACTGTTGAACAGATCTGACAAGACGACAGCGATACGCCCGGAAGTCAAAGCCTGAATCGTGCTCGGTAGACGCGGAACTTGCAAGGTCACCGGAGATCAAGTTGATGCAGCCCGTTGATTCTTGAAAGAACTCATTAAAAAAGAGAAAATACTTGACGAAGCCGTCGAAAAGTAAAGTGCTGGTAGAAGTAAATTGAGATAAAAAGTAGATTTATTTATTGATGCTTCGATGTCCATTACAATACCCTTCGGCACATATTTATACTCTACTAGTCGAAGAATCATAACTGAATAAGAAAAACTTAAATATAGAAAAATAAACTTACTCATTATACGAACTCTATCTCTAAAGGAAAGAAATAAAACTCGTATAGGAACTGGACTCAGACTACACTACGAAAACTTAAAGCTCACATGATGCCAATCCTCTGTCCGTTTTCGTCATGATGAAGCTATCTTTCCATCGGCATATTCTCTGGCTTCGGCAACAATCTTCTAATCTCTGGCCTGTTTCATCGTCAACAACCCTTCAACTTCATCGGCAGCAATCCTCTAGCTTCCCGCGAATCTCATCGGTAACAGCTCTTCAGCCTTATTGGTAACAACTCAGACCAATCCACCCTTTATCGGCAACCATTCATCGGCAACATCCAAAGCAATGCCGAAGACAAAACAATAACTTATCCTTTGCCGATTAGCTCAATTTCTGATTCTTACTGACACGTGCTGAAAAACGGTGTCAACACATGCCCCCAAATTTTGGAGTATAAAATACTTTATGCACCGAAATTTCCTCCAAGTCATGATTACCCACTGCCGAGCCACCTAAACGCCCCCTCGAACCTTGCGCGCGCCGCCATAAAAACCCTGTGTCAATAGGCCCATAAAACACTTCCTCCGTCACGGCCCATCCTTCACTCTCGATTCAACCCTAGCAATTTCTCTCTCCGACGGTGACATCAGCAAGCAGTCTTCCTGCGAATTCGACTGGTGGCATTCTCAGCGGCGATTCTTAGCCTCTATTAGCATTCTTCGTTCTCTCTATCTTCATCTGCGGCCATGGCTGTCCCCTTCGACGTCCCCAAGGTTAATCTTCTTCTTTATCCGTCTTTTGACTTTTCCTCTCTTCCGCAGAGTTCATGACTCCTCCTCATTTCAATCTTTAATCTCAGTAACTTCACAATAAAATTCTCATCCCTACACATCAAAACCAATTCATCTGCCTAGGCCCAATGGGGAATCCAGACCCAACTGATATTATAAATGCTGAAACCAATCGAATTCCCTTTAGAGCTCAGAACTTCGATTTGGGTCTTTGGACTGACACTTTTCGATCTTGGCCGAAAACCACTAAGGGATGGAAAGATTATTATCTAAGGATTGCCAGACCGATGGAGCTGTACTGGGCAAAACAAAAACTAGACCAGTGCATCAAATTGTCCATTGCCGATATGGAGAGGAACGAGTCACTGCTAATCGCTGCCTCCTACTTTTGGTCTGATACCATGAATGCCTTCATCTTCAAACATGGACCAGCCTCCCCCACTCTTGCTGATGTAGTCATGCTCACTGGCCTAGATGTCTCAACTGTCGATGACAACACTCTATTTTAGAGGAAGCCTGAGCATCAGCTGATCACCAGGAACATCGGCGGTTGGACCGGATATATCAGCGATTATCAGAAATCCGGATCGGTTAATCAAAAGGAGCACTCAGCTTTCTTGAACATGTGGTTTGAGAAATTCATCTTCTGCGACAAAACAGTTGGACTGACCAATATGCACCTTCCTGCAGCAGAGATGTTGGCTAACGGCGTCAGACTCCCACTTGGCCGATATCTCCTTGGCTCAGTTTACCATCTTCGTCACCAAGTGTCATAAAGGCTGCGTAAGGCGAATCCATCGGTAATCTGGGAGGCCCTTGGTGGTTCATCAATATGTGGCTGAATGCCCATATGCACAAATATTTTCACATCGATCTGTTTATCCAGCGATTCCCTCAAAATCTTCCTGATGACTATCAACTCGGGAAAGAAGAATCGGCAACACGCCCCCTCTCAACTTTGGAGAAGCACTGGCAGTATTACCAGGAGTGGAAGCAAACAGAGCTCAGATCGGTAATCTCTTCCACAGACTCTACATAGGCATCCCTTCTGAGCTTCGGGCCTGGGTCCCTTATGTTGATGAAGAAGTAAGATTTCCTCTTTTCTTCAACTTTATCGATGAGGCCTTGAATAAAGATGCCGATATTCTTAGTGCAATAATCACCCCTCGCACCATCCCAGTCAACATATTTGAAAGTGGGAAGAACATCAATACTACATATGAGTCCTACAATCCATCGGTAGTAACAAGACAACTAACTTTCGGGCAACTACCCATCAAACTTTGCTATGCCGATGTGATTAAGCCTAGAAAAATTATCACTAGCAACATGGATTGGTGCAAGATAGTCGCTCTTCCTCCTAATGCCGATACCTCTAATGTTGACCTGACCGACTGGGTACCGACTTCCTTCGTTACTGAATCTTTCAAATTATGGTGGCAAGAGTGGAAAGAGCAACTATTCTTCGCATCTCTTCACTTCTATTGGAATCTCATCGACCCTGATCATTCCATACCTGCTGATGCAGTAAGTTTGACCATCTGCACTTCTCCCAATTCTCTTTTTCAGTCTATCAGCAACTAACTCCTTTTCAACAGGTTGATGACCCAATTCAAACATTGAGCAAAAGTGGCAAAGTTATAAGGCTACAGCCGATATCTCCAATATCGACAATCAGCTACAGAGCTCCCTCATTAGATGCTCTGATGTGCCGCGGTCGTTTCAAGAAGAGCTCCTTCAAATCAAAATCGACCAGAAGTATGGCCGCTCCATCGGACATGGCTGCATCCTCAATACGAACATTCCAGGTAACTGTCTTATTTTCTCCTGTGTGTGCCGATTGCCGTGATATACTGATCTCATATTTCAGGGTGCAAGTTCTACATTTGATGAATCCTCATCGGCAACTCGCCCTTCATCTCCACCTGCTGCACCTTCATCGCCACGCCTCGTCATCCTTGACGATTCTCCAGAGGTACCCCTCAAATTAAACTCTGACCATCGTATCGGCACTTTTACTCATCTGTTTCTCTCATAGCACCAAGTAGTCTCATCGGCAACTGCTCCAAGTGCGCAGACACTCCAACCATCCATTGCCGATACCCCCCAGCCATCCGATGCTAATATTTTACAGCACAAGCGTAGGGCTTCATCAGAGGATGAGTCTCAATCAAAACGGTCGAGGCTTTCACCAGCTCCAATCACATCATCGGCATCCTCGCCTCGTCAGATATCGCTCGATGCTCCTGCGCAGGCTTCCCTATTGGCAACTGTTCTTCAACCGGCAATTGTTCCTGTACAAGAGTCTTCATCGGCACTGGTGTTGCAGCAGCAACCAACCGAGGCACCAACGCAGAAAACGCCATCGGCAATCACATCTCAGGTTACTTCCTCCAGCCAAAGGCGAGAAATTTCCTTGAAGCAAGTAAGTTAACTTCCTTAGTTAATTTTTCAACATTCATATCCTTTGGCTAACAACTCTTTCCTTTCAGGAGCAAGATTCCCCCGATTGCCTATTCTCTTTCTCTATTATTGGGGACATTCCTGACGATGAAGAGAATGAAGAAAGCTCTGCTCCAGCCTCCGAAGCCTTATCATCCGAAATCAAGTCTAGGCTGGAGACATTGCTATCCCTGCTGCAACAGGACACATCTTAGCTAATCCAGGACTCTGACTCCACCAGGGCAACTTTCAAGGCAATCCGAGGCTAGATCCCTGCCGATGTTGAAGAGACACTCTTTCAAGCCGCACACATAGAGAATCGGCAACTCCAGTATCAGAAAGCTGCTAAACGTATTGCCGACAAAATTACCCAGGCACGATTCCAGGAGGAGATGATGAAGCACAAACAATCTGTCGATGAGAAACACAAAGACATCGGCAAACTAGAAACCTCCCGTGCAGAGCTAGAAGAGAAGATTTTCCAATTATCGGCAAAGAGAGATGCTTTATTAAAGAAACTGAAAAAGGTTGAAGAAGCCCTGGATACAGCCACTCAAGAGAAAGCCCAAATGCCTGACGCTATCAAGATTCTCCAGCAGGAAAGGGATAACCAAGCCCTCAAGACACTGGCCCTTAAGAAGAAAATCAAGCCAGTAGAAGACAATGCCGATGAAGACGAAAATACAATAGAGGAAGCCAACCAGATTCGCCTGCGTGCGATATCGGCTATTCATTCACTGCTAAACTTGTAAACTTCGTTTCCATCGGCAAAGTGGTGCATCAGCAACTTGTAAAACTTTATATTAACATAGAGCCGATACGTTTTTATTGGACAAGTATTATGTCTGTTTCTTCACGCATCCATCCAAATACTAGGATAATATTTTTTCAAATATTTACCGTTCAACGCTTTTGTAAATATTTCTTCTTTAAGAGTTTCTAGGATATAAGCATTACTAGGAACGGACCGATTTACTCGATAAGGACCTTCCCAATTAGGAGACCACTTGACGAATTTTGCGCTCTTAGTCCCAATCGGTAAAATCAGTTTTCAGACTAGATCGCCATATCATCTATATAAATTTCAACCAATGTGCCGATGTACTCATGAAAAATGTAATTCATTATTCTCTGATAAGTAGCACCGGCATTCTTCAAACCAAAAGTCATGACTATCCATTCAAATAACCCCATATGACCTGGACATCTGAAGGCAGTCTTAGAGATATCTTCTTCGGCCATAAAGATCTGATTATATCCGGCGTTCCCATCCATGAAGCTAATAGTCCGATGTCCAGCAGCAGCATCAATTAATAAATCGGCAACGGGCATCGGGTAGCCATCCATCGGTGCAGCTTTGTTAAGATTCCTGAAATCAATACAGACACGAAGTTTCCCATTCTTCTTGTAGACAGGAACCACATTAGAAATCCACTCAGCATATCAGCATTGTCGGATGAACTTTGCTTCAATCAATCTTGTTATTTCGGCCTTAATATCAGGCAGCACTTTAGGATTGCATCGGCGTGCTGGCTGCTGATGTGGCCGAAATCCTTGTTTGATAGGTAACCGATGTTCAATAATTGATCGATCTAACCCGGATATCTCTGTGTAATCCCAAGCAAAACAATCCTTATATTCTTTCAATAAAGCAATCAATTGTTCTCTGCTCTGGAGATCTAACTTAGCACTAACAAAAGTCGGCCTCAGCCTATCACCATCACCAATGTCTACTTCTACTAATTCATCAGCCGATGTAAATCCATGGCCTAATTTTCCATCATCGGCAAACCTATCCATTATAACTCATCTTTAGATCCGACTGCTTGGATCGGTGGCAGCTCATAATCAGCAATTCTGAGAAACTCTGAATCCCATGCTTCCCTCGATATAAACTTGGACCGCACGTAAGTTTCTGACTCTGTCGATGCAATTATATAAGATGAATCACCAGGGACTACCTCAATCTTATCTTCCACCCACTGTACGAGGCACTGGTGCATTGTAGAAGGAACGCAGCAATTGACATGAATCCAATCCCTTTCTAATAGTAGATTATAAGCACCTTTACCGCCGATGACAAAGAATGTGGTCGGCAATGTTTTGCTGCCGATGGTTAACTCAGTGCAAAGCGCTCCCTTAACTGATGATATATTACCTTCAAAGTCTTTAAGCTTCATATCAGTCTTGACCAAATCTTGATCCTCTTTTTCAAGCCTTCAGAACATGACATATGGCATAATATTAATTGCAGCTCCTTCATCTATGAGTATCTTGGATACTGGCTGTCCATCAACTCTACCTTTAACAAATAAAGATTTGAGATGTTGTCTCTCATCATCGGTAGGTTTCTCGAAAACAGCCATCATTGGATCTAAGGTCAACTGAGCTATTTGTTCGGAAGGAACAACTTCTTCTTCATCATCGTTAAGTGCTAGGAATTTCATCGGCAACATGAAAACCATGTTGATATCTGCCGATGGGCCTTCATCTTTATGCTTTGGTTACCACACTTGAGACTTCACCTGAGAGTTTTCTTTCCTGCCCTCACGTTACATCTTCCTTTTATCACACCTTCAGAACACCATTAAAAAAACTTTGTCTTCCGGACAGTCGATAAAGTTAGCCAACAGCTTCATCAAAGAATCCGACAGAGAATCGATCTCAACTTTTGCACCGCGTCGAAAAAGCCCTGCTGCTCCCCGCACTCCCACGCGGCCGCTCCACAGTCCTCACCACCATCCCATTACCAAACGCCCCATCAACTTCGCCAAATTTACCCACGACTGCCACTAATATATAACCAAAAAAAAAAAATATCCCCTCTCCTCTCCCTGTCTCCCACCCGTTGTTCCCCAACCCAGCAGCTGCCGCCAGTCCACTACCAGCGCGCGAGCTCAGCGGTCCTGCGATGGCGCGCCTCCCGCCCTCTGCCACCTGGGCCCGCGCCGGGATCACCGATGACTGCCCTGTCCTACTCGCCGGAAGCAGCTCCCGGTCCCTGCTCACCTGAAAGGCCCGTCGGCCTCGCCGCTAGCCAGGAACCCGTCCGTGCAGCATCGTTGCCTCGCTGCCAGCCAGGATCCCCGTCCTGCTGCTCCCCTGCAACGGACGCCGCCCGGCCGGCTCCACCGGTCCCAGCAGCCGGCGCCGGCGAACTGCGTCCCGGCTTGGCACTCCCCCGAGCCGGAAGGTGAGGGCCCTGCTCTCCCCCGTTTTGCCGTCAGATCTAGATGTTTTAGTGCCTTAGTGGGTGGATTGAGAGTGTGTATGCCGGTAGATTATCATGTATAGGAGGACACCCTGCTGTCCCCTTTCTCCCCGTCGGATCTGCAATTTTTGCAATTTTTGATACACTGTGACACATATACAGGTGACGTCTAGAGTACTCGGGTGGATGGGTGAGTTTTCTGTTGCTGGTTGCAATAATTTTGGGGGTGGGGGTGGGATTACAGAACAATTTTGGGGTTGCACACAAATTGCTAGTGTCACTTGATTTGTTTGACCTATGTGACCAAAATTTTTTTAATACAATAAGATGATAATGACAATTGGCAAGCATCACTTGTGTCCATGTAACTATTAATTGGATTCACATTATTCGAGCAAAATAACAGGTCACTGGTCCACATGTGCCAACGCAAAATAACAGGTCATTGGTTCACAAACCAAGCAAAAATAACACCGAGGAGCACCGCATAATCACCTTTATTAGATCAAGCAATGCCAGGTTTGTTAATTCTCAAGGCGAAACTAATGGTCCATCGGTCTGTGTCCATTCTCACAAAGATGCATGTGCAAACTGTCAACATAGCATCTTGAAATTTGCATTTGTAGTCAAATGGAAATATTGTAGTCTACTATGATGGAGAAACTGGTACCGTTTCAACAACCTCAGAGAGCCACTGCAACAGCACAAAGTAATTATAATTGTCAGAAAGTAGTTAGAATTGTGAGAAAACGATCTTAGAGTTGCAGGATCCGGCTTTATGATTTGTTTGGGCACCATTTACTTTGCAAATATTCATTAATTAGTTTTATTCTGGGATTAGTTTTCCATATTGTACTTGTATCCGTTTATGTACCCTGGATTTTTCAATGGGTATGATGAAGGTCAAGGACTTGCCAAGGCTGTATTGGAGTCACAATGACGCCCTTGTGGAACCACTCATCCGATGCTCTGCTATATGCTCACCATCCTTCTCACATGGTTAGTAGTTTAAAAAAGAGAAAGTGGTTCATTTAGTTATTTATTTATTAATTATTACCCAAGTGTTCCAAACTGATGAGGTTTTGCTATCGCAGGTGGATTTGAATAAAACACAGAATCCAGATACTTTTAGCCATTATCATGAGCTAGGCAGGCAGGCCCCTCATTTCCTCGTCAATGGGGTCTCATGGGGAAATTTGGATGACAAGGGTTCAATTCCAAGGAAGCAAGTGTTCCAAACTGATGAGGTTTTGCTATCACAGGTGGATTTGAATAAAACACAGAATCCAGATGGTTTTAACCATTATCATGAGCTAGGAAGGCAGGCTCCTCATTTCCTTGTCAATGGGGTCTCATGGGGGAATTTAGATGCCAAGGGTTCAATTCCAAGGAAGCCTGACTCTTGCAGTATACAGGGAAGGTCTGGTTGCCACTATATCATTGATTTAGAGAAACCAGCCACGTTGGATTGCAGTGTACAGGGAAAGTCTGGTTGTCCGTATATCATTGATTTAGAGAAACCAGCCACATTGAGTTCCAGCGTACAGGGAAAGTCTGGTTGCCACTATATCATTGATTTAGAGAAACCAGCCACATTGGATGATGATGATGCAGACTATGCTAACCGCAATGGTGGTCTTTCAGATAATTCACAATGTGTTCCACTGGATAGCTCTTCGGTGATGCGTGGTCACTTATGCACAGATCAAAGCGGCCCTTATGTTACTTCTGGTTAGTTCATCAAAATTCCTTATCTTTGCGATGCTTAGAGTATCATACTTCATGTATCTCTGGAGATTCCAAGCAAATTGCAATGGCACTACTAGAATTCACATGTGTATCTTTTAATAAACAGAAAATCAATTTTCTCTTAATACTATAGATAGACTACTTTTCAAAGAATAACACACAGGAAAACCTTAATATGGAGTGGCTCTACATATGTGTATTGGTTAGGTTACGGTCAGGTTAGGACTTCAATTAAAATTGGGATATGTGGTTATGGTTATGGATAAAGTTTAGTCCATGCTTTGTATCCATCAATAAATATGAAAGTGCTACTGTTGTAGCCTTGTGATGATCTGATGGCTGATTTGGGCAACAGCCGCATCTTGATGCAGCTGGAGCTGCTCTTTATTGGGGAGGAGCGCTGATAGTCATTACCCTGGGACACAGGCCACATGGCTGAATGCTAGTATATATCATACATGGTGGTTATTGCGTGTAAGACCTCAAGGTGGTGTGCATATTTGCCAAGGTGGAGCACTGGAGCTGGAGCTGCTCTTTATTGGGGAGGAGCGCTGATAGTCATTGCCCTGGGACGCAGGCCGCATGGCTGAATGCTAGTATATATCATACACGGTGGTTATTGCGTGTAAGATCTCAAGGTGGCCTGCATATTTGCCAAGGTGGAGCACTGGAGCTGTTAGATTTGTGTTGAATATTTGTATTGTTAGTTATACACGACTTGGTGGCTGGTTTAGGTGGCTGCTCCGGTCTGGCAGCATCCTAATGCCAGTGTAGCTGCTGATTATAAGGAAAGAGCGCACATAGTCATTGCCCCACGGATGTGGGCCACAAGGCTGAGCCTTATTAACAAATTTTGTGCCTTGGTGTTGTTTGTTTTGTGCTTCTTTGATCCATGGCGCTTGTGATCTTGTGCGCTTTGATATCAAATGATTTGATGCCGTCTGTGCGCTGCATTGATGATTTTTCTAACAGACTTCATGTCTAAATGCTCTTGCATTAGTACCATTATTAAAAGGGATCTGCCTTGAATTTCTCAGCTCTTAATAGGTTATCATGTGCTGTTAGTCAAATTGATTGCTGCAAGAATATCTTTTTGTGCTACACTTACAGCTGCTTTTGTACACTGTGTTGTTTATTGCACACGATTACTATAAGATTCTCATGAGGTATTTGATTGACTCTTCCAATCTTCTTAAGCAGGCTCAGTTGGTTCTAGTGATACTCTAGACAGTCATTCACCTGCCAGAACAAAGAATACGGCATTTGGACGCATGTTTATTGATCTGAATGTAGCCCAGGAGGATGATTTTAATTATTGTCTTGATCCCTCCAAATTGGTGTATTCTACTTCAACTAGTTCCGCTAGAAGACAGTCTGGAGGCTTTTGCAACAATTCATGCAAAACATTCCTCAAAGGAAGTGAATCTAGTATCGGATCATCGAAAGGGTCCTCCATAACAGTAGCCACGACTATCACTGGTCCAGATAATTCAAGGGAAGTGTTGGCTGCAGGTGTATTTCGTGATTTTCGGAGCCACAAGCCTTTCTTTATGGAAACATCAAATCCACTTCACAGAAAAAATACCCATCATCACATGATTTCCAGACTGGACTCTCAGGGTTGTATGGAAAGGGAAGTACCACGGAAAGAACTCTCAGTTCGTTCCAGCGGTGAAAATAATTCTTATTCAGGTTTAACTAAACTAGGAGGCAGCCAAGCCACAAATTTAATGGGACAAGCGCAGGCAGCTGTTGTTGTACATAGGGATAACCAAGAGGAAACTGCAGTAATATCTGATCACAAAGTGGAAGGCTTTGACCTAAATGTAGCGTTTGAGAGCAATGATTTTCCAGCAAATGATGAAAGCAGTTATTTAAGGCAACATGTAAATAATGATGGCAGACATTGTTTGGCTCAGAATGAGGCTCAGCAAAATATTGCTCCCATTGAATGTCCAATTATTAGAAACCAGAACATGGCTGCTAAGAGCACAGATGATGAGGATGTACAGAGCCCAGTTTCTGGAATTGTAATTAACAGGTCTGTTGTGATCCCAGAAACCCCACAAGGTCGTGATTATGCGTGTCCACGATCGAGATCGTCATGTAATGCAGCATTAGTTGTGCCTGAAGCTGTCAGCTTTGATGAAGCAGAGATGGGAGAGGACGAAAGAAGTGCTGCTACAGCAGCTGAGACACTTGTTTCCATGTTTGCAAGCAACTCTGCTTGGTTGACAGATGGCCCTGGAAGCAACCGTGAAACAGACACTGAAGATGAAAGGCAGGAACCTGCACCTTCATTGAATTCTTTTGAGGAAAGCATACTGAGCCTAGAGGAGATTAAAGATGATGGGGAATCAGTCCCGGTGAGAGCACTGGACAACGATGGGCCTTCTTGTGGGATCAAGCTGAAGAGAGGGAGGGGGTTGAGAAATTTCCAGAGGGAAATATTGCCAGGGCTTGTGTCTCTGGCGAGGCACGAGATATGTGATGACTTGCACTCCATAGGGTACGAAATCAGGAAAACCCGATCACGGAGGAGCCCTGGTGATGAAGGTAGCCCACCAACACGAATACGACTGCCAAGGCGTTGTTCTACCGCATGGAACCGATGAATGAGAAGCCCCTGATGGCACACTGTGACATCATTTCACAGCATGCAGTGGCAAGAAGCAGGAAGGAAAAGCATAGTTAGCTTTGCAGGCTGCTGAATCTAACTGGCTTTGCGAATCGCTTGGTGCGCTGAGCATGCATTGCCGGAAACGGAAGCTGTTGTATCAATAGCCATTTGATTGGAGAGATTTGTTTCAGTTGTAATCTGCCACTGCGGCCAAAGGCGAATAACCGCGTTAGATGTAATTGTGCTTTAGGAGGTGCATATCTGAATGTAGCAACTGGTGGTAAAGCTGATCTCCTTTTGTCTTGTCTTTGCTGCTGGATCGTGTACTATATACGTAGCTTCCTGCCTGGCGGGATGATGGATGGCTAGCTCTATATAATTGAATTGAATGGAATGGAATAAAATGTTGGCTGTGTGTTCTTGCACCTATTCACTGCAGATAGAGCTGCCTGTGGTCCATTTGTCAGATCATATGCGCCTGTGTTTAGGTTGTGTTTGGGAGCCGGAGTCACTTTGAATGAGTCCAAAACGGCTCCGTTTCGCAGTCATAGATGCTCTGCTTGTATGTAACAGGGGGCATACCATGACAACTGAAATTGCCAAAAGCCAAAAGCCAAAATTTCTGAAGTCCATAACCAGAACAACCTGAATTGAGAGTGGTAACTACAGCTGAGATCTCAGATCCCAGGATCAAGAACGAATCGACCAAGGATTGTAGGATTGTGCGTAATTTGTAACGTTGGGTTCCACTGGGATATATAGTCACTAGTCAGCCCACGATTTGAGATAGAAAAAAAAAGGTAAAAGTAATAGTTTGTCCTCCTATAACTTCTCGAACAGCGCATCTGCATCTCGCCGCCAGTGCACGTTTCCGCCGACGCAGCGTCGAGCTCGAGCACCAACCAGAGGACGTCGTCGTCTCTGCCCCAGGGAGGAGGCATGAGAAAGTGCCCCAAGCTGATGGCGCCCGTGGAGGACGCAGACGCCGGCGGCATTGGCCTCATCGACGAGCTCCTCCTCCACGTGTTCGCGCATTATCTGGACATGGCCGACCTCCTCCGCTGCGCAGCCACCTGCCGGCGCTGGCGCCGCCTAATCGCCCGCGAGGACGAGTTCATCCGCCGCCGCGACCGCGACCGTGGCAGCGTCGTCGGCTTCTTCCATCGAACGAGGCACAAGTACCAGTACCGCAGCGATTGGATCCGGAGCCGCTTCCTCCCGCCCCCGTTCACCTGGCGCGCCTTCCTAGGCGTGGGAGTGGCACTCGATGCCGACGGCGATCTGTCCAAGAACTCCGCCTGGTGGCGTCCCGGAGAGGCCGCCTCCTCCTCGAGCTGCACGGCGCGTCGGAGTCGGACAACGATGCCGACGCGGCCCTAAGGCTCGCCGTGGTCAACCTTACGACCGTCGTCGTCTTCAACCTCCCGTTCCTCGCCGGGAACGACAGGCCGCCAGAGCGGTACGCCTGCGCGTTCCTCATCGCCGCAGACCTCCATGACGGCGGCGTCCATCCCCCGCCCGCGGGATCCGCCGGCTTCCACGTCTTCTTGTTAGTTTCATTTTCATTTGCTTTTATGTAATCCTGTTGAGAACATTAGTTGCTTTGTTTTAGTTAAGTCGCGTAGAATCTTGGGTGGTTCAGAGATGTGCATGAACCACGCCGAGACCGCGCCCACGTGTGTTGCCCCATCGTGGCGCCGTCTGTGCATGTCCCACCGGCATTCCGAAAGAAACGGAGATTGGTGGAGGCGTCCGTGGCGGCGGGGTGGACCGGCTTCAAGCCATATATAAACTGAACAAAGGCTCAAAGGGTGGTTGCGCCGATTGGGCAAATATCTTGCAGTGTTTGTTGCATTCCATTCTCAGTTCACGCACATGTTTCGCTGCCTAGGGTTCTAGTCACCGCGGTCACTATCTGCCGGTGCCACGCCGCCGCCGAGCTCGATCCTGTGAGCTCGGTTCCAACATCTGGTATCAAAGCGAGGGAGACGAGAGATCAAGGCACACAACATGTGTTGTCGTGAGAGAAGGAGAGGGAGATGGCGCCGGAGTCCAGTTCATCGTCGAAGGGTGTCAAGGAGAGCTCCCTGGTCTGGCCGATGCTCACTCGCACAAATTACGTGGAGTGGGCGATGTTGGTGCAAATCAACTATGAGGCGCTGGAGATATGGGAGGTGATCGATCCTGGCACCAACGTCAAGAGGGCGGAAGATCGACAGGCCATGGGTGCGCTCATGAGATCTGTCCCCAAGGAGATGTGGCGGACCCTTGGCGCGAAGAAGACAGTGAAGGATGCCTGGGAACACGGTGAAGACGATGAAGGTTGGCACAGATCGCGTGAAGGAGATCAGTGTCCAGAAGCTGATCAAGGAGTTTGAGAACATCGAATTCAAAGAAGCTGAAAGTGTAGAGGACTTCGGCATGCGGATCATCAACCTCGTCGCGACACTGAAAACCCTCGGTGAGACAATCGATGATCCTTGAGTTGTTAAGAAATTTCTGCGTGTACTGCCCCCCGATTCAATCAGGTCGCTGTATCCATTGAAATGTTCTATGATTTGAAAACGCTGTCAATGGAGGATTTGGTGGGCCGATTGCGTGCAGTAGAAGATCGTTTCGAGGACAAAACCGAACCGGTGATAGATAAGATGGGCCGTCTGATGCTTGCGAAGGAGGAGTGGCTTGAGAAACACAAGCACCGTTTCCAGTTGACTCAAGGCCGTGAAAGAGGGAGCAGTAATGCTGGCCATGGCACAGGCAAAGCACCACATCATAATGATGGTGGTGGGCAGAAAGGCAATGGCAATGTGAAGCTTACCTCAGAAGGCACACCTCGACGCAAGGGCAGATGTAGAAACTATGGGATATATGGCCATTGGGCCGAGGACTGTAAACGTCCTAAGAAAGAGAAGAAGGGAGAGAAGAAAGAAGAAGCCAATGTCATTGTGCATGGGGCAAATCACAATCCTACTCTATTGTTGGCGGTGCCAAGTGACATCACTGAGTCACCTGTTGAGGTGGTTCACCTGACAGAGAAGAAGGTGATCCCAGTGTCTTGTCCTGATGGTGTGTGGATACTGGACACAGGTGCCAGTAATCACATGACTGGCTACAGAGAAGCTCTCTCTCATCTCAATGAGAAGATTAGGGGCACAGTTCATTTTGGTGATGGCTCCAGTGTAGAGATACATGGACTTGGGTCCATGGTTGTGCAGGGCAGAAAGCAGGAACATAAGGTCCTAACTGACATTTATTATATTCCTAAGCTTAGAAGTAATATTGTCAGTTTGGGGCAATTAGAAGAAAAAGGCTTTGAGGTGTCTTTGAAGGATGGTAGGTGTAATGTGTTTGATCAGGGAGGACACACCCTACTTATTTCAGCTCCAAGAACTACAAATCGCCTGTACACATATAAGTTCAATATTACTGCAGCTGTCTGTCTACTGAACAAGATTGATGATGATGCTTGGAGATGGCATGCAAGGTTTGGCCATCTAAATTTTAGATCACTGAGAGATCTTGGAAGAAAAGAAATGGTGTCAGGAATGCCAACTGTAGACAGGGTTGAACAGGTGTGTGATGGCTGCACTTTGGGAAAACAGCATAGAGCACCATTCCCAAGTGTCAGTCAATATCGTGCCAAGAAGGGTCTTGAGCTGCAACACACTGATCTCTGTGGTCAGATCACCCCATCTACTCCTGGTGGGAAGAAGTATTTTTTGCTGGTAGTTGATGATCACAGCAGGTTCATGTGGATTGAACTGTTGAAGTCTAAAGATGAGGCACTGTTTTATTTGAAGAAAGGGAAAACAAGGGAAGAGACTGAACTTGGTAGCAAAGTCAAAGGGATTAGGACTGACAGAGGTGGTGAGTTCAACTCAACTCAGTTCAGTGTGTTCTGCAATGAGTTTGGCATCAGGCATTTCACCACCACACCATATACTCCTCAACAAAATGGGGTGGTGGAGCATCGAAATCAGACTGTAGTTGAGATGGCCAGATGCATGATGAAAAGTAAAAATGTTCCAGCATGTTATTGGGGAGAAGCTATTGCTACAACAGTGTATGTGCTGAACAGGTCTCCAACTAAGAGCTTGGAGGATGTCACACCCTATGAAGCTTGGTATGGTAAGAGGCCTAGAGTTGATCATCTTAGAGTCTTTGGTTGTGTGGGACATGTGAAGAAAGTTGGGCCTGGGATAACTAAGTTATCTGACAGATCTCAGAAAATGGTGTTCATAGGGTATGAGAAAGGTACTAAGGGCTATAGGATGCTTGATCCTGTGTCAAAGTCACTGCACATTAGCAGAGATATCATTTTTGAAGAAAATCAAGCCTGGAATTGGAACAACCTAGGTGTTGTCCAAGGCCAGACTGAACATTTTGTTGTGGAGTATCCTATTACTGTTGGTGAACCGATAATAGAGCAAGCAGATGCAGAACCAGCCCCAGATAGCTCAGCTGCCAATTCTCCTGTACCAATAATGTCACACTCACCACCAGGAGGGTCTCAAGGATCCTCTGGAGCCTACACACCAGAGAATTCCATTGTGCAAGGTGGAAATCAGTTTGCAACACCACATAGTGGACAAACAGCAGATTCTGAAGGAGTTCCACTGAGATACAGAACACTATCAAACTTGTTTGATCACACTAAGGTGATGGAAGATGTTGAATATAGTGGGGTATGCATACTTGTAGATGATGAACCTGCTAGTATGGATGAGGCACTAGAGCAAACCTGCTGGAAGAAAGCCATGGATGCTAAACTTCAGTCAATCAGAGAGAACAACACATGGTCATTGTCAGACCTGCCTAAGAACCAGAAGGCAATAGGACTGAAGTGGGTGTTCAAGGTGAAAAGAGATGTTGTTGGGAACATTGTGAAACACAAAGCTAGATTAGTGGCTAAAGGGTATGCACAGAAACAGGGGGTGGATTATGATGAAGTGTTTGCACCAGTTGAAAGAATAGAGACAGTGAGAATTCTGTTGGCTCTTGCAGCACATGGAGACTGGGAAGTTCATCACATGGATGTGAAATCAGCTTTCCTAAATGGTGATCTCCAAGAACAAGTGTATGTTCATCAGCCTCCTGGGTTTATTGATGCTAGACATGCAGGAAAGGTGCTAAAGCTAAACAAGACCTTGTATGGCCTCAAACAGGCACCAAGGGCATGGAATGCCAGACTGGACCTGGAGCTAAAAGCCATGGGGTTTTAGAAAAGCATTGTGGAACATGGAGTGTATAAAAGAGGCACATGTGATTCATTGTTGCTTATAGGTGTTTATGTTGATGACCTTATTATCTGTGGACCAAGTAGCCTGAAGATCCGAGAGTTCAAGGATCAGATGCAGAAAATATTTAGCATGAGTGATCTTGGACTGCTCAGCTACTATTTGGGCATGGAGGTGAAACAAGAAAAGCATCAGATTACTATTTGTCAGAAGGCCTATGCTGAAAAGATTGTTGAGATGTGCAATATGGCAAGATGTAATCCTGTGGATACACCTATGGAGCAGAGAATCAAACCCTACTGCAAAACCTGGCACTGAACTTGATGCTACAAGATATAGGAGTGTCATTGGCAGTTTGAGGTATTTGGTCAATACCAGACTTGACATAGCTTATGCAGTTGGCATTGCAAGCAGATTCATGGAAGCACCAGCCAAGGAGCATTGGTCTGTAGTCAAAAGAATTGTGATGTATATTGCTGGCACACTTGACTATGGGTGCAAGTTTCAGAAGGGAGAAGGGATTGGTCTCAACATGTTGGGTTACACTGACAGTGATTGCTCTGGTGATTTGGTTCACAGAAAGAGTACTTCAGGATAATCTTCTACCTGGGCTCTAATCTGGTGACTTGGGCTTCTCAGAAGCAGAAGGTGGTGGCCTTATCTTCTTGTGAGGCAGAATACATAGCAGGAGCTTTAGGAGCGTGTCAGGGGGTGTGGCTCACTCGACTGATAGCAGATTTGGTTGGTGGAGAAGTTCAGAAATTTAGACTTCTAATTGACAATCAATCAGCTATCAGATTTGGTGTTTCATGAACGGAGTAAGCACATTGATACACGGTATCATTACATCCGTGACTGCATTGAGAAGAACATGGTGGATGTTGATCATGTTGGGACAGACGAAAAGGTGGCTGATATTCTGACGAAGCCTCTCGGGAGGATCAAGTTCGTGGAGTTCAGACTGAAGCTTGGCGTCGTTTTGGTGCAACAGGATTAAGGGGGTAAAATGTTAGTTTCATTTTCATTTGCTTTTATGTAATCCTGTTGAGAACATTAGTTGCTTTATTTTAGTTAAGTCGCGTAGAATCTTGGGTGGTTCAGAGATGTGCGTGAACCACGCCGAGACCGCGCCCAGGTGTGTTGCCCCGTCGTGGCGCCGTCTGTGCATATCCCACCGGCATTCCGAAAGAAACGGAGATCGGTGGAGGCATCCGTGGCGGCGGGGTGGACCGGCTTCAAGCCATATATAAACTGAACAAAGGCTCAAAGGGTGGTTGCGCCGATTGGGCAAATATCTCGCAGTGTTTGTTGCATTCCATTCTCAGTTCACGCACACGTTTCGCTGCCTAGGGTTCTAGCCGCTGCGGTCACCACCTGCCGGTGCCGCGCCGCCGCCGAGCTCGATCCTGTGAGCTCGGTTCCAACATTCCTGCTCTACAAGCGTGGCAAGTCCATGGCGTGCCGGTCCTGCTCGTCCGGCGACACCAACGCGTGGGGGCCGGAGAGCACGGTGTCCGGCGCCAACGTCAGGCCGTCAGCGGGACACGGCTGGCCGAGATGGCCAACCACGCCGGCGTGGCCGTGCGCGGCACCGTGTTCTGGCTGTCCGGCAAGGTGGTGTTCGGGCTCCGCGTGGATACGCTGCGGGCGACGGTGGAGTCGCCCAAGTGGTACGGCATGCACAGCTCCGGCTTCGGCTCCCTGTACCCGGACCGCCGGCTCACCGTGCTGCCGGACGGGCGGCTGGGCGCGGTGCAGCTCGGGCGAGGCGGCGGTGCCGGCACCTTCGTAGTGAACGTCTTCGCCCGGAACGACGGGAAGCGGGTGAGGCGCTGGACGTCGACCTGGAGCCGCTGCTGCCGCCGCCTTTCGCCGGCGGCGTGAGGATGGTCAGCCTGAGGGCGGTCTGTGAGGAGAACGGACTCGTCTTCTTTGCGACGCTGGATATTGGCGCCAGCCCGCAAATGAAGGTGGCGCCGTACACGCTGGACCTGGAGAAGAAGAAGGTGCAGCCGACTCTGGTCCGCCATGCACAAGGATGCTGCTTCTGCAAGCCGTTCTGTAGGCTTGTGGCTTTCATGGCTACCTCACCGGCGGGCTACCTCTCACATCGCTGCGTCCGTGAGATGAATAGAGGTCTCGTGTAAACTGTAAAGATGAGATGTGTGCGTCGTTCAAGACACTGAACCTGAGTTAGTCTCGTAGGTGGTTTTTTGCTCTGTTTTCTGTCAAGTCCGACAAACTTTTTTTTGGGGGTAATACAAACTTTTTTCGGGGTAATACAAACTTGCTTCCATCGGATTAAATCGAATTGAATGGAATAAAAGGTTGGTTGTTTTCTTGCACCTTTCACTGCAGAGTCTGCCAACAGTGGCTGCATGTGGTTCATTTGGCATTGAGGTGGCTGCGGATTCGCTATACGGATTGTGTGCAAACAAGGGCAGAAGTTACAGGCACAGTCAGACCACATTGCATTGCAATTATGAGAGAAGTTAAGACAAAATAGGAGTATAATGTGGTGCGTCGGTAAAACTAGGACAGTAGGCGTGGTTTGCCGCGCCCGTTTTAGCTCTGCGTTGATGTGGATTATATCTCGGCCACCCTGCATCTCTGCAACCGATGCAGAAAATTGGTAGAGATGTTTCATCAGTACCCAGAGAATACTAATGTGCATTTAAAAGAATATTCGCAGAAATATATAGCAATTTCACCGTAGTTATATCATGCGTTGGACTGTTGGAGGGTGAAGGTACACGTGCTGATCTACTAATGTTACCCAGAGAATACTAACTGTGCCTAAGTTGTGATGTATTAGGGAGGTCTCCCCCCTTGGCCTGAGTTCCCTTGATCCATCAATAGTCTGACTGAAGATAAAATGTCTAGATCTAGAGCCTGTTAGACAGCAAAACCACAAAATTGGAGATTGGAAATTCTGAGAATTTAGATGTTTGGCAGCTGCTTGTGATTCTAGAGCCATCTTCTGTATTATGGATTTCTCACTGGCGAAATATGTAGGGCGAGGACGACTCTCTAGAGACAACTCTCTAGAGCGTGCGTAAAACGGTTGGAGGGTATAATTTATATATAAAACGAAGGATTTTACTCAAATTTCTCTGAATGATAATTTAGAGAGTGAATATTTAAGAAAGACACTTGGGCCTAATCTATTTAGAAGAATAATCAGATTTCCATTTATCATGCTGTCGTGCATATAGATAATTTATAGATATCACCCCTTCTATTGATTTATTGAATATAGATCTGTGCTTGTCAGCAATACCGAATACAAACCGAAAGTACTCATGCTTACAATACAAATTGGAAATGGATCATAAGCAATAGTTTATTTTTGGCTCCCAAGCGGCCAAGCAATATGAATGAAAAAAATATTGATGCCCAATTGATATTCCATTATGCATCGCCTCAACATTTCTGCCCATCGGATTCAAAGCGCTGGGCCGGTGCCCAGTGCGGCAAGGCGGGGCTGAAGTGGCTCGAGATAACTCGCGAGTCGAGCAGCTGGACGATGGCCGGGACGTTGGTCACGCATCGGGGGACCTTGTACTGCCCGATGGACGCGCCGCCATGGGAGATGGCGAAGTCGGCGAGCTTCTCGAAGGTGCCCGACCGGACAACCCGGATCTCCAGCGGCCCGATGGAGCCGTCCACCACTCTAAACATCCGGTAGATGTAGTTCAGGGCCTCCTCCATTTCCATGCAGCACCTGGCCAGCACGTCGCCGTCCACGCTCTCATGGTCAGTCTCCTGGGTCCAGCAGCTCCCAGTAGACGATGTAGTGCCCCGGGATGTTTTTGGTGCACGCACGGCTGGTGTAGTCTAGGACGGCAACGCCGTGTGGGCGGAGCAGAGTGGACGCGCGCTCCACCGCCTGCTGCAGCTCGGCCTCGTCGGTCTTATCGCCGTCGATGGACAAGAGCACTTTCTTGCGGCCGACGAACTGGACCTGCGGGGCGGCGTTGTGGAAGCCCGTGACTCGGAGGACGTCGCCAACGCGGTAACGGTTCAGCCCGGCGTATGTGGTGACCACCACCTCGTATTCACGCCCGGCCTCGACGCCGGCGAGGTCAACGAGCTCGCTCGCCGTCGCGTCGGTGGCGTCGTCCACGTCCAACACCGGCAGGAACTCGAAGTAGGCCATGTTGGGCATGATGGTGTAGGACATATCGGACGGGTCGCACATGGGTTTGAGGTTCAGGCCGAAGGAGCACTCTGAGGATAAGTACTTGGTGGAGGCGATCGGCAAGCCACCACTGTAGTAATTCAGTGCCGGCACATACTGCGCCATCGTGCCGATGGCTATGGTTTCAATGTACTTGGCTTTGGTCCAGATGCGCCTGATGATGCCGGCCCAGTCACCCTTGCCGCACTCGGCGCGGATGAACTGGGCAAGCTCGGGATCTGGGCGGCGGAGGATGCCAGCCACCGCCTCGAGCACCGACGGGTCGGAGACGACGCAGGGGCCGAGCTCACCGGCGTCGATGTCTTCTGCGAGCTGCTCCCAGTGCTGCTGCAAGAACTGGATGGCACGGATGAGGCCGGTGGCGAACACGGTGCCGACAAGCACCACGTCGTGGCGCTGGCACAGGCCGCACACCTTCTGCGCGTACATGCTCTGGAGCATGTCCTCGCACAGCACGGCTGCCGTCGGGCTTGTGCAGCCGTGGTACGTGTCGTCGGCCTGCTTGAAGTAGCCACTCTTGTAGTAGCTTGTCTGGATGGACCGCGCTGGCAGGCCGCTGGGCGTCTTCACCTCCGACCTGACGAAGAGGAAGTAGAGGCTCCTACTCCCCTTGCCGGCGAGCCCAGGCACAAACCTGCAGCTCAGATCGTCATCATCATGGAATAAATAATCGCTCAATGCAGACGACATAATCGATCAATTCCCAATACTAATAATGCTAGCTAATAGCTAGCTTACTGGCTCAAGACAGGAATGAAGAGGCTTTGCAGTGGCTGGCGGCGAGCAAACTCATCCTGCACGGTGGGGATCAGCTTAGGCTCGCCGCCCGACATGCCGGAGGTGAACAGGAACTCGGAGATGGGGTGCGCAGAGCCCGTCAGGATGGGAGACCTGTCGCCATTGGCGACGCGCATGATGTACGGCTTGAGGTCCTCGTCCGTCACCAGGGGAACCTTTGCCCGGAATGTGGCGCGATCGGTGGCGCCGGCGAGGCCGCAGTTGGCGAGGTACTCGCTCTCGGGGTTGCGGCCGAGGATCTCGTGGAATTTTTGCACTTTGGTCCTTTTTGGAAATTTTTTTACAAAAAAACCCTGGCGAAACATTTTCTAAAAATGCACCGTTTTTAGGCGTATTAGGGCATGACGCCGAGGTTTGAGGCTCGGCGTCAACCGACACAACGCCGAGGTCCGTGCCACATCAGCAGCAACCGCGGTCGTCGGCCTCCGCTGGCCCACAGCTCGGCGTTGCGTCATCCAATGCCGAGCCTCATACCTCGGCGTGGGAGCGATGTACGCCGATATTTGGACCAAGCGTTGATGGCCCACTTAAGCGCCGCGGCCCAAGAATCTCGGCGTGCGGCCAGTTAACGCCGAGGTTCATACCTCGGCGTGGCCCGACACAACGCCGAGGTCTGGGCATTAGAGGCCGCGCCGAGGCCCCTTCTTTCTCCTCCCTCCCATTCTGTTGGTGGCCGGCGCCTCCCTCTCTCTCTCCACTTCGCCCCCCCTCAAACCCTAGGTGGTGAATGCTCCTCTAGGTGGCCCGATCTCCCTCCCCGATGGTTCCCCAAGTAAAGCTCCATCCCCTCCTCCAATCTATCCGGATCGATTTACCAGCATTATCTCGAATGTGGCTCATTCGTTGGTATATGGTGGTGTGGTGTATATGTAACTTCATTTGCGAAATGGTAGGATTAGGATGATTGTTTGCAGTGGAGGATGATTAGGGTCTCACTTGGATGCCATCATCTTGTTAGAATATGATTCCCATGGTGCTCTTTGGTTAGGGTTTGGTTAAATTATTACTAATAATTTTTATCTACTCATGGTGGTGACATGGATTGTTGTTTTAGAGTAGTTGAATTTATAGATATTTAGCATTTGTATTGTCAACTATGTTATGTTATTTACAAAGTTATCGGTATTGAGCATTTTCATTTTTGTTAGATGCAAAACTTGTGGCGGACGCAGCTTTGGAAAAAACGAGGTCGCCCTAGAGAATTGTACCCTGACATGTCTACCAAGGATGCCCCTGTTCCTCCTGCACTCCCTGTTCCAAATTGCGACTGTGGAGAACCGGCTGATATTGGCCAATCTTGCCATGAGGACACAGCTGCCCGTTGCTACTACATATGTGGTGGATCAATGTAAGTAATTGTATCTCTTGCATTGCGTCTTTATTTATTGTACTACTTCGCTAACAACGTCGCTATGAATCATATTTTGTAGGACCATGAGCGGTGCTTTTTCTTTCAGTGGATTGATGGTCCAGATATGTTTGACCCAAGGTATCTCCAGTTTGACGAATGGTGGAAAGGGAAGCATAATCCACCCGATCAATTCGAGCGGTGGGTGGCACCTCCCCCTGACCCCCCGCCAATGACTGACGAAGAGAAGAAAATAGCCCAATTGAGACGGCTTGAATCTCTGCCTCGTTGCAAATGCGGAGATTATTCAGTGATAAGTTCAGACAGGCCTAACCAGTTCGAATGTCCTAACCCCGCTGGAGTAAGTGCAAATTGTATGTCTTGATGTCTTTCTTAGTTTTTCTGCATGTACTAATATTTCACTTTGTAGGGTGGGTACACCTTGTTGCGGAAGTGTAACTTCAGGGAGTGGCTCTGGGGTTCTAAGAACAAATGGCCAGACAAGAAGAGAAAAGTGGTTACCCCTGCTCCTCCTGTGATGTGCAAATGTGGTGTCGAAGCGCAGTATGGCCTACTTCCTACGGAGCTTGGAATAGGGTATTGGTGCGGCCATATGGTTTATTACGATGAGGTTCGTTTGTTCTACCTCTTGATTCTTCATATTCAAACTTTGTTCTTTTTGTTGACTTGTGTATAATTCTTCCGTTCGAGCACAGAGCCTGAGGAAATGCAACTGGGAGGTTTTTAACCATGTTAAAGACCAGAGGGAATACATAGGTACACTCAAGCATAAGCAATTCATGGACCAGAAGATGAGGTCTGGTACTCATTTTGTGGACAACTACATTAAGATGCAGAAGCAAGAGCAGCGTGCTTATGCCCATCGATTGGGTGTCCAAACGCCAAGAGCTGCTGCTTGGAAGAAAGACTGTGAGACAGTGAAAAAGAAGAGAGCAGAGGAGGCAGCAGTGCATGCAAAAATTGAGGCAGAAAGAAAAAGTATGAGGGCATCAGAGGCCTAGAAGCTCACCTGTGTCTCAGTGAGTGTCTTTCTTTCAAAGCTCGTAAACTTGTTTATGGTTTATCTTTCTAACTTTTTATTTTGATTACTACAAAGATTGGATGCACAGGGAACTAGGATGTTGAAGTCGCTCGTTCAGCTTATCTGGAGCAGACGGCGGAGGAGGCCAAGAAGAGATATTATGAAAAGGAGAAGCTGGAGGAGGCCGAAAAGAGGAGTGCTGAGGTGGTGATGGAGGACGATGACGACACTTCCAGATTGGACGAGCTCATCGCCCTAGCGGAGGCCGATTTAGCGGCGGGTAAAGGCAAATTTCTTACTCAATATGCTAAGGACGAGGAGTATGATGAAGCATTCACCCAAGCCCTCGATGAATTTGAGGCCGTTTACTACAAAAAAAAGGAAGAAGAAGCCAACACAGCTGAGCGTAGCCATACCAATGAGTTTGTGGGAGAGGATAGTGGTTTCAAAGATGAAGACTTGCTTCCTGGTTATGTTTTAGATTATTAGGGCTGATTTGGTACATGAATTCAGATTCATCGCCCTCGCCGCATGACCTATAATTTGGTTGTAATGGACTATTTCCCATGACCTTTAATTGTGTTGTAAGGGACTATTATTATGGCCACAATACCTCTCTGCCTATATATATACATACTAAGGACGATTTCTAAAGTCACATAAACCAAAAAAACAAAAGTAAAAAAAATCCTCGGCGTTGGGTTCGAACCGCCCTGGCTGTCTAGGGTACGAACCTCGGTGTGAAGTCACCTGTATGGCGTCGATGCCTGACCAAACAACGCCGACCCCTTACTGTGGCCCCAGAAGCCGAGGACTGCGGCCCACGTGGGTGAGAATGTCGGCGTGAATTTACCTCGGCGCCATTGGCCACCGGAGTCTAGATGGCCAGGGCTTCGGCGTGAAGTCAAGTGATGTCGAGGCTGAGAAGCTCGGCGTTAAGTTACCTAACGCCGAGCCTGAGCACCTCGGCGCCGTTGGCCATCGGAGCCCAGTGTGGTCAGGGCTTCGGCATGAAGTCAAGTGACACCGAGGCTCGAGCCCAGTGTGGTTAGGGCTTCGGCGTGAAGTCAAGTGACGCCGAGGCTGAGAAGGTCAGCGTTAAGTCAACCGACGCCAAGCTTGAGCACCTCAGCACCGTTGGCCACCGGAGCCCAGTGTGGTCAGGGCTTCGATGTGAAGTCAAGTGACGTCAAGGCTTGAGCCCAGTGTGGTCAGGGCTTTGGCGTGAAGTCAAGTGACGCCGAGGCTGAGAAGCTCGGCGTTAAGTCAACCGACGCCGAGCTTGAGCACCTCGGCGCCGTTGGCCACCGGAGCCCAGTGTGGTCAGGGCTTCGGCGTGAAGTCAAGTGACGCCGAGCCTGATCACCTCAGCATTAATTCACCTGACGCCGAGCCTGAGCACAACAGCTTGGCATAAATTTATATCTTGACAGAATTTGACAAGCAGGATTTAACATAAATAAACAAACTCCAAACATAGTGGCTTAGTCCATACACAAACATAGTCCATAGCAAATCCATAGTTCACACACCTACAGTTTGTAGCTGTGACACAGTCCATACAAATGACACAAAAGCCATGGTCGCAACACCATTTCATCGCAACACCAACACACACATCGTGCGTACACAAAAGAGAGCACAGGTTCATCATGTCCACCATCCATTCATCTACCACGAGCGATACGCTTGCCCCTCCCTAATGCGTAGGTACCTGGAGTGTACCTGTCCACTGGTCGGATTTCCCTATGCGGTCGTCCCGATGCCGAGGCTTGACTTCCCATGGGTGCATCATCAAGCTGTGACATGCTAATTTTTTCCCATCGGTCCCACTGTGCACCTTGTCCTTCATGCCCTTCTCCTTGTCCTTCATTCTCATCACCTTGTTGTTCCCATTGGTCCCATGGTCCTCCTTGTGAAGTTGAAGGGCCTGCACCTTGTTGACTAGAGCTTGCTCTAACATTCAGCTGTGGGGCTATGACATGCTATGGGGATATGACCTGCGGGGCGCGTCTGCATCCAAGGCGGGCTGCAACTTTACGGAGATGATGCATCGAATGCTGCAATTTGAATTCAGTAAAAGTTAACTTACATGATCGTTATTGTTTTCAAGTTGTTGTTTCTAGGAAAGTGGTAATGAGTACCTGAATGTATTGGCGTAACAAACTGGCCTCATTTGGATCTCCCACAGGAACCATCAATGCCACTCCTTGCTCCACAACAGTCCTCATTATTTTTGTGCTCTATGCAACAAAATAACTTATTTAGTAACCATCAAAGGGGCAATCTCAACTTGGGGCAATGGTTTAAAAACTTACCGCTCTAGCTAACACTGGGGCAATCTCAACTTGGCGGCCTTGTCGGATACCTTCATCATATGAATTGTTGCCTTCATTATCGCTTGCAATTTCTGCAATGTCCTCCTCCGTCCAAGCTGGTTTCAACTGCAGCTGTGTCCGTTCACCAAGCCAAACGAGGTACTCATTGAAAGCGTTCTCACGATGCCTAGCGAATATGCGCATGTTGTTCTGCTCCGTCAAGTTCCATTCATCGATGTACCGCTGGTGCTCGAGCTACCAGTTGGTGATCTTCTTCTTCTTTTGTCGACTAAACTTGTGCAGCGCCCAGGAGGTGGAGAATTCTTCAGGAGGACAAGGCTGCAGCTTACCAAACTGCCGTGCTACACGGTGAGGTAGATGGTACTCCACTGCATAGAAACAAATGAGAGGGCACCGTATCTCCCATAAGGCCTCGTCTTCCTTGCATGAGGTGCTCAAATTGAGACCTGTAACTGCAGCCCTGTCATATGGTTGCCATTCAACCTGTACAAATAGTGCTCATCATTTTGTGCTCAATGTACTACGTACTGTGATGATGTCGAGCAAGTTTGAGAAGCTAATGTAACTTACATGTTGTGGCCGTAGGGTGTCCATCTCATTTGTGTAGCTGACGTACGCGTACCGCGACACGTGGTAAGTTCCATGGGCTCTCTCATAGAGGTGTGCCACGGTAGGGGAAATGACGGCGTCACCTACTGGAAACCAAGGGTTTGGTGGATCACCTACTGGAAACCAATGACGGCGTCACCCAGCTGGAAGCCTCTCCCACATCCAAATCTGCAACAAAAATGTGAAGGTGGATGTTAATTTCTTTTACATAAAAACCAATGGTTGTTGTAGACAATTGCACAATATTGATTTATTACCTGCAGCAGTTGATGCATTCTAACATTGTTGCGTGCTCACCTCCAATATGGTGGCAAGCCTCACAAAGCTGATGGTACAAGAAAGCAAGTATAGCAGAGCCCCAACTCCTATTCTTGGCATCATCCCAATTCCAAAGGCACGGGATGTACATCCAAGAAGCAGTGTCTCCAGTGCCATCGGGGAACAGAACCATACCAAACATGTGTAGCACGTAAGCCCGACAATAGTAGGTCACAGTGGCCTCGTCTGCGTCGTCTGGACAATGCCCAAACTCTTGACGCAGCCACCTCAAGGATACTCCACTGCTGCGTCATTTCCTTCTTGGCTCAGGTGCAGGTAGGGCCCGACCCAAGAAGTGGGCCACATGATCCTCCCATCCTGCAAACTCTGTGTCTCCAGTCACTGGGAATCCTTGGATTTTCACTCCAAGGATCATGGCTACATCCTGAAGAGTGATCATCATCTCCCCACACGAAAGGTGAAAGGTGTGTGTCTCTGGACGCCACCTATCTACCAACGCTATCAACACCGCTGGGTTGAACGGTGGCGTGCCTCGACAACAGACACGAGCAACGGTGGCAAGGTTCGCCCGCCTCAAGAGAGGCGTGTACCGGTCATCGTAGGCCATGGTGATAGTGGCGTCATGTGTCATTGGCCTCAGCACTTTCAACACCTGCACAAAAAACAAGACAACCAAGCAAATGTTGTGTCAATGAGAATGTGACAAAGGTACCATACAAAAAAGAATTCTGCTTTACAACCATGTATGAAAATGCAAGGGTTATACCTCTCCATTCTCTATCCTCTAGGCCCGGTGCTACTCGTCGAACCTTGAATCAAGTAGTGGGTACCGATTCATTCTGCAAGTGAAGTAATCACAAAGCAATTAGTATTTAAGCAAGAAAAAAGCATCCATATGTAGTAAGAAGTAATACAAAGTAAATAACAACATGAGGAACCAAACACTTGTAAGTAAAACAAGGAACCAAACTACTAAATGTAACAAGTAGCTAACATGGATGATACCTACTGTCTAAGTAATTCATGACATTTCCTTCTATTATGGCCCGGTTTATGGCACCTTGAGCAACAACTTTTTTGGGTGTCCTCTAAAAAATGTGTCCCAACCTTACTCACAGTTGATCTACCTAGGGTGGCTTGGTCCATGTCCATCCTAAACCTCTTGCACCGCCTAGGTCCTCTACTCTTCCACAGTAAACCAAGATCAGCCACATACTTGGGGCCATCATAGGTAGGCCACTGGCTCTCGTCTAGGAACGGCTCGAACTGAGGATTCCATGTGCTCATTAGGTTCCTCAGAGAGAACTCCACAGCCATACGGGGAGGGACCTCAGTGTCAACACGTCTAAGGCGACAAGCTGTAATCATGTGGGAGCAAGGCCTATAGTATATGGTGGGTTTTCCACAAGAACATTTGTTCTCATTGATTATTACTTTATGTTTTCAAGCACCCCGATCTTCACCATCGATGTTAGTTCCACCTACCTCTAGAATATCATATCCATGGTTGATTGGATCAAAACAATCTCCCTTCTATTTTTTAGACTTTTCTTTGAAAAAGCTAGTTCCCGAGAAGCTAAAAGTGGCCAAGCTCTGTTGTCGGTCCATAATTTTCTCGCATGCTTCTTCCTCGCAACAAACCAAGCATTCGACTTGTAGAAGGTGAATGATGCAATAGCAGTCACAGGTAGACCACGACAACCTCTTAGAAGATTATTGAACATCTCTGCCATGTTACTAGTCATGAAGCCCCATCTCCAACCTCCGGCAAGCGTCCATTTCTCCTTAGACATCAGGTCATTCAAGAACTTCCTGCCATCAACATTTGTGGCCAACTTCAAGGCATCTAGCTTCTCTTTGAATAACTCTACCTCTTGTTGCCTGAAACCTCCTCAAACAACTTGAAATTGTCCTTTGTGTGGTCACGGCTTATAAGATTCTGAGCAAGGTGCCTTGTGCACCACCGGTGGTGTATTTTCCCATAACCTAGCATCTCTTCTTGTACAACATTAAGAATGCCAGCATGCCTATCCGATATGATACAAGCATCACGTCCTGGCCCAATCACCACTTGTCTTACGAGTCTCAAAAACCAACACCAACTGTTTGTGTCCTCTTTCCGAACAATCGCAAAGGCCAGTGGGACAAGTTGGTCTTCTGCATCTGTCCTGATACAAATAAGCATTGTGCCTTCGAATTTTCCTGTAAGAAATGTCCCATCAATCGAGACAACAGGCCTGCAATGCTTGAATGCTTCAATGCTCTGCCCGAAAGCCCAAAAGGCCCTACCAAAAACCTGGCTGCCATTCCTAGTTTCACCCTCCTTAGGTAAATACTCGAAGTGCATCCCGGGATTTACAACTCTCATTGCATTCAACATTACAGGGAGACGCTCATATGCTTCTTCCTAATTTCCAAAGATTATTTCTAGTGCACGCTGCTTTGCCCTCCATGCTTTTTCATACTTGACATAGTATTCGTAGCGTTGGAAGATGATCTCAACCAAACCAGAAACCGTGATGGTTGGCATATGCTTCACCACGGGGCATAATTGCCTTGCAATGAACCTAGAATTCAGCTGCAGGTGGCTCTCTTCTACCTCAGCTGGGGCACAAAGATGTGGTTGCTGGACTAAGGTAATCTTCCATTTACCTGCCCTGTTCTGTCTAGCACATACTCTCAAACTACACTGTTCTTGTTCGCAAGCCACGGTGTACCTATTGTTCTTTCACGAAGTGACGACCCTAAAGGGACGGTTGTGGAGAATAGAGTACTCTTGCAACCATAATTTTAGTTGATCCATGGTACCGAACAATAGGCCCTTGCGTATGATGAAACAACCGCTATCATCAGGCACTGTTGTATCACTTGGCCCTCCATCAGCTACTGCCCTATGAGCATGACTAAGGTCCTTGAAATCATCAACTTCTAGATCCCTCCAAGGCAAGACCCTAGACAATATTTCTATTTCCCTAGCATTGAGACGATGTGCAGGGCGATCGTCATCAGAGTCCTCAGCCACGTCCTCTACGAAATTTTCATCATCTCCAGCGACTTCAATGTCAACCTGGTTGGTAGCCCTAGCATCACCAAAGTCTTCTTCACCACTAAGATCATCTTCATCGCTAAGGTCATCCTCAATAACATCACCAGCGCTATTATCGTCTAAAGCATCCTCTTCACCACCCAATACATAATCATCATCCTCCTCATCAATATCATCATTGGCCTCAACTTCACCAACCACATTCTCATGATCATGTCCATCACCCTCAAAAAACCCTTCATCATGATCGGGCGATGCATACCAATCGCCACCACCGGAGCTTGGTTGTGTCAGATAAACCTCTTGTTCAAACATTGCACCATCACTAGTATGAGCTGGGGAACATGGCCATGTTTGAATGTTATCATTTCCTAAGCTAGACTCCTTGGTTACCACTAAATTCAAAGAATGAACTTCTGAGCCCAATACAACTGCCTTGTAATCAATCCAATCAGACTCGGTAGAAATTTTGAACAACCTCTTTATCCATGGACCTTTGGATGACCCAACCTATCAAACCTTCAAACTTAAGATTCATGTTGACTTCATTCCAACCTAACTTTTCCTTCACTCGGTCCACTATCTGGTTTAAAGAGGGGGTTTCAGAAAAAATAAACAACTCTTCGGACATGTCCACCAATTTCAAACTATCATCTCTTGTCCTAAGAACATGACCTCCATGATGCAACCTCACTAATCTGTCCATCTACATCCAGCAAACAACAACACTTGTCACTTAGTAGGAACTAGTTGCCATAGTTTCAAAAATACGACATTGTTACGTGGGCACTAATAAAAACTCCCTTTGGAAATGAAAACTGGAGGTCATTTCCATGGACACCTAACTGGGCACGCACGTGGAAGCACATGTTTAGAAGCGATTGTTGATCCAGACGCCTCTAGAAAAAACACGGACACCTCTAAAATTCATTTATGTTGTAAAGCTTTTAACAATTCATTAAATTGTTTATTCAGGGAACTATTCCAAACTAATGATCCATGTAATCCATTGTACTGTTGATTATTTTTATTTACCAAAAAAGTTTAAATGTCTCAAAATTCAGTGTCCAACTTCAGCCAACTTTATGGACAAGCAGGTGGTGTTTTCCAATGTAAAGCACCTCAAGACTCAGATGTGATAATGTAAAACACGATTTATATTAGAAAGCAGACAAACATAGATGCATCCACCAAATCCATGTCACCACCATGAGTAGATAAGAATTATTAGTAATAATTTAACCAAACCCTAACCAAAGGGCACCATGGGAATCATATTCTAGCAACATGATAACATCCAAGTGAGACCCTAATCATCCTCCACTGCAAACAATCATCCTAATCCTACCATTTCGTAAATGAAGTTACATATACACCACACCACCGTATACCAATGAATGAGGCACATTCGAGACAATGCAGGTAAATTGATCCAGACAGATTGGAGGAGGGGATGGAGCTTTACCTCGGGGAACCATCGGGGAGGGAGATTGGGCCACCTAGAGGAGCATTCACCACCTAGGGTTTGAGGGGGGAGGAGTGGAGAGAGAGAGGGAGGCGCCGGCCACCAACAGAATGGGAGGGAGGAGGAAGAAGGGGCCTCGGCGTGGCCTCTAATGCCCAGACCTCGGCGTTGAGTCATGCCACGCCGAGTTATGAACCTCGGCGTTAACTGATGGCACGCCGAGCTTCTTGGGCTGGAGTGCTTAAGTGGGCCATCCATGCCTGGTCCAAATGTCGGCGTACATTGGTCCAACGCCGAGGTATGAGGCTCGGCGTTGGATGACGCAACGCCGAGCTATGGGCCAGCGGAGGCCGATGACCGCGGTCGCTGCTGATGTGGCGAGGTCCTCGGTGTTGTGTCAGTTGACGCCGAGCCTCAAACCTCGGCGTCATGCCCTAATACGGCTAAATACGGTGCATTTTTAGAAAATGTTTCACCAGGGGGTTTTTTGTAAAAAATGTTTCCAAAAAAGACCAAAATGCAAAAATTCCAGTGAGCATCTCAGGCAGCACGCGCTCCTACACGACATCCACATCAATGGTCAACTCCTCGATGAACGCGAGCTTCTCCGATATCTCCTTCACTGGTGGCGACATGGCTAGGCTCCGTGTTGGCGCGCCGTTGGTCGAAACGGTAGTCGTTGCACCCATTGGCAGATTGCAGTCCAAATATCGATGCTTGTGCGTCTGGATTGTTATGGGTGTATTGGCAATATCGTCATTGATCGTCGAAGTATTTATACAAGGAAAACTTCATATCTATACTATTAAAGGCCATATAAGCATAGTAAAGGTCCTGTTGTGGTGGTTGTGATTAGGCAGCGGATCAGAGAAATATTAATTATTAGAGGAAGGAGATGGGGAGAGAGGAGGAGGCGCCGACGAGGAGGGAGAAGGAGGAGGCGCCGCTCGTGCTCCAGCATGGGTAGGGCTGCACCACCGCTGGTGGGGTAGGGCGCCGACGCGCCATCATCGACCGGGAGGAGTAGGGCCGCGCTGCCGAAGGGGGAGGTCGCGGGGTTCTGGAGTTTGCAGATCTGGGTGGCGGGCACTACTATAGATTGACATTTCACCACTACATCGTAAATCCTGCAACCATCAGCGAGCACTCGGCAGTGATGCTCACAACTATCATTGTAGATTTTGTGAACCGTCTATGCGTGTTTGTTGATTATTTGTGGCGTGCACCAACACCGCCGGATTGGCTTACGATCCCTCCATGTTGAGATCCCTCTTCAGCAGCATTGGAGTACCGAGCCGTCCGTGATAGTGCTTATTTGTGTCGCATTGTACCACAAACCGCCCATGTAGAGACATCATCACAGCCGCCTTCTGACACAAGGTGACTGTGATGAATAGCTTCGCCGCCGGTTAGTGGTACAGTCCGACGGTGATGAGTCTTTCATCACATTCGCATACTACTATGATACGGCGGTGTTGAAAACACATCCGAGGCGGTTCAATACAAAATGAGATCCTGACGGAACACTAGTGACAATATATCATTTAATAATTTAGATGGACAGATATATTCGTCAAATCCATAAACCATATTCACATACAAACCCTAAACCCTATGTTGTTCGAGACTGTTTGGAAGCACCCTACTAGAGCTTCGTTACCTAAGATTTCAAAGTAAAACTTCAGCTAGCTAAAAATTTTCCAACTATACTTTAGTTGGATGTTTCCATGCTCCAACTGATAGACTTAGCTAAATTTTAGCTGACTTTAGATATGTTGAAATAGCTAAACCTAGCTAAACTTTAGCTGATCTTTTAGTGAGGCTGTTTGGAAGCCGAACATCTAAATTTAGCCAACTAAAGTTTAGCTGGTGCATCAAAAGATACCGAGCCACATAGGGGGAGTTCCAAGACTAGAATACAAATTTCATCTCTCAAATCTTTGATAATGAAGCGGGTCAGGCTATTAACCAAACGCCAACTGTTCCTTCTCACTCTCAAGACTAAAGAAGATTTAGATTCCTTAATACTGAAACCCAAGAGCAGCTCCCGCTTGAAGGCACCGGAAGCATCTCTCAACAAGCAATGAACATCCTCAAACGAACCTGGAAACACAAACTTCTATCTCGCTCCTTGTATTAAAATCTTTATACGGAGACCCGTTTCCATGGTCTGTTTTGCAGGTTCTTTATGCAGTGTTGGCAGAGATGAAAATTGGACTGATTAACCTGCAATAATTTACTTGATGCTCATAATCGACAGGACATAAACAGTGTTAATCATAGCAACTTTACAGGCGAATGAACAACATGTTTTCGCGGTCAGGCCACTCGATCAACCCGTTTGTCAACGAATGAACAACATGAAACAAGAAGAATATCTACAGGTAATATTCTATAACATGCAGGTAATCCAAATGAGATAAGAGGAGGCCTTAATTCTACTCCAATTAAATCAATCTGCAAGGGATGTTGCCTCTGACTCAGATGATCGAGTCACGACAACAACCACGACTAAAACGCACATGCAGGTTACAGAAACAGGCGTACAGTTTGTTTAGTCATGCATGTGGCGGACAAGCAGATCATCGAAATGATCACTGCAATCTCAGCTGAATCGATCAAGAACCGAGATGGCGAAGCACATGCAGTTCGTCAATGCAAGCTTGGAAGCTTGCGCAGGAGATCATCCACCACCGTCCAAACCGAGGGCCAAGTTGCTGGCAAGGTATTTTTTTTTGTTTGCCTTTTTGCGCACACGTGCCCAGAATGAAGGAGGAAAATGCAGAACAGTCTGGCTCAATGATGCTTAGCAATGATGCAGTCGAGTGGCAGCATGTACATCATATATGCACGTCCTTAATCAACAATATAATGGCAAACAGGTATACAGGCACAGAGAACATATATGCAAATTAATAATCACTAGAAATCTGCGCGGCGTTGTCGCTTATGGCCAGTGGTTAACTATGTGTCGTACGTGTATCTATGTGTGTTTTAATTTTTTTGTTTGTACGGCGTATATTTTAAGTGTATTTGTTTTGTTTGTTTACATGCGTGACATAATGTACTCATATATGCGATTTATAGAATGTCATATATGTAGTGAAGTATTTGGCTTTGTATATGTATATTAGCTATTATTTGTTTTAGATTATTTTGTATTACGAGTTAGTATAAAATTAAAAAATTAGGAAACAAAGATTATTAAAAAATGTATGAATTGATTTAAAGTTAAGGTGGGGAGAATTAGAAATCGAAGATTATGAAAAAGGGTATGAATTGATTTAGAGTTAAGTTAGGGTAGATATTTTTAGTTCATATGCGATATAAGCAAAAAATTAATCACTGACATAGAATTATAGATGTATATATATATCAAATAAAATACACTAAATCATATGATATTTTGAGTTGAATGCATAGATCTAGTCATAAGAAACTCAAAAAAATTAGTTTGATATTTTTATAATTTTTTATGAATTTTGGAAGATCTCTAATTTGAAAAGAAAAGATTAAATATTAATAAAAAAATAAAAATAGCATAGAGCGGTATTCGGCCCACTTAGGCCCATCAAGCGTGAGTCCGGCCCAGGCGGGAGGCAGGCCGACATGGACTGATCCTTAATTTTGGTAAAGTTTGAGGGCTGTTTTCAATAAAAACCTGAGAAAGTGGGCTGGACGGCGGGTTATATTTTACTAAAGTGCGAGTGCTTTTCTGCAAAATAACCGGGACTGCCTGATCTGGGCCGTCCGTCTGCCCGATCGGACGGCCGAGAATTTTGGACGACGTGGCCACGCTGGCTAGCCTTCTTTTGTTGCAGGATTCGTTTGGGAAAGATTCATGCAGGGTGCATAAATACGGGCTATATGCCTGATCTCAAAAAAAAAATGCAGGGTGCGTGCTTGTCAAGAACATTTTGGCTTGGAGAATGCAAATGTGGGGAGACCAAACTTATATATATGAAGGGGAACAAATGTGGAGACCAAACTCTGTTTGTAACGCACGAATTTCAAATAAATTATACAGGAATTTCTGAAACCACGCAGGAGCAGGGACAAAAATCTCACGTTCCAAAGAGGCCTTTGACTTGCCATCCAAAGATCAGACAGCAGGCCGGTGCTGTATCCAGCTGGTTATCGTGTCACAATCTATATATTACATGCATATTCTAGCTACAACAATAATGCATGCATGTGTGCTCGTTCAGGACGGTGTTAATAATTAAGTTGGCATTATAGACCTATGTCAACTCTGTGTCCAGCTGTACTAAACTCTCACACGTATATATGCTATACTATATCTCATATAGTTTTATATCTACATCGTGCATCGCAAGGTGTCTCCAATGGGTTTTTAAAGGTATATGCTATCCCTCCCTCGAGTGATTTGGAGCAACTCATCACTCGAATTTTTCTTTTCCAAATCCAGCCTCTCCCCCTCCATCTTCTCCAACTCCGGCGGTGTAGAATCGACGACCAGGGGTAGACAAGCAGGCCGGGCGGTGGGGGGCCTGGCGGCATGGAGGGTGGACGGACCATGCCAGTGTTTGGGCGACGTAGAGTTAGAGAAGATAGAATAAAGTGGCGGTGGGAGGGGGGAGGTGAAGAGAGAGGCCACTACGAGCGTGGTAGGGTCTTGCCGGAGTTCTGTGACCGTGGAGCTCGGGAGGAGGAAGATGTCACTAGAGAAAAAAAAAGTGACTACTCGGGCGTGTGAAATAGACAAATCCCTTTTAAAAATTAGCTCATAATGAAGTTAAAATAATAAAAACAGAACAACCCCTGATGCTTTTTAATAAGTTTGATCAAATTAAACTTCGAAGTGTACCAGGCCGGTATACAGCTCCAGACAGTGCATGCTTACAGCTGCCAACGTTACAAAACGTAACGGCTAACCTTTGTGGCCGGGAGCCATCTTGGCTCTAGTTATCCGATCCGCTGCCTAATCACAACCACCACAACAGGGCCTTTACTATGCTTTATTAATAATACTATAATGAAGTTTCCTTATATAAATGCTTCGACGGTCGACAACAATATTGCCAAATACACCCATAACCATCCAGACACACAAACATTATCGATTTGGATTGCCTTTTGCCAATGGGGGCAACGACAACCGTGTCGACCAACGGCGCGCCGCCGACATGGAGCCCAGCCTCATCGCCGCCACCAAAGGAGATATCAAAGAAGCTCGATTTCATCCAGGAGATGACCACTAACGTGGACGCCGTGCAGGAGCGCGTGCTCGCCGAGATCCTCGGCCGCAACGCCGGAAGCGAGTACCTCGCGAACTGCGGCCTCGCCGGCGCCACCGATCGCGCCACGTTCCGGGCAAAGGTGCCCATGGTGACATATGAGGACCTGAAGCCGTATATCATTCGCGTCGCCAATGGCGACGGGTCTCCCATCCTGACGGGTTCCGCGAACCCCATCTCCGAGTTCTTCACCACCTCCGGCACGTCCGGCGGCGAGCGCAAACTCATTCCCAGTGTGGAGGACGAGTTTGACCGCCGCCAGCAACTGTACAGCCTCATCATGCCAGTGATGAGTCAGTAAGCATACTCCTTCTATCATCATATACTACTAACTAATTCAGGCCTACAATATTATTTTTTTAAAAAAAATACACGGCACAACGGTAAATGCCCATAACATACACGCACACTCACCGTCCAGTTATCATTAGTAGCATGAACATTGTATATTACATGATCAGCAGGTTTGCGCCTGGGGTGGACAAGGGCAAAGGTCTCTGCTTCCTCTTCGTCAGGTCGGCGACGAAGGCGCCGACGCGGCCTGCCGACGCGGCCCGTCCTGACAAGCTACTACAAGAGTGATCACTTCAAGAACCACGCTTGCCATACCTACACGAGCCCTTTGGCAGCCATCCTCTGCGAGGACGTGTTCCAGAGCATGTACGCGCAGATGGTGTGCGGCCTGTGCCTGCGCCGCGACGTCCTACGCGTCGGCACCGCGTTCGCCACCGGCCTCGTCTGGGCCGTCCAGTTCCTCCAGCAGCACTGGCAGGAGCTCGCTGCTGACATAGACAACGGTGAACTTAACCCCTGCATCATCACAGACCTGTCAGTGCGCCAGGCTGTGGCTCGCATCCTCGGCCACCCGGATCCCGAACTTGCCCAGTTCATCCGCAATGAGTGCTCAAAGGATGATTGAGCCGGCATCATCGCACGCATTTGGCCGAACACCAAGTACCTGGACACCATCGTCACCGGCTCCATGGCACAGTATATCCCAACCCTAAATTACTATAGCGGCAACCTGCCGATCGCCTCCACAAGGTATGTGTCCTCGGAGTGCCCCATAGGACTCAACCTTCGCCCTATATGTGACCCATCCAAGGTGTCCTACACCATCATGCCCAACATGGCCTACTTTGAGTTCCTGCCCGTGGACACCGCCGCAGACGACGACGCAACAGCAACCAAGCTTGTCGAGCTCGCCGGCGTCGAGGCTGGGCGTGAGTACGAGGTCGTGGTCACCACCTACACCGGGCTGAACCGTTATCGTGTCGGCGACGTCCTCCGCGTCACAGGGTTCCACAACGCTGCCCCACGTTTCCGCTTCGTCGGCCGCAGCAAAGTGTTACTGTCCCTCGAAGCCGACAAGACCGGCGAGGCCGAGCTACAGCACGCGGCGGCGTCCACGGTGCTGCGCCTGCACGGAGCGGCGGTCCTGGACTACACCAGCCGAGCGTGCACCAAGAGCATCCCGGGACACTGTCATCTACTACTGGGAGCTGCTGCGGAGTGTCATCACAGACGACGACGACGACGCTGACGTGCTGGCCCGGTGCTGCCTGGAGATGGAGGAGACCCTGACCTACGTGTACCGGGAGCTTAGAGTGGTGGACGGCTCCATCGGGCCGCTGGAGATACGGGTTGTCCGGTCGGGCACCTTCGAGGAGCTCACCGACTTCGCCGTCTCCCATGGCGGCGCGTCCATGGCGCAGTACAAGGTCCCCCGATGCGTGACCGACCCAGCCATCATCCAGCTCCTCGACTCACGAGTTGTCTCGAGCCACTTCAGCCCCTCCTTGCCACACTGGGCACCAGGCCATCGCTTTGAATTGGACAGGAAGAAATGTTCAGGCGGCTATACATGATGGAAAATTTGCTTGGAAAGAAGTCCACACTTAGGCCTTGTTTGAATGCTTTGTAACTTTTCACACTTGGAAATAGTTTCCACTTGTAATTCTCAGTGCACAAGAATGCCACTGATTTAGTTTTCACCTGGAAAATGCCGTTTGACTACTTGTAAAATAATTTGAGGGCATTGCAGCACAGGGTGCCATCTTGCCCTGACGAAACTCCCTGGTGAAGAGGGACTCTGACGGAAGATCAACCACACCAACCACCCGCCGCCGCGGCAGGCACGTCTTGCAATTGCTGACGCAGCCTTCAAGCGGTTCTATAGCCTTTGTTTTTTTTTTTTTTGAATGGTCACGGGGAGAGGCGTTCCCCACCTGAATCTTATTGCTTTGGCCCCAAACGGCCTGATTTGTTAATGAGACTTTACATCATCACACAGAATGTGATTTGTGAGTATTACAAAAAGTTAAAAAGAAATATACATGGGAGAAGCTCTAGCTCTGAGCTGCCATTTCAAATACTTGACACCATTTATCAGCAATCCCTTTTTTTTCCTTTTCTTGAACCTGCCGTATCCTTGCATGCACGAAAGACTTGTTGGATCGACACAGTTTTATTTCGAAAGACGGCGGCGTTCCTTGCTTTCCAGAGCTGCCAACATGAGAGAGCAATGAACGCTGAGAATTCCTCTCGTGGCACTCCTCCCTGAGGGGTAACAGAGTGCAGACTTCCTGCATCTTGTCCAATCATGTCCTGCATATCTAGCTTTTCCCAGAACTGTTTGCCCAGCGCACATCCAGTGACGATATGTTCTGGAGTTTCATCTTCCATATGACAGATCTCACAGGTTGCAGTTTGTAGCACATGTTTCCTTTGTAGCACCGTGCGGCATTGAATCTTGCGTTGAGTCAATAGCCACATAAACATTTGCACCCTCGGAGGAGCCGAGTTTTGCCAGACGAAAATCGATCTCATGTCTGTTGGCTGTCCCCGTGCTTTTAACAATTTATAGATGGCTCCACTGTCAAGACCACCGACACCTTTGCAAAAGAGAGAAGTGCGGCGATCAGGCTCCTGACTCAGCTGCACCTCTTGTAGCATTGTCTGGAGTTGCTGTAGTTCATGTTGTGCATTACGAGATAGCCTTGGAACTAGAGTTGTCAGCAGACCCATGGACAGCAAATCGCTCACAAAAGCTTCTTTGTTTGTGCAGTGACTGAAGAGTGCCGGGAAGATGTCAGCCATGGCCTCATCTCCAAGCCATACATCCATCCAGCAGAAACACGAATTGCCGTCTCAAAGCTGTACCCAAGTAATTGCCAGGTAAAGCGAGACGAGAGATCGGAGCACTTCCCAGTGTTCGCCATGAATGTCACCCCAGAGGAAAGGCAAGGACGCACGGCCTCGCACCCATTGTGCCCAGGCTGAGGACAGTAGAGTTTGCGAAGGACAGGATACGGCGACCAGAGGGAGGGGTGAATGGGAGCCTTAAATTTCTTTCGAAACTTTAGGTTTTCGGCTCAGCAAACAACCCAAGTAGCAATACACAAACCACGATGTCCACGACCCTATTGAGAGGGTGGATGTTCACTAAGAACACAGCTGGACACCACAAAACCAATGCAATGAACTGGAAGCGAATTGGAGACCAAACGGACAAGCAATGATCAAAAACCAGCGTCTCGGGTGTACTACCGGTAGTACAGGAAGACCAACCGGTAGTACCGACAGTGACCGAAAGTTCTGGGAAATATTTTTAGCCCAAGTCGAACATGCCCTTGACTGCCCGAAAATGCACTACCGGTAGTACTGGTGTTACTACCGGTAGTACCAGTGAGGTACCGGACCAAACTTCAGACCCAGAACGTGATCCGAACGCACCAACCGGTAGTACCGACGTTACTACCGGTAGTACCGGTGAGGTACCGGTAGTACCTGCAGTTCAAAATGGTAGTACCGAAGAGAATCACACGGTGAAATTGCACTACCGGAAGTAACACCGGTAGTAGCACCGGTAGTACCGGTAGTACCAAAATCAGCACGAACAGAATCGCGCGGAAATCGCCCGGATCAAGAAAAATTTAATTTTTCGGTCAAATCAACTCCGATTGCCACGAAATTTTAACTGTAGGGTCACAATGCAATAGGGAAGCTATCTCTAAAAGGTCATGGCCCAATTTGATACGAATCAAGAGAAACCAAGAAAGAGGTGAAGACTCATCAAGAACTCGCCATGAACATAAAATCGCCCCGATCTACTTGCTCGTGAGGAATTAGCTCAAACTCTTTGGTGGGATTGATCCTCTCACGTCATAGCTTGAATCAACGCAAGAAAAACGAACTCAAACGGTGCAAAATCGAAGAAATCCGACCACAAAATTGGAGGGGGAAAAAGAACTCGGGATGAACAACTCAAGAACAACAAGAACACAAATTCATCACGAGATTCACACAAAGATAAACGCCCAGAGGGCACGAGCACACTAGGGGGTGCTCTTCCCACGAACAAATCACTACAAAAGTCTTACAGTGGACCTCTCACCCTCTAAAAGACTAGAGACTGGGAAACCCTAACACTGGAATGGGAGAGGTGAGACTAAGTGGAGACAGTCCCTCTTATTTATAGTCTTATTATACAATTCCACTTCTATCTCTAGACATTCTAAGAGAGAACCACCTAGCCAGGGGCATTATGGTCCAACTTGAGTTTCCTGATCCGACGGCCACCGCGCCTCCTCACCGGTAGCCTCGCTCCGAAGCGATCTCCCCGATGCCGCCACGTGCCGTCCGTCCGCATCGGGACCTTCGCCCCAGTTTTAAGGCCCAAACCCGGGAAAGCCGCCGCCGATGGTTTTGAGGACAAACCACCAAACCGCCCGGAGTATCGTACCGCGTACGCATCCCCCGTCGATGGTTTTGAGGTCAAACCACCAAACCGTCGTCGATGGTTAACCACCAACCCGTCCACGAGTAGCGTAGCCCGTACGCGTCCCCCGCCGTGTACACTTGCTCTCGTCGATGTCCCAAATATTAGCCACCGCGGCTAGCCACCCGGCTGTCCGGTCCCTCGGTTCAAGCCTCGCGTCCGCCCTTCACCGCAACCGGTCCGTCAGCACGGCACGCCCTGCTTGATCTTCTCTCGACCGCTGCCACCGCCTCCAAACTCCACACCTGCACATCATGAAGCCAAGAGACACCGTTTTGACACATAACCCTATGCCAGGGAATTAGAAGAACCACCGAACCAACCACACACCAAAGTGTTGGCATGTTGACAATCGCTCATCACAACCACAAGGGTGCTCCACAATGGTTATGTAAAAACCACGTGTTCGCAATCTTCCCCTTGATGAGTGCATTGTCAACACCAACACAAAGCCAGAGAAAACCTACTCAAGTGACCAAAAGCCAAAGAAAAGCTCGAAACGGGTCACTTGCAATGTGCAAAGCAAAACTAACAGCTTGGTCCCCAAAGACATGGGCAACGGCTCGACGCAACCAAGCAAAACAAGCTCAAAGCACCTGAAGGAAGCTAGACCCTCAAGACAGAGGCAAACGGCTCGACACGTCTAGCAAAACAAATGTGCAACTCCCCTTAACAAGTGCATCAACCTCACAAATATATATGAATGCACACTCTGGATTTGTGGAATCATTCTCTCCCTTGTTAGCAAATGCAATTATCAAGCTTTCACAAAAGAAGCTTCCCCTCAAATCATGCTATGAGATGCACAATGCGAATGTACAAAGCTTCAGGAGTACAACAAGTGGATTAAAAACATGCTCAAGTTGGTACGATATATGTATTACAATAGGCGCAAGACAAGGCCAATGCTCAAACTGATCAAATAAAACTAAATATGAATCATAAGCATTTTGACCAATTTTAAGCATATCTCATAAAAGGTGTTCACCAAAGAGGATAGCACATGGCACATATAAGCAGGAAATCAAACTAGTGCTAGCACATGTATACAAAAGTGAACTACCCCATATAATGATCATACATCATGTCTCAAGGAAGCACTTAACACTTGTAGCTTCAACATTGATCGGAGTTTTACAGCGGATTACAAGGTTATTTTTAGACATGTGTATGTGAGAGGATCAAAACTGTCCGCCGAAAATTATGTTATTTTTATCATGTTTTGCAATCATGCCGAGTTCATCCCTATGTGCAAGTGGGAAGCTATCTCGTCACGAGTGGTTGAGGACTAGCACTACAATGCCCAAGTTCATCTCACTTGAAGAATGAGAAGCAGTCTCGTGACATTGACGTGGGACAGTAAAGATCCAACTCCAAAGCATTTTCATCATAACTTAGCTTAGACAACAAGTTTTAGCATAAAGATATCAAGAGTCCGAGCTAAATGTATGATTCAAGAAACATGAGACATAGCAACTAGAGCATACAAATGAAAGCACATGGATCTCAACATATCCTACACATGCTAGTTGCCATCTCAAGGGTGAACAGTTTTCCAAGTTTCATCAAGTATTAAGCATGTTCACATTTACAAAAACAGGCTTAGCTCATAACATGTATCAAGATGATCAAAAAGAGCCTAAGCTGCTATATAGCCATTATGTATCCATAGACCATATCAACAAGAGCATAACCTTAATCAACACGCTATACAAGTGAAGCTAAGCACATGATATAAGATACATGATGATATGCAATGCAATATGATACAAAAGCAAAAGAAGAAAGAAAGAAAGACTACTATACAAGAACCAAAGCAACCCACAACTAAAATGGGTAGCAACCACCAAACTTCCCTTCAAAAGAGGCCAAACTCCCCTTAAACAAAGATGCCTAGCAAAAGAAAGCTAGAAAGAAAACGCACAAAAAAACCACAAGAAAAAGATCTAATTCTAAGAGAAGGAAAACTCAAAAGATCCAAGAACAACCTAACAACACAGCAAACCCAAGAGCAACCAAAAGCTCAACTCATGCTACAATGCACAATGATATCAAATAAGAAGTAAAAGCATGAATGTACAAGGTATTAGTGTATATGATAGCTCACAAAGTGTGTGTAGACGCCACAACAAAACACATGCCTCTCGGAGTCCATCAACATGGGTGTAGATAACCATCAAGTCTTGACCACACCAAAAGATCAAGTTTCATCAAATGCATGTTCTCCACCCACGTCCTCCAACCTGCTCAATAGAATTACATAGGACGGGCAAATGACTCAACACTGGGGTTAGTAAACTGTGAAGCATACCAGTGTTGGGCCATTTGTTCAGAAAAGGGGTTAGCTAAAAACCACTCATCCTAGGCCAACAAACAAAGCGATCACCATAAAAGGGAAAACATGGTCCGCTAGAAGTGCAGGACTGATAGCCACTGCTATGAGACCTTGAGTCGTATTGAGGATGACTTGGACCTCGCCGGGCACGACCACCTTGTGGTCTCACAAACTGGGGCCTAGCACCTTGAGGTCTTCCACCTCTAGGCCTAGCATTGCTCCTCTGAGCAGGTGAAGCATGCATGCCATGAAATGGGCGATGCATCTTCTGGTGTGAAAGCTCAAACTTACGCCTGTCATCTCTCTTCCTCCTAAAGCAGAACTCAAACAAGTGACCATCCTTCTTGCAATACTCACAGTGGTACACCTCTCTCTTGGGTTGTGGGTGACTCACTCTGTTGTGGACATGGTTCACTCTTGGAGGTGGTTAAGTCTTAGGAAGGGGCTTATCAGAGATGTTTGGCAAAGTGTCAAGTTTCAAGTAGGTTTTGGCAAAGTATCAGAACGCGATCGAAACGCACCAACCGGTAGTACCGACGTTACTATCGGTAGTACCGGTAGTACCTGTAGTTCAAAACGGTAGTACCGAAGAGAATCACATGGTGAAATTGCACTACCGAAAGTAACACCGGTAGTAGCACCGGTAGTACCGGTAGTACCAAAATCAGCACGAACAGAATCCCGCGGAAATCGCTTGGATCAAGGAAAATTTGATTTTTTGGTCAAATCAACTCCGATTGCCACGAATTTTTAACTGTAGGGTCACAATGCAATAGGAAAGCTATCTCTAAAAGGTCATGGCCCAATTTGACACGAATCAAGAGAAATCAAGAAAGAGGTGAAGACTCATCAAGAACTCGCCATGAACATAAAATCGCCCTGATCTACTTGCTCGTGAGGAATTAGCTCAAACCCTTTGGTGGGATTGATCCTCTCACGTCATAGCTTGAATCAACGCAAGAAAAACAGACTCAAACGGTGCAAAATCAAAGAAATCCGACCATGAAATTGGAGGGGGAAAAAGAACTCGGGATGAACAACTCAAGAACAACAAGAACACAAATTCATCACGAGATTCATACAAAGATAAACGTCCAGAGGGCATGAGCACACTAGGGGGTGCTCTTCTCATGAACAAATCATTACAAAAGTCTTGCAATGGACCTCTCACCCTCTAAAAGACTAGAGACTGGGAAACCCTAACACTGGAATAGGAGAGGTGAGACTCAGTGGAGGCAGTCCCTCTTATTTATAGTCTTATTACACAATTTCACTTCTACCCCTAGACATTCTAAGAGAGAACCACCTAGCCAGGGGCATTATGGTTCAACTCGAGTTTTCCTAATCCGACGGCCACCGCGCCTCCTCACTGGTAGCCTCGCTCCGAAGCGATCTCCCCGATGCCGCCACGTGCCGTCCGTCCGCATCGGGACCTCCGCCCCAGTTTTGAGGCCCAAACCCGGAAAACCCGCCACCGATGGTTTTGAGGACAAATCACCAAACCGTCCACGAGTATCGTACCGCGTACGCATCCTCCGCCGATGGTTTTGAGGCCAAATCACCAAACCGTCGCCGATGGTTAACCACCAACCCGTCCGCGAGTAGCGTAGCCCGTACGTGTCCCCCGCCGTGTACACTTGCTCTCGTCGATGTCCCAAATGTCAGCCACCGTGGCTAGCCACCCGGCCGTCTGGTCCCTCGGTCCAAGCCTCGCGTCCGTCCTTCACCGCAATCGGTCCGTCAGCACGGCACGCCCTACTTGACCTTCTCCCGACCGCTGCCACCATCTCCAAATTCCACACTTGCACATCACGAAGCCAAGAGACACCGTTTTGACACATAACCCTGTGCCAGGGGATTAGAAGAACCACCAAACCAACCATACACCAAAGTGTTGGCATGTTGACAATCGCTCATCACAACCACAAGGGTGCTCCACAATGGTTATGTAAAAACCATATGTTCGCAGTTTGTGAAGAAGCTTCAACAGCAAGCAGATGTTTTGTGTACCCATATCTTTGATACCGAGTCCTCCCATTTCCTTTGGTGCACAGACTATCGTCCAAGCAGCCAGGCAGCTTGCCGGGGATGATTTCCCTGTCTTATCTCCAGACCAGAGGAAGGCTCTTCTCTCTTTGTCCATAAAATGGATTATAGCCGGTGGTAATTGCAGCGAGCTCATGAAATAAACTAGCTGACTGTCAAGAACAAAGTTTACCAACACCGCCCTTCCCATTGGGTTCAGCAGCTGCTCTTGCCAGGAGGATAGATACCTGTCAGTCTTCTGAATGTATGGAGAGTATGCTGACAGAGGTAGCTTGTGGACAGACAGAGGCAACCCCAGATAAGGCTGAGGGAAACCTTCTCTTCTGCAACCGATTATCTGGACACACTGTTCGGTCATTTGCTCATTCATGTGGATGGGGACGAGAGTGCTTTTGTTGAAGTTGATGTGGAGGCCTGACAGAGCAGCAAACTGATCAAGGACTGTTTTGAGACTGTGGATAGCCGATGTGCCAGCCTTGAGCACGATGAATGTGTCGTCTGCATACTGAAGGACAGCGCAAGGGAGGTTATCTTCCGTCGGGTGTTGGATGCCTCCACAATTTCTGATCATGCTTTGCAGAGTCTCGGCGACCAATAGGGAAAGGTAGGGAGATATTGGGTCCCCTTGCCTCAAACCTCTCTTACATGTAATCCAAGGACCTGGGCATCCATTAACAAGAACTGCTGATTTGGACGTCCTGAGAATCTCATGCATCCAGGATATCCACACCTCGCTAAAGCCTCTGGCACGCAGGACTCTGAATAGGCCTTCCCAGTTCACAGTGTCAAATGCTTTAGAGTCTAGCTTGAGCACTATAGCAGACTTTTTTCTTTTATGGCACACCTGGATCAACTCAGCAGCATATACAAAGGTGTCTGCAATGGATCGTCCGCGGATGAAGCCCGTCTGGTTGATGTCAATGAGCTCCTGGAGCCTTGTTGTCAGAATCTTCGATAGGATCTTTATGCTGCAGTTTTGCAAACATATTGGCCTGAAGGCATCGACATCGACAGCACTGTGCTTCTTCGGAATAAGCACCATGTGTGATCGATTGATGCAATCAAGCTGAGCTTCGCCACGTTGGAAATTTGACAGGAAAGCCATGACCTGTTGCTTCACTGTTGCCATGCAGCTCTGTAAAAAGCCGGCCCCATGCCATCTGGGCCGGGTGCGCTGTTACGGTTCATCGAGAACACAGCCAGCCTCGCCTCTTCCTCGGCAAAGGGTCTGTTGAGGTTGTCATTGCATGGCTGAGCACATCCCAAGTACAGCTGCTCCATATCTGTCACTGTTGAGGAACCAGATACCCCGACTATGGATTTGAAGAAGTCAGTCAGGGCTGCTGTCTTGCCGGAGTGGTTGACAATCTCCGATCCATCAACGCGCACCATTCTGATGAAATTTTGGCGTAGCCGCTGAGTTGCCTGGGCGTGGTGGAATGCAGTGTTGGAATCTCCTTCCTTTATGGCCTTGTTCTTACTCCGTTGTTTCCAGTATGCAGCTTTAGTCTTGATTGCTTGTTCGAGAGCTTGCTGCGCCAGCTTCCGCACCTGAAACTCATCCTGTGACAGCAGCCTCATCTCCTCATAGTAGTCAAACGGTTGTATAATGAAAGTGCAGTTATGGAAAATTTGTGTGGGCGCCCTGAAACGCCGAGACCAAACCTTTGCCGCCGAGCGCGTCGCTTTGATGCAAACAGCAAGCTGCCCAGCAGCGTCCGAGCGCACCGGCGCCTGCTGCCACGCCGAGAGAACAGAGGGGAGGAAGGATTGGTGGTGTAGCCAGTGGTTCTCGAAACAAAAGAAATCAGCTTTGGGGAGTGAAGTGGATAGAGAGAGGAGGAGGGGAGTATGATCGGAGGTAGGCCGAGGCAGGGAGGAAAGGGTGGCCATGAGGAAGGCCAAATTGAGCTCGTTGTTGGAGAACACCCGATCGAGCCTAGCGAGGATCGGATTGGGCTGCTTGTTGGTCCAGGTATAGAGGAGATCAGAGAGGTCAAATTCAGAAACGTTGATGGACTGCAGCGTGTCATTGAACGCAGCAGCGAGAGAGGGATTGAACTGGCCGTTGTTCTTATCATTGGCACATCTAACAAGGTTGAAATCGCCAAGGAGGAGCCACGGCCCAGAAATTAATGGCGGCAGCTCAGCTAGGAAATGCAGGAATGGCAGGAGCCCTGATGATCTGAAGGTCCATAGGTATTGGTGACAGCAAGATCAATATTAGACGCATTGCAAGAGAAAGAAGCTCCAATAGCTTTCACTAGACTGAACAACATTTGTTGAGAATACAAAAAAGCTAAGATAACTTACACATCATCAGAATCTAAAATCTATTTTAATGCGAAGCTCCAAGGCTCGACTTCAATATCTCCTTATACTTTACTCCCCTTTTTTCATATGGTTTGGCAAAACCCGAGGAGAAAATTAAAATATGCATGATTAATCCACCATAAATTAAAATATGCATGATTAAACCATAGTTAATCGACCATAGATTATACTTTACTCCCCTTTGGTGCTTGGAGATTGCTAGCTTAATTAACATGCACTTACACATAGTGACTGATGAAACTCCTTGATCAGCAGCTTGGTGCCTGCTGTCCAAGAACTGTGGAACACATGGGAGATCCACTGCCTGATCCTTACCAGCCTCTCCCTGCAAGCCTTCCTCTTCCTCTTCGCGGACATGTGGAGGCTCAGCACAAGGATCTAACTATTTTACTAGCAGGTTCAGAGGACGAGGGAAAGGAAGCTTGTCGTCACAGATAGGTCCGTCTCGATTGCGCCTACGATTCGGAGAGCGTTACGATAGATCACGGCGAAGGAGCCTCATCTTCCCGACCATGGCATCGCCGGCAAATTCTGGGACCCTTGCTCCGATTCGGAGTGCGAAGACCTAGGTGATGCCGAAGCTCTTGCGTGAGGCGTCATCAACTCCACTCCATCCCGGCATGCACCGCCCCCTCCGATCATCCAACGCGAGGAGATCGTGCAACGCCCGGCTGCGACATCGCCTCCACCACGCCCCGCTATGACACCACCTCGCCCAGAGGCCGTCCGGGCTCCGTGGAAGAACCTATGGAAAGGTCCTCTACCGCCACGATGCATCACACCGGCGGCTACATTCGGGGATTACATCCTCCTGGAGCTGGAGCGAGGAGCTTTAAGGGCTGGAGGCCGGCATCGCGATCGCCGCGCCGCTGGCCGGGATCGGCGTGGTGGTTGCGGCGGCCGAGATCCTACTTTCACGGGGTTTCAAAATCCTAGAACCGGTCGGGTTGGACTGGACTCCACCCGGTTAGATCAACCGATCCATGTGGACCGAACCAAGCCCACGGGACCGGCTCGGTCATCCCCAGCACTCGACATACGCAAGGCCACGAGACCGGTTCAGTCTTCCCTGGTGATCGACATACGCAAGGCAACGGGACCGTCTCGAACTGCACTTGTACCCAGCCCAGCCCAACCGGTACTGTGTATTCAGAGGCCAACTCGTCGTCTGGTGAACCTTTCGCTTTTCGTCGCCGCCGCCGCACCGAAACCGTCGTACAAGGAGGTGCTCATGGCGGGTGGAGGAGTGGGAAGGAGAGGGATTCGGGGCGCCCCTGACCGCAGCGCTCTTTCTGATCGCCGCCGTGGCCGTGGCCTTCAAGATGCCCATGGCCGCGGACGCGAGGACCAGAGTCACGGGCGCAAGGATGACCGTGATCATGGCCATGATCATGGTCGGGATCGTGGACGTGGAGGCCGGGGAGGACCGCACCCGAACGGTGGTCGCAGTGGCCCACCACCGGCTGGCGGTCGCGATGCTGATGGCCGTGGCCGCAGCCGCCCTAGGCTGGCCCCCTGGCCTGCGAACAGGGATGGTTCGATCAACATCGGGGGGCCTTCGAGGCCACGTGTGCCGACACAGAGGCTGCCGTCGATCCCCAAGCCCCGGCCGAGCAAGGGAAGGCGGGGGATCATAAGCAGGGCAAGAAGAGGAAGCGTAACCCATCAGTGAAGAAGGAATGTTCTATCTGCACAGAGGAGCACTTTACCAATCTTTGCCCACTACTGCGAGGTCCTAAACCTTCAGTCACTTTCTGCGGCGCCGCCGAGGATGGGATGGGGTTCTTCCAAATACAGGCTGCAAGGAATAATCACATTGTGGACACTTTTCAGTCATCAACGGCAGCTCTCATCACAGTTGAAGCGGGAAAAGTTTCTGCTCAGTCGCTACAGGCTGAATTGGCAAGGATTATCCCTGTTCATTGGGATTGGGAGGTGTAGCAGCTGGGGGCGACATCTTATGTTGTCCCGTTTCCTAGCAAGGAAGAACTTGATCGCATGATAGCAATTGGTACCTTTACCACAAAGAACAAGGATGGCACTATCGCATTTGCTGAGTACGTGGATGATGTCCAACCCATAAAAATACTCGACCAAGTATGGGTGACAGTTACTAAGGTGCCCAGGGTACTTCGTTCTTTTCTTCCACTGTGGGCAGTAGGGACCATTGTTGGGGCCACACAAAAGGTGGATATGATACACCTGCGGGCGACTGGTCAAGTTCGTATTCTGGTGGCCATTTATGATGTTAAAAAGAACCCTGAGTTTGCTGATGTTTGTGCTGGCGCTGGCATTTACCGCCTGTACTTTAAGGCCGATGAAGTTGTACAGACTGTTCCTGTTGAGCCGGTGGATGAGGATCTGCTGGGAGATAGTGATAAGGAGCCGGAGGGGAGTGACCGTGAGATGGAAGATGCGGAAGCTAATAATCCACAAAACCCCCAGAATAATACAAAGGCTTCTGATAAATCTTCAGCACCTCCTCAGAATTTGCCTCCTCAGAAGCAAGCAGCTTTGGTGGAAGAGGCCCTAGATCTTGCATGCACGCAACTCATAAAGGAGATCAGTATTAGAGTCATGCTAGAGTCAGAAGAAGGGGATACGAGGAAGACATATTCTCCTCTGACATTTGAAGAATTGGCTGATTATAATAAGCTTATTGATTCACCTAACAAAATCAACCGTTCTTCTATTTTTTTGCCATCACCGACGACGTCGACAGACCATGCTGACTTGGGGGGCTCTACATCACCTACCGCCCCCCTTCTTGGCGCGGCCACATCGACCTCGGGTGCCTCATTGCAGGGCTATCCTAGCCCGGCGGTGGATCAACTGGCCGAGGGGCTCTCTACTCTAGCAACCGCGACGGACGCGGCTGTTGGGGGGTGGACGTAGGGGGTGCTTCATCGACTGTACCCCTATGCCTGCTACCTGACGCCACTATGCAGTGGGGTGGCAATCTGCCTTTACCTCAGGAGCTGCCAGCGGCCGCACAGTGCGACGGTGAAGGCAGTGGCTGTGGCACCAACACCAGCCACCCCTCGCTGCTGGCCATTACCGAGGACCATGACGACAACTTGGGTGGTGAGACCCTGAGTCGCCCAGACAGCCCACACGTATCTCCCACGACCACGGTGGGAGGCCATGGAGTTGTCGTAGCAACACTAGCTGGCTCGGGGGGCCCTTCACCGGCACCTACCCCCAAGCTAGCACGGATCTCCGCCCTGCCAGATCAGAAGACGTTGGGTCTCTACCGCTGGCCGCACCGACCTCACCAATGCCGACTGCGTCCTATGCAGAGCAGGTGATCATACCCATGGATACTACTACCCTAGCAGTGGGAGAGATCGCGCCTGCAGGTACGGCCGCACCTATCAAAGCACCGCGTCGAAGCTCCAGGAATGCGGCAACGGCGGACATCCATACTCTACACAAGACTGAACATTTGGCAGCAAAGAAGAACCTTGAATTCCCAGGTAACTCTTTCACTAGCTTTCCAGATTCCAAAGTTTTATCAAACCTTGGTAGGGTAGGCATCAACCTAGGCACCTCAGATGTAGTTACAATCAAAAACTTAGAGGTACACAGGTTAGTTTTATGTGCTAATAAAAAGAAAGGTTTTGCTAAATCTAAACTCTCCAATCTTGAGAGTGAGGATGAGCAGAATGACCAACTTGATGCAATTCTCAGCCACGCCTGTGGAAATCTAAATGAGAATTTGCTGGAGGAGGAGAATGATCAAATCATAGATCTCTCTCCACTCCATCAGAAGAAAAAATATAATAATGCCAAGAATACTTTTACTGGCAAACTTCCCATGAAACCAAAGACCCCCTCAAAGGTTATTATAAAATGAAGGGAGTTTTCTGGAATAGCAGAGGTCTAGGAGACTTGGCTAAGCATAGGTTTCTGGCTGAATTAGTTAAGAAAGAGCAAATTAATTTTATTGCTCTCTCCGAAACAGGCCGGGATTCATTCCTGGATCATGTCCTCAAAAATCTTTGTGGGGGATATGATTTTCTTTGGCACACCATGGCACCCCATGGCAGGTCTGGGGGCATCCTGCTAGGTGTGGACTTGAATGTTTTTGACATTGGAGCAATTTTTGAGGGAGATTTTTATCTAAAATTCACCCTAAGAGTCAAATCAAATGACTTCAAATTTGTGCTATATACGGTCTATGGACCAGCACAACTCCAGAATAAGAGTGCGTTCTTAGTAGAACTCGCTAATACATGCTCCAAAGAAATCCTTCCATATATGATAGGAGGAGATTTCAACATAATGCGAAGCCCAGAAGATAAGAGTACTGGTGATTTCGACCCTAAATGGCCAAATCTTTTTAATGTTGTCATTGAATCTCTGGATCTTAAGGAGATTACAATGGCGGGCCGCCAATACACATGGGCGAGGCCAGGGGATAATCCAACCTTTGAAAAGTTAGATAGAGTTCTCGTTAGCACGGAATGGGAAATCATGCTCCCATTGACAACTGTTCAACCTAGGGATAGGAATATCTCAGACCACACTCCCCTGGTGCTTAACACAGGTGCTTCAACCCACCAAACCCACGATCATCCTTTCAAATTTGAGAGGGGATGGTTGATACGAGATGGATTTTATGATATGGTTGCAAATATTTGGCAATCTCCATGCTCTAGATCCACCCCTCTTGAGCATTGGCAGTTCAAGATCCGCAGACTCCGACAATATCTAAGGGGCTGGGCGCAACACACTGCAGGGTCATATCGAAAAGAAAAAAGACTCTGCTAGCTCTTTTAAGGAATCTTGATAAGAAAGCTGAGATCTCTCCCTTATCTAATCAAGAGATTAATCTAAAACATTATCTAAAAGAACATTTAGTTAACCTTCTGAGAGAGGAGGAACTAAAATGGTATGAGAGAGCCAAGGTTAAAACCCTCCTGGAAGGGGATGCTAACACTCGGTTCTTTCATCTAGTAGCCAATGGGAAACATCGCAAACAACATATCTATAAACTTGAAAATGATCAAGGTGTTGTGATCGGTGATGACCATCTCAAAAGTCACATTACGACTTATTATAAAGATCTCTTTGGCCAACCAGAAAATTTTGATACATCCCTTAGGGAAGACCAAAACCTGGATATCCCACAGGTATCACCGGAGGAAAATGACATCCTTATCAGTCCGTTCACAGAATCTGAAGTGAGGGAGGCTGTCTTTCAAATGGAGCATAATAAGGCTCCGGGCCCGGATGGTTTTCCTATGGAATTCTATCAGGTCTTTTGGGGAGTTATCAAGGATGATCTTCTACCCTTGTTTGCTGAGCTGCATAGGGAGGCACTGGATCTCTAAAGCCTGAATTTTGGTATTATTAGTTTAATTCCAAAAGTGAATAATGCCATATAATTCAGCAATATAGGCCAATATGTGTTCTTAATGTGAGCTTTAAAATTTTCACTAAAGTGGGCACAAATAGGCTCAACATGGTAGCTAAAATTGTGGTGAGGCCAACGCAGACTGCCTTTATGCCAGGTAGGAACATAATGGAAGGGGTCGTTATCTTACACGAAACCATCCATGAACTTCACACCAAAAAGAGAGACGGTGTCATTTTCAAAATTGACTTTGAAAAGGCATACGACAAGGTGAAGTGGTCTTTCCTACAACAAACACTGCGAATGAAAGGTTTCTCCCCCAAATGGTGTCGGTGGGTTGGAACTATGGTCACCGGAGGAAGTGTGGGAATCAAAATCAATGATGACGTTGGATGAAACATCCTCAATTTTCCACGAAGGGAAAATGCACAGAATGGCGGATAATATAATAGTTTGAAGCATCAAACCATCTCATTATCCCGCAGTAGTCGATACAGGATCCATACATCGTACAAAAGATTGCAATTAGGGGGAATTACATAAATAATTCATCGCCACACTGGCGGAATCATCCGAGTAGCAGCAGCTTCTGGGGCAGCTGCGGAAGGCGGAAGTACAATAAAATTCTCCAAAAAGAAGCCTGAGCGTAGGAACGAGACATCTACTCCTCTTCGTCGTCATAGTCGTAGTCGGGCTCACCTGCCAAATAATTTTTAGTACGGTTTGTACTGGCCACATCTCCCACCCTATGCTTTGCTTTTGCTATGTAGTATTTGGTGGGATGCAAAGGATATAATCAAATTGACCTAATATGTGGCTGTAGTTTCCTATGCAAACAGTGACCAATATTATATAATATAATTCATCAAATTTTTATCCATCTCATCCACACATCCAAACCCATTCCAACTCCATCACACACATCTCACCCTCTCGCACTCAGTCGACAGGTCCAACTCCCTCTCGGAGCCTGTCTCAGCGGCTCACTGCCGGAAGGGTAACACCAGGGGGAGAAATAGAAGGACTCCTCTCACTACTTCCGAGAAGCGTGGGTCTTAGGAAAGAGCCATACCAGTGGCTCGCGGACTATATATAGATTCATAAACTCTGCAGAGCGTGTACTTCCGTAACCACAAGATCACTATCATCGGCGGTGCCCCGCCTAAGCTGATTCCGGCTGCTTTCTAACCGGTGCGATGCCACCCTACCACTCAGTACTGGGACATCCCGGATAGGTACCACCGGCACACTGAGACTGTGAGACATAGTACCGGGCCCCCGTGGTCACTATGTTGTCTAAGGAGGGTGTGGGTCTCCACGCCCGTACCTCCCGACACTTTCTGCTAACAACCTAGTAGTAGTGGCACCGTCCTAGCTAGTTAGACATCCGTCTCCCGCCCATTCAAGAGCGAGTGGTGAGCACGTAAGTCCCAAGGTTCCGGTCCTCAAGAGATATCAGGTCCTAGGGGGGATCAGACAGGATTATCTTCTCTTTTGGGACTACAACAGTCCGTGCTACAATAGCACCTTCTACCCGGGGCTTCGCTCCATGAAGGTTCTCACCCCCGGGATCTCCTTATGCATCACAATGTGCCCGCCACAAGCACCTCACACGGGAATGCCCAGAACACATTCCCCGGCAAGACTCGCCCACATGGCTCGTCGTAGAATCTTGTCCGATCGACTCAACCCTCACCACACACCCAAGACGCACGCAGCACTCTCCCCGAGTAAAGTGGCACCACGTGCCTTAACCATATGACCATACTCTCCACCACGCATCATCATCACACAGATATAAGCGTAGTAGAAGTAAAGCATCATAAGTGAAATAAGCAAGCATCTAGCCTATCAGCAGGTGTGCAGGAGTAAGGTTGCGACAAGGTAAAGGCTCATCAGGCAGTTCTACCATGCAACCTATCATCAGGTGATATTCATAATTAAAGCACTAGCAACTAGATATTATGCCATGCGTAATAGGATCTACGAGGTTGGGTGGGGTGTGGCACCTGTGAAGTCGTCACCGAGCTCCTCCTCGTACTCGTAGTCGTCCTCCTCAAGCTGATCCTCCTCTAAAACGAGACATAATAGCCGCGTTAGCGGCTCCTATAGAGTCAACACAAAGAAGCAATAAAATTCAATAACTCCGAATGCACTCATACACAAGCCTATGACGTAGAGCTTATTTTTATGAAAATTTGGACATTTGGTTCATATTTTTTGGAGTTCGTATGAAGAAGATATGAATTTCCGAAGTTTATTCTATTTTTGGAAAAAGAAAAAGGGCAGATTAACCTGGTGCTGACACGTGGCAGCTCCTGGTTGGGCCACGTGGCGTGCAGGAACAGTGCAGCCGGTGCTGAGATGACGTCAGCACTGACGCGGGTCTGGGCTTGATGACATCATGCTGACGTTATGCTGACGTCAGTATCGACGGGCTCCAGTTAGTGGCTGACAGGTGGGGACCACGGATCTGGTCACTGACAGGTGGGGCCAGGTCAACGGTCAACGTTGACAGGTCTCGACTGGGCCTCGAAGGTCTGGACAGGGCTGGTTCTGGGTCAGGTTGGGTTGGCACTGTACACTCGAGGGTGCGGTCCGGGCGACCCCTCGAGGACGGAGCTCGCTCTGGCGAACGGGCTGGCCTCGAGAACGAAGCCTCGCCCGGCGAACGGGCATGCCCTCGAAGACGGACTTGTTCGCACGAAAGGGGCAGCCCTCGAGAACAGTGCGCCCCTCAAGACTTCACCCTCTGGCCTCGAGCCGGGTCCTCGACTCGGGCAGGACCTCGATTAGAGCCAGGTCCTCGACTCCGTCGGTCGGACCTCGACTCGTCGGGTGAACCCTCGACTCGTCGGGTGAACCCTCGACTCCGTCGGGCGGACCCTCGATGAATGTCGGGTGGACCCTCGACTTGTCGGGTGGACCCTCGACGAATGTCGGGCGGACCCTCGACTTCGTCGGTCGGACCCTCGACTCGTCGGGCGGACCCTCGACGAATGTCGGCGGACCCTCGACTGTCGGGTGGACCCTCGACGAATGTCGGGCGAACGTCGGACCCTCGATGAATGTCGGAGCATAAGCTGAGCTACGTGGCTGGTCGGCTAGGTGCTCTAACTCGGGGAAATCGACCCTTAAGCCGGTGACGGTCAGCGAGGCGCGGCAGCGGCGTCTAGCGATGGCGAGGCCAAATCTGCCGGCGGAACCGGGCGTTGGTCTCCATCTTCCTTCTTGCCCTTCGATGGGAGAAGCTGGGATCTCCATGAGCTAACTACCGGGGCTAGTCGAGGCACGGCGGGGCGTGCGCGGCTCGGCGGCCACGGCGGACGCTCCGGCGGCCAGAGTCCGGGGAGGCCAGAGCTGCAAAAGTGCGTGGCTCCAACTGTGGCCCGTGCCGGCTCCTAGAGGTTGCCAAAAACGTGCTCTAGACTACAGCGAAGCTGTCGGTCGCGGTAAGGAAAGAAACAGGGGTAAGGGGAGTAAGAACAACGACGATGTACTGGTGGTGGCCATGGTCGAGCGGGGCGAGGGCGGGGATGCTTACTCGCGTAGCGACGGTCGAGGCAGGTGACGCGGGCTTGGTGGCGGCTCGGTGCAGGGGATGCGAAGCCGGGGCGTCGAGGCGGTTATGCGGCGCTTCCAGGTCCTCCTCAGCGCGCAGACGGTGGCGGCGGCGGCAGCGCTCTAGCTCCGCCTCCTTCCTGCTCCTCTCTTCTTCTCTCTCTCCCTCGCTCGACTGATCTGGCGGTGGGTCTCCACAAAGACGGCGGGGCGATGGGGAAACCCTAGAGGCCAGGGTGCTCCTCTTTAAATAGGCACGACGGCCGGCCATGGACGGCGGAGGCAGAAGATGCCCATCGGGCGGCTGTGCGCGGCCACGATTAGGGTTAGGGTTCGGTGAAGCGCGGTGCAAGCAGGCGGTTAGATGGACAGCGCGGGACGCGGCCGTACTCGGGCGGACGGCGGAGGCGCACGGTGCACAAAAATGGTGCGACGGACGCGACGTGCGGTCGACCAGAAGTGGTAAAAGGTGGAAGCTGACAGCACGGTCCCACGCGTCAGCGAGAGAAAGGGGAGGGGCGCGGGCGCATCAGGCGGCAGGCCCTTGGTGGGCCGCCTTGTTGGGCCGGCGGTCGGCGGACGGTCAAGCGCGCGCGGGCGAAACGCGGCAGCGCGTGGGCGCAGGCCGAGCTGGGCCTCGAGCTCGGGCAGGCAGGTCGGGCGAGCGCGCGAGCGAGCGGGCAGGCGGCAGCGCAGTAGGCCGAGCTGGGCCTCAAGCTCGGGCAGGCAGGTCGGGCGAGCGCGCGAGCGAGTGCGTGTGCGCCAGCGGTCGAGCGCGTGACGGGGCTGGGCCGCTGGCTGGGCCAGCGCGGGGGTCGGTGGCAGGCATATATATATACATGTATTAAAAGGTTATTCGATTTTTATTAACATCACATAAAATCGAATAAGAGGCGAATCAAACTCTGGTTATTAAATGCAATGCTTGGGCTAACGTTGAGTGCTATTTGTGCAACTATTGGCGGGTTTCCTACATGACATCCACCATTCACTGGTAAACTTTAGAAAAATTTTTGAAAGCCCGTATTTTTGGTGACCGGATTTCTAGGGTTGTTACATTGGACCCTACTTCCAAACCAAACATGGACTTAGACAGGGAGATCCCATGTCACCAATCTTATTCAACATCGTTGCGGATATGCTAGCTCTTCTTATTAACAGAGCAAAAGCCGATGGTCAGATAAGAGGTGTCATCCCCCACCTTATAGATGATGGGTTATCCATACTGCAATATGCAGATAACACCATTATCTTTATTGATCATGACCCAGAACAAGCACAGAATCTGAAACTGCTGCTTTGCGCTTTTGAATAGCTATCTGGACTGAAGATCAACTTCCACAAGAGCGAAGTCTTCTGCTATGGTGCATCTAATGAGATGGAATCCTTTTATACTAGTCTCTTTGGATGCAACGAGGGGGAATATCCCTTCAGATATCTAGGGATCCCAATGCACCGTAGACAACTCCTGAACTCTGAATGGAGCAAGGTGGAAGATCGCTTCAAACAGAAACTCTCTTGTTGGAAAGCAAAATACCTGTCATATGGGGGAAGACTGGTTCTGCTTAACTCAGTCTTAAGCAGCTTACCTATGTTTATGATGTCCTTTTTTGAGATCCCTAAGAGGGTCATTGAAAACCTGGATCATTATAGATCAAGGTTCTTCTGGCAAGGCTCTTCAGATAAACATAGATGTCGACTTGCCATATGGGACATCATATGCCGTCCTAAGGACCAAGGAGGATTAGGTATCCTGAATTTATAATTACAAAATAAATGCCTTCTAGCCAAATGGCTGGTTAACTTGCTAAACACAGAAGGCATGTGACAATCTTTTCTACGGAATAAATACCTAAGGTCTAAGAGCCTAACTCAGGTGACAGCCAAACCCAATGACTCTCACTTTTGGAGAGGCCTCATGCATATCAAAGATGAGGTACTTCCTAAAGGTTCTTTCGATATCAAAGATGGAACCAACACTAGGTTTTGAGACGATACATGGGTAAAAATAAGCCTCTGAAAGTTAAATATCCATCCTTATATAATGTAGTGCGGGATCCTCACGCAACAGTCTTAAAAGTGATGACTACTAGCCCACTAAACATCTCTTTTAGAAGGGCTCTGGTGGATAATAAACTTACAGAATGACTTAGTTTAGTAGCACGGATCTCAAATGTCGAATTGGTCGAAGGTTCAGATTACTTCAGATGGAGCTTAACCAAATCTGGGTAATAATTTGTCAAATTGGTCGAATTGGTCGAAGGTTCAGATTACTCTCTCCAATACTTTGTAATAATTGGTTATATACATCCTGGATGTAGAGACCGGATATTGTTTTATCCATTATCTACAAAATCGCGCGTCCTGCGCACTGCCCTGTGGCTGGCCTACCTGGCGGTCGACTCCGTGGCCATCTTCGTTCTCCTCCACCTGGGCGGGCAGGACACCATCACGGCCTTCTCGAAGCAGGACAATGAGCTGTGGAAGCGTCACCTCCTCGGCTTGGTCACCCAGGTGGCGGTCGCCGGGTATGTCGTGATGAAGGCGTCTTGGCCGGACGTCCGGCTCAGGGCTGCCATGGTGCTCATCTTCCTCTCTGGGTGCTTTAGGTACGCTGAGCGTACCGCCTGCCTTTATTGTTCGAGCCCAGCCAGGCTTAGGTCGGAAGCCCTGAATCGGTCAAGATTTGATTACGTAGGAGACGTGTGGACAAGAACTGAAGTCGATGACCAAGAAATGAGGGAAACACTTCATAATAATATAACGAAAGGAAGTTCCAGCGGATTACGGTTATTCAAACAATATCGTCGTATCATTGGTGACCTCCTGTGACTCCTGTCAGGTGATGTTCTCGACAATTGGGTGTCAATCAGTGTATCTGAGAGAGAGTCAAGCGTCTCCTATCGGTTAGGGGAGACAATGAACAAAGCATACTGCAGCAGTTTCTCTTTAGTGCAGGCCGATGCAGGGTCTACGAGCATGTGGGAGCTCTTCTGGTACACGTCTACCAAACCCTATACACCAAAATCTCAATTCGAAAGTTCTTATTCATTGGTTCTCATGTTGAGTTCTACCACAGCATAGGACACATTGAGCTTGCCTGTGATGCTTACTTGTTCCACATTGGCATCTATACTATTCCTCTTCTATACACCCTCTTCCAGTTTGCTTCAGCCCCAATAGCCCTGGTGCTCTTCTGGGCCGCCGAAAAGGGGTACCAAGACCAACTCCTCCATACCAGCCGCGCTGATATCACCGTGTCCTGCATATTGCTGATAGGAGCAATAGCCCTAGATGTATCTGCCACCATCTCCACTTTTCCCAACTACTTTCAGGCACCTGCTGCATGGTACAACAAGAGACAGTGATCTGAAAAGCTCGGACAATACAACATCATCAATAGGGAACTAGGGTTACAAGTAACACACATACACCCATGATTAAAGACGAAGACAAGGGATCAAAACCGTCACCGATCAAGGAGTTCATCCTCGACAACCTACTAGGCTTTGGAGCAAGGAAACAATGGAACATTGCCAGCTTGCATGGTCGATAGGCGATTCAGGAGTGGATGGACAAACATGGAATTCCGGATTCTGAAAGGCCAGGAAGAGCGCTCGTCTTCGAGACAACCAGCGACGGCATTACCAATTTCCCAACAAGCGTGTTCTTTTTTCGAAAACGTGCGTGCACGTATCTCATTAAGGGAAAAAGGAGTTATAGGTTACATTCCGACCATCCCATAAGCGAGATGCCATAGGATGGGGGGACGAGACACTGACAAAAGTCGCTGGCTGGTTACGACGGTGCTTGGAACGTTGTACTAACAAGCGTGCTCATCTGGCACATTGCAACAGAGATACTATACTACTACGACGACTACTCATCTGTAGACAAGGATGCCGCCAGCACTTCTAGCATACCTGATGATCGGCAACTCAGCAAAAAACATCATAAGCAGATCAGCAGAGAGCTATCAAACTATATCATGTACCTTATCTTCAAGTGCCTCAGTACTACCAACTCCCATGTAGTACATACCGTAGCTCATTTCTGGATTAAGGGATGATTTGCTGGCGCTGCCGAGAAGAAGAAAGATATCAAGGACTCTGTCATGAGGCTTTTTATATTTTGGAGGGAACGACTACATCAAGAATGGGCAACATCACTCTACAATGGTGCAGGTGCTGCTGCAGCTGCCAATCCTATAGGGAAACGCCTGCAGAACGGATTGTCTGTGCTGCCGCGTGCAAGTGAGTTGGCCCAGGAGCTCATTAGCATCGGCGACGAAACAGAGCGCTGGGAGCTTATCGCCTCGGTGTGGGCAGAGATTTTATACTACACCGCGCCGCGGTGTGGAGCGGCCTTCCACTATGAGCATCTAAGCACTGGTGGGGAGTTCATCACGCACCTTCTCGTTCTCATGTATATCCTTGGTCCTTTCATTCCAGGCCCTGATGCTTGAGCTGAGCCCCATGTATATGCAATGTCGTATATGCCATTGTCTAGCTAGCCTTAAAATTAGCGGGCAAGGTTCGCGCGTCGCATGTATATATATTATTGTATCTTCAGTTTCATATGTAATGTCTACAAATATAATAAATTTCAAAAGTAATAATTCAATATATATGTGATTGCCGTGCTGAAGCTGAATGGAGACGTCGTTGACGCCTCTTTCCTCATTGGAGGCTTTGTTGTGAAGGTAGTCTCTCTCTCTCTCTCTCTCTACCATGCACGAGAACTCCTTTCCACAATGGTTGTTTCTACAGCTTGTTTGGTGAAACAGCTTGTTGCTCGTGCAGGGTTACAAGTTCGTTGTGGTAGTTTTTGTGTTTATCTTCAGGGTTTTGTGCTGGTGTTGGTGGTGTTATTGTGATGTAATAATGGTTTTTGTTGTTCGCGTTTTCACCTTCTCTCTATCCTGTTACAAAATTAGTTCCATTAACACTGGTATATATGATGGAATAGATAAATGCATGGTACAATTGTCTGTTAATTAAATTAATAAAATCATATATCAGATGTGGACGAATATTGTCATCTCATATTTCACTAGCTCAGATCCATGGATCGCTGCCTGGGCTACACAAAAGGCCCAATGCCAACAATAGCCAAGGCCCAATACAAGCAACAGTCAAGACCCACCGTCGCTTAATAATAATAATAATAATAATAATAATAATACTAGCAGAAACCCCGCGGCAAATGTCACGGGTGCTAGGCACAAATAGAAGGTAATCGTCTAAAGTGGGTATCAGGACAAACGAACACATAAATATATAATCTGTAATTGAAATAGTAAACAATTTTCAAAGTTGATTGTTTATAGGCACAAATAGAAATCAATTGTTGTGAGGAGCCTGTCATCTAAATGTTTGTTTGAAAAAGTTAGTATCACCTATAAACAGATTGTCTTTAGGTACAATGTAAGGCCTCTTCTTTTCTGTTTGAAGCAGATGAAACATCAGAGTTCATTGCACGCATTGGCAGCATCACTCTTTGGTTGTACAAAAAGATCTGCGAGTCAATGAAAGGAGCATTTTCATTTGTTGGTGCTGTGATTGATCATTCCTAGAAAAGTAAGAAGATAGAGTCAGGTTGAGTAGCACAAACACCAGCTGTAAATAAACAAAAACATGTATGAAACTATTATTTGTGAGGACAAAGATGTTGTTAGCAAAAGCAAAGGGAAGCAAATAAGGGAAGCATGTGCAATAAACATACCAGTAGGCTGCACATGTAAACGCCTTCCCATAGACCGCATAGAAGACAAATGAGATGGAACAGGCAACCTACCACGCCGTTGTAGCGGGTAAAAGCAGGACGATTGGATGGAGAATAATGCTGCGAATTTTCTAGAGCCCGAACTTGTGGACGGGCGTCGCGTGGACCTGGTGCAGTGCAGGCCGGGGAGATCGCCGTTTATTGTTCTGAGAATAGCGTCTTGAGCCAGCCGACGGAAGAGAACGGATAAAAATAAATAGTAATCTCTCCGTCCTAAAAAAATATTGTTTTAGGTTGTTTTATCCATCATGTTTGATCATCCGTCTTATTTAAAAAAGTTTTATAAATATTATTTATTTTATTATGACTTATTTATCATTAGAGATACTTTAATACTGATTTATTTATTTTATAATATACTTAAAAAATTTGAATAAGTCGAAGTAGTCAAACACGATATCTAAAAGTCAAAAACGACACTCTTTTAGGGACGGAGGGAGTAGCATTGTATAGATTTTCTAGAGCAGGGACTTGTGGACGGGCGTCGGGTGGACCTGGTGCAGCGTAGGCCGGGGAGATCGCCGTTTACTGTTCTAAGAACAGTGTTTTGAGTTTGCCGATGGAAGAGAACGGATCCACGAAAATAGTAGCATTGTATAGATTTTCTAGAGCATAGACTTATGGACGGGCGTTGCGTGGACCTGATGCGGCGTAGGCCGGAGAGATCGCTGTTTACTGTTCTAAGAACAGTATTTTGAGTCTGCCGAAGGAAGCCGAGGAGATCGCCGTTTACCGTTCTAAGAACAGTGTTTTGAGTCCGCCGACGGAAGAGAACGGATCCATGAAAATAGTAGTATTCTATAGATAAGCCCCAAGATTTGTTGCATGCAAGCGTCAGGCGTGCAATGCAACAAAATATAATTTTGTTGCTGCAAACAAACTCTTTGATTTACATCTAATAACATATATAATGTGCACACGTTCTGTCAATTGTTATTCCCAGCACGTTGCGCATAATAAAGCTTGGTTTTCTTCTAGAACTGTCACGAGCGAAAATATAATTCGTGGCTGGCGGATTTTGTTCGGGTCAGCCGAAAATTAAAAAGGCACGGTTGGATGAGCATGTCCCGTATCGATCGATCTCCGCTGAGAAACGGGGAAAAAAACCAGGCTGCCACACAACACAACGTGGTTGCACGTGCGCCTGTCTCGCGCCACACGTCTGGACTGGTTTGGGACTTGGATCTTGGATCCGTGGAGCAGCCGAATCGTCAATCGGCCTCGTCCCATCCATTTCATTACACAGTGTCGGAGGAGTACAAAATAACAGGACTATAATGAATGCCATGTTGACCTTTCAAACCCTTCCATGTCTATATGTGGGCCCTTGATTTTGGTTGATATTCAAGCATCGGCTCCTACACTTTTGGCGTGGACATCGGTTCTCGCAGTGGTACGAGCGATGCTCAAATTGTGCCTCTCGTATCTGGGCTTCACACTCGAGCGTACATTGCAATTTGCAAAAGGCCTAACACATCATCGATGCAACCGTGATAATGCGTAACTCGAATGTTGTCGAACTGCATGAATCTTTAGGAATTGATGGACGTTAATCAAATTTAGAAATGTTTCACGTAAGACAAAGCCTGTAACGCTTATATTGGAGGTCTTACCACTATTCCTGTCATCTTAATGAAATACGACGTATATGCCTGCTTGTGAAAAAAATAATATAAGACAAAGCTAGATCCAAAAAAAAAATTATGTGACGAAGTGAGCACTAGTATATACCATGATCATCTATTATTGGCTAACCAAGAAGTATTTGCGAAGCATTCCTCTGATTCCTCAATTCAGGCGCCAAATGCGTCACTTACACGGTAGACGCCAAAGACTCTCTTTACCTATTTTTTTCCATCTAACGAATGGAAGGGCTCATTTGTAAATTCTCTTTAGTAGCACGTTGCTGCGCATATGTGCTTACATTTTTCCCGATGGGCTAAGACGCAATAATCGTTTTCTCAGGTTTGATTTGATTGAGATCAGCTGAAAACCAATTAACATGGTGTCCCGTATCTCCGCTGCATCAATTCAATGAGGGAAAGAAAGAAAACCAGCCACGCAAGCACGCGCTGCACCCACCGGTCTGCATCCATGCCTTTACCAGTGAGATTCGGTCTTGGTGGGGGCCAAATCGTGGATCGGCCCGCGCGCCTCGTTTCAGAACCATTCAATAGATACGTACAGCGGAGTACTACACTTTCGCACTCAAAATCGGGTCTCTGCCTCATCGCGATCCAAAACCTCTGCCAAGAACCCAATCACCCATTTTTTGACACAAACCTATTCACCCATTTTAGCGCAGCGGAAAGAAGACAATGGCTTTACTAAGATCTTCTCTGTTTGGATCATATAAACTAACGACTAGTTGACTTATTCCATGAGGATCCAAACATGCATTAGCGAAGCTCGTCAATTTTGACGCCTAAAGCCTCTGTCGAAGCATACATGCGTTTATTCGAGAGTGTGGGAATAGAATGGCTCTATTCTTTTATTTGGTAATTAGGCCCACATGTTATACATAAATCTAACGCCAATTCCTATGCTAGGAGATAATTTCATATTGCAATGCCATTCACGAAATCTGTGTAGTAGCTACATGTGCATGCTTTTAGACCAAGCTCAATGCTTGCTTTGCATAGAAATAATGAAATGAGATGGGAGGTGGTAACCATTATGCACGTTGGGCACAGACTAGCAGCTAAAGAACTGTGCCTTTGCTGACCACTAGAGCAGCCAAAAAGAAACATATACAGGTAGGCAAGTGACAGGCCTGCCTTTCGGTATAAAGTTTCTGTTTTAAATAACGGGCTAAGCCTCTTAGCGGCAGCCTCTTCAAAAGGCTAAGAAAGGCTACAGCCCGCTATGCCATTTAGCGGCCGAGCAAAAAATATGTCAAACATTATGTAATTTTACACATAATAAAGATAGCATTCACTAGTGTCACTACCATTCACAGCCAGCAGCACAATACGTACGGAACAGAGGGGAAATGAGAAGATTTGAAGAATCTTTCCTTCTGGTCTGGACTAGGACATGGCCATCGTAGCAATAGTAGCAGGCACCGTCGCTTGCAATGTGTGCTCGCCGCTTGCCGCCGCTGACTTCCGAGTTCTGACTCCCCTCGCCGGTCTTGGAGCTTGCACCCGCACCGGTCACAGGAGCAGCAGCATCCAGCGACGCTGGCTCTGCCGCCAACACTCACGAGCTCGAGAGGAAATGTGTGGAATGGCTAGGGATGGCTAGGACAGCTTCCCATCGGTTAGAGGTAGCCTGAGGATTTGGGCCTGCCATTCAATTGGGCCGACGAAAATGAGCCCCAAATAGCGGCGCTAAATGACCATGAATTGACGAAAATAGCGTGCTAATAACGAAAAAAATCCGTTTAGCGTTAAAATTTTGATAGCTTAGCGGTGGTCTCGCTGATACGCTATACAGCGCTATAACGGCCGCTGCAGCGCTATTTAAAACAGGTGTGTAGACCTATGGGCTACGGCTGCTCGGTATGGGCCCATGGCACGACAAACCCCGGTGGGATTAATCATAAGGTTCTTACTAACCAACGGATCCAAACCAGCATCCGACCCGAGACGGCGGACCCGGTAAGAAAGAAAAGAAAAGAGCTCGTGGTGGTGGTGGCCTCGTGTATAAATTGAGAAGTTGGCTGCCCACCCACCTGAGAACTACCCCCACCAGCGGCTTCTTTCTTCCCCACGCGTCCCGCCGCGGCGCCACACGCTGCACCGGACTCACGCCTCCCTGCTCCCGCCGACACCGTGGGCCCCCCGACGTCCGCCGGGGCGTGGACCAGGCCCACGCGGCCCCCACGGTTGCTTCTTGCTCCCTCGCTTCCCGTTCGCTCTTGTGGGATACGCTGACCGATCGACGGACAGAGGCGCGGCCGCCTGAAGCAAAGCAGAGCAAAGGCGAAGCAGCTGCGCCCTCGCCATCTCCGCCCACCACACCAAACCAGAGAGAGCGAGCGCAGTTCGGCCGCCGGTCGCGTCCGATTCCAGCAAAAACCCAAACCGGAGCGACCCCTGAATTCTTCTTATTAGCTTCTTCGGGTTCGGTGCCTACCTCTACCTCTGCCTGACTCTGTCTTGCCTTGCTTTCCCTTCCCCCGACCGTCCACCGGATCCAGGGAGCGGCGAGCTTCGGGCGCATCGACCGACTCACTGACCGGACGATCGTCGAGGTACTTCGCAAGCTCAGGTTCATCGCCGCCTCCACTTCGTTGACTGCTTGTCTCTTCCTTTCCTTTCCTCCCCTTCTTCCCCTTTCCACTTGCTTAGTTGGTTTTGTTTCATACTGCAACTGATCATCATCATCGAAATGAAGTCTAGCGTACGATCAAGCAATTTGCTGAAAAGAGTAGGTGGGAGAGGTGTAGATATACCACCCTCCTATTCCTAATAAAATTTAAAGGCTTCGGTGCGAAAGCACTTGTTCCCGCAGTTCTCGGATAAACTTCAGTGGCAGAGTATTCTTGTTCACCAACGACAACGAGCGAAATTCAGTATTCCTGTCGATCCACGAACGAAATTCAGCTTACGATTGCGTGGCTTTTCTGTTCCCAGGAAGGATGTCGAGCCTCGAGGAGCCACTGGGTCTCGGAGACCTGCCCAAGTTGAGTATTAACAGACTCGGCAGGTTCTTGTCGCAGGGCGCTCGCAGGTCGTCACCGGCCGATGATCACAGCACTGCTGGCAAGTAAGTGTAGTGTAGTATCTAGAGGCTCTTGAAAAAAGTTTTCTTTGTTGAGTGAAGGGATCGCTTCAAGTTTGTAATGTTTAATTGCTCTTCCAGGTACAGCAACTCCTGCAATGGTAGCCCCTTCCATGGCAATCCCTATCCCTGGCACCAGCAATGCCGCCAGGCCGATTCGTCATGTGATGCCATGGAGCTTAGAGATCTTCCTCGGAAGGTATTTTTCAATCCACACTCCACACATATAATTAGGACTGACCTCAACCTGATAATCAGTTTTGTCCCTCAGTACCTACTAGTCATAATCTTCCAATCTAGTACTATTTATATATAATTAGGACTGGCCTGAACCTGATAATCAGTTTTGTCCATCAGCCTTTCTTTACCTACTAGTCATAATCTTCCGATCTAGTACTATTTAGAGTAAGTAGCATTTACCTACAGCAGTGACAATAGTGGCACCACGCAATGCTTTCTGTTAATCCAGTCGAACAACAATCTGTCCTCAGGTTATGTGGGAACTGCCAAGGTTTGTGAAGATAGTTGAGGTTGGACCACGTGATGGCCTGCAAAATGAAAAAGGAAACGTTCCGACATCTGTGAAGATCCAACTGATACACAAGTTAGTCGGCGCAGGTCTGTCAGTTGTTGAAGCCACAAGTTTTGTATCCCCAAAATGGGTGCCGCAGGTGATGTAGTTAGTGGCTATACGATAATGGCATGTTTCCATGAAAAAGGTCATGAAGTTCTTATCTTGCTCTGTTTGGAAACTGCAGCTAGCTGATGCAAAGGAGGTCCTGAAAGGTATCCAGCAGGAGCCAGGTGTGCGGTATCCGGTGTTAACCCCTAACCTCAGAGTAAGTCATGTCATCATTTCCTCTAATAAATGTATGCCACTACACTAGTACTGGCACTACTGTACATACTTGGTACTAATATATGGTCTGTATTAATGAATTGAATGTTTTACAGGGATTTGAGGCTGCCATTGCAGCTGGTGCAAAAGAAATTGCGGTTTTTGCATCTGCCTCTGAATCCTTCTCTAAGTCAAACATTAACTGTACCATTGAGGAAAGTCTTGTTCGGTACCGTGATGTTACAGCGGCTGCCAAGAAACATGGACTAACTATCCGGGGGTAAGTTAATCAACTTTTAACCTATTTATTAGATCTGATGATAATTGACAGGTTGGGTGACTGAGGCTTTTCAGCTGTGATGTGGTCTGAATCTTGCTTCCTCTGTTTCATGTTAGGTATGTTTCATGTGTGATTGGCTGCCCTGTTGAAGGCGCAATTGATCCATCGAAGGTGGCATATGTAGCTAAGGAGCTTTATAACATGGGCTGCTCGGAGATTTCACTAGGCGACACAACTGGTGTTGGGACACCAGGTAATGATTCTCTCTGCCTATGCCTAACGCTTTTATGATTCTCAGCTGTTTACTAACAGTATGTGGAGACTGACCAAAATAACTACTCATTGCAACATCTCTGCTTCAGGTAGCGTAGTTGCTATGCTTCAAGCTGTCATGGCGTTTGTTCCAGTAGACAAGATTGCTGTTCATTTTCATGATACATATGGGCAAGCCCTTGCCAACATCCTTGCCTCCCTTCAAGTAAGCAACGATAATCTTTTGTGTCTATTCATTGGTCCACAACATACACAGAAATCATACCTTCTAAGCCTAACACACACTTTTGTCAGATGGGGATCAACGTAGTGGACGCATCAGTGTCAGGCCTTGGAGGCTGCCCATATGCAAAGGGCGCCACTGGCAATGTTGCCACCGAGGATGTTGTGTACATGCTCCACGGCCTGGGGATAGAGACCAAGGTCGACCTCAACAAGCTCATGGAGGCTGGTGATTACATTTCCAAGGAATTGGGCAGGCCGCTGGGCTCCAAGACTGCGAATGCTCTGCGCAAGCTAACCACCTGAGTCCCTGAAAACCTTTTGAGGCACTCCGAAGAGAAATGTATCAGTTTGTGTTATCACATGTATTTTTTTTTATTTATATTTGCAGACGAGTCCCTGAAAACCTTTTCAAGCACTCCGAAGAGAAATGTATCAGTTTGTGTTATCACACGTATTTTTTTACTTATATTTACAGACGAGTCATATGAACGTCCTGAAGTTTCACTTTAGATTTGCAATTTCGTGGACACACTCTGGAAACATTTGATTCACACAGTTGTACTTCCTTTGGATGATTCTGAATAAAATAAGCTGGGCTTTCCTGGACGCAAATTGTGTTTGCAGAGTATACGTTACAAAAAAAAAAGCACTATTAAAGTTTTGGAGCAGGCAGTTGCAATATGGGATGATCTCGCTGGTTTTGTGCCGACGGAAAATAAAATTTTCGTCTTTGGTACCTTACCGCTATTCTATCAATGTACGGCACAACTGCGAAATGCTGCAGCAACAGTCTCTTGCTGCCTGACAATCTCGTGTTTCTAACACGCACATGTATCAGAACATCACGGTTAAGGATTAGGCAACAAATGAGCAAATTAATCGAAGCATGTCCCTTTTCTTGCCCTGCCCTCTGACATAAAATAGAGGGAGAACTTTGCCATATTCTGTACTATATGCATACATCGGAATCAATTTACAATCACCACGATAACTTTACATGTTCCATGTGCTGGTTTTTAATCCGTCGTCATGGTTACTCCTGGGAGAGTATTAAGAATGGCTAGGCATTCCTTCAGAATCGCCTTTGCTTGTTCACTTTTTTCCGACTCGCAGAGCTCTGTAAGTTCATCCTCGAACTTGGCCTCTGTTTTGTCCAACAATGGAAAGTCTCTGTACAGTTTGCTCAAATCAAGAAGGCACTCCGATGCAGCAATGTGAACCTGCAAATAGGTGATAAGTCGTGACTCATGAGGAATAAGGTTTGCCCTCACACTAACGGCTAATGGCAAACTCAACAACAGCTTCTAAAACCACTGTGTTTAAGAAGCAGCCATGGGTCTGTTTTACTATTTAGCATTTACATGGATGTAACCTCATATCGTGGGACAGCCTTTGCACCTTTCTTGTTATTAAGTATGAAAATATGAGAATGAATGATGTAAGTATTGTGAAACAGGAAAACTAGGGTCTGTTAGCCAGCACTTATTCCAGTAATTTTACTGGTAGCAGACATGACATCTGACCATCGAATAGGAAAACCAAACTAACTTAGCATCCATGATTTATTACATGCCAGGACTAATTAATAAGATCTGCCAGCCTCCATGATTTTTATTATATGCCAGGGACATTTAATTAAAGAACTGAGCAGATTAAAAAAAGGAAGTTAAAAAGCAAAACAAATGAATATCTGAATCTTAAAAGAAATAGTGGACCCTAATGGTCACCTGAGTGATTTATCTGAAAACATAATCTTGCTCCTGAAGAAAAACACATGCATTTTTCCAATAACTGGTTTGAAGTTACTTGTTTGACACAAGACAAGTAAATTTGACAGAAAAATTGCCAATATGAGTTTGGAGATGCAAAATGCCAAAGAAGCTTCAATGAGTGAAAGAGGCATTGCAGCTTTTCTTATCATCATTAATGGAATTATACACACTGCTAGATGGGCAATGCTATTAAAGCATGCTTTAAATGTCAAGTGCAATATTACAGCGTTTACATGCTTTTATTCCATAAAAAAAATACATGTTATAGGCACATATTTTAACTTAAAGTGAGTGTTGATTATTATCCATTAGCAGGAAGACAACATTTTATATACAGGTAAAGGTGTTAACAAAAAATAGGCAAATATATTTCAACGTTAGCTAGGGAGGACTGGACATATAGAAAATTACCTGAGCAATCTTTACTAATCTTATGGAGTCTAATAATTTTGGTGATACCAAATGAAATAACTGAAACAAAAACAGAAAAGATTTGTCAAAAGCAATGAAAACCAACAGCAACCTGAAGCTGAATATAGAGACAAACAAGCTACATGATATACCTCCTGAACCAAGGAAGCTGTGTCTTGAGGCCATGTGCTACTATCAGCAGAACTCTGAAATTTCAGGCACAACTCTTTGATACACAAGAAGGATGATAGTTTAACTGTTCATAAAAAAAAAATACAAGAGTTACTATGATAATTTGCAACCATGCGACAGAAGTATTCAAAAGATGTTTAGAATTATTTATTACAGATCCCATATACATACCTTGCCAACTCTCCTCAGGTGAGAGAGTATTCAATATTAGTTCTAAAACATTCTTCTTTTGGTTGATAATATCCTGTGGAAAAGCAACACTGATGCAAGATGTTGCACAATTGAGCACTTTATCCAGAGAAATAGAAGCACCTTCACTTTCATCTAGTTCTGCAGGAAAGAACCCAAACATATATTTTAAAGGAGTGAAATAATTTTTTTTTATTTTTTAAGCCATGTGAAATAAGTATTGGGAGATACAATAGAGATAAATTATATAAGATGATTGCATGCCTACTATATCATACATTTATAACCAGAAATTTTATACATGGCTAAGATCAAGTCAGGATTAGTTTGAGGCTTCACTTATTGATTCAGAAAGACAATCAATCAGTGATAACAAATTTGGCAAGTTAGAATGATCATATTCCATACTTTGAGAAAAATATGAAAATTATATCCTAAGTCTCTCTGTAAATGAAACTTTGCTACACGAAGGGCATCAATGTATTATTCTGGAAGTGCCTCATCAAGTTTCAAGCTAAAGGTCATAAGAACTAAAAAAAATGTGTTATCCTACAAAATAGCTATACATATGAAAGAGAGCATCAGGTATTTTTTTATTCAAATACAAAAGGTTTTATTAAGCATAGTCATTAAGTGAATGAATTATCCAAAATAATGACTCACCAGCACCAGCAGAGCCCTTTGTCTTTGAAATGACAGATTGGTTAGAAACCTCATACAACATTGGAAACACACTATTGAAAAATCCTGGATCTCTAAATGCCGCAATCACCTGAAAAGTGGTGAAAAAGAAAAAACCTAGGTAAATGGTACCAATTCTACAATTTTGAAATAGTATCTAAAAGGAAATAACCTTGTGGTCAGAAAATGGGGCAAAAAGTTAACACCCTCAAGAAAAATCTAATGAATATTTAGCACGGTGCTAAAAGGTATATTTCCGTAACAGTTAAGATTTATTTCATGAAAGAAAATTTTGATCCACTAAAGAAAACACTGGCCAACAAAAATAACACTACAGTATCTGCTAGTGAAAATGGTTTCAGAAAGTAAATGAGAATTGGAGAAAAATACTTTGTGTAGACACAAGAAAGCTGCTTCACGGTACGATTTTGATTTCCTACTGCATGCAGCACAAACAGCATTTAGTATAACACTCGGCAAGCTGGAGTCATCTGCAGTTATAGCAACATGACAGCAAGAACACAATGAAGCCAATGCATCCAGAATAGCATCTTTTCCCTGTTAAAAAATGTAAGGGAAAATAATTAATTATGTACCAACAACCAACACATGGATAAATTTCCAAAACAACGTATAAGCAGATAATCCACTTATCATTCCATGAACAAATGAATGATAGTATGAATTACCTCCCAGAATCGACCTGGCAATTCTTTCAAAAGTGATTTGAGAATATTCTGGTAGTGTGCTGAAAGGGGCTCTCCAAGAACATCACATAGCTTCTTTATAGCTTTGGCTGACTGGAAGGAGAAGGCTGTACAGTAAGTATATTACAAGGTACAGGACTTTTAATTATTATTATCTGACATGCATATGGACAAGCAAATTATGAAATGGGACCGTACCTTTCTTTTACCAGCCCATGATGACAATGACATGCCATCACATAAAAGAGATACAATTTCTTGTAAATATAGTGTAAGGGTTACTCTTTCACTACTAGGAATATCCTCCCAAAGTTCTTCATATAAAGCACTGGTTTCTTTATCATCATCAAATCTGAAACAAAGTTTTGTTTATACACGTGAAAAGGTTTATATATTTCAACTAAATAGAAAGCATTATGAATATTTAAAATATTAGGAGTCAAGAAAATGAAAGGTCACATACCTCGATACAAAAATTACTGGGATAACCACCGCATTATATCCGCCAAGAATATCGGCTGCATTGCTCAAGTAGGCCTTAATAAGAATTGCACCAGATAACTGATCATTTTTCCCACCTGAATGCAGAGAGGTAGTATCTTCAATAAGCTTCTGAGCCTGGGGAGGACTAGCATACTTTAAAACAGTAGCACAAGAGGACGCAAAAGCCTTTTTAGCGGCAGAACTCCTTTCCTCCAGAACAGCACTATACAATAGCTTCAGTAACATTGTTGTGAATGGTTTGATGTCAACCATGACCTTCTGCACCAACAAGGTTATGAAGCTAGCAACACCAACCCTGGAATCAGACAAAAATGAGCAATACCACATGATTGTAGTGAGAAATGAAGCATTTGAGGACAATTTTAATGAATAAGATTAGGCAATCCTAACCTTGTATTTAAGCCAACAGCTGATCTAACCATTTGAGCCAGGCGAGGAACCAATAGATCAAGTGAATTCTTGTCAACAACTTTTATACAGATATCAAGAGTTTCCCACATTGGAGAATCTTTAGCCACAGCTATACGCAAGCTTTCAAGCTTATCTGTTTTGATGCCAACATTCCCTGCATGCATCTTTGATCCAGAGGCAGGAGTGAGTAAAATATTGCATCTGTCAGATATACATGTGCAACATCATCACCATCAGTCCTTATAGAAGTGGGAAAATTAGCATACCTCAACATAATTCAACCTTTGATCCTCCAGACTTGACAAACATTCAAGCATACAACTAACAAGTTCCGGCAGATGAGGACGAAGGGCAGGACCAGCACCCTGAACAATATTCGGAAGCCACATCCTCTTTAGTTAATTACTTTGGTGATTGCATCTATACATAAGCAGAGGAACTAACAGCTGTAGTCTGTGCATAGGCAAAGTAGTAATTTTATTTTGCCCGTAGTAATAACAGCCTTTCATATTTCTTTCCTTTTGATTTGTTTCCTTTCATAATATTAGGGCGTACCCAGTGCCATAGGCTCCCGCACTGCGGGGTCTGGGGAAGGAAAAATAGCCAGCAGCCATCCCTGCACAAATGTGCAGAGGCTGGGGCTTGATTTCCTTTCATAATATTACTTAACAAATTCGGGCCCTCTGTTCCTTTACTTTAAGAAAGAAGTTAGAATACTCTTGAAGCATTCGGCCAAGTGCCAACCACATAAAAATGACAATCATGTTTGTGTTTTCAAATAATGTGCCTATAACAGTTAACAAGGCTAATGCTGCATTAGGCTATTGGCATCCAAACAAGGAATTGGAGAAATTGCAATTTATATAAGTTCAAGTGGAATAAACATATGAATTTGCTTAGGAAGTAGAGATAATAGAAAGTTTCTCTTCGATACCATGAAATTCGATGTTTCATTAGGACATGAATAGAGATAAAGCACTATGATCTATTGTTCACTCAGTGGTCAGTATGTTTGAAACACAGTTGTCAGAGAAAAATCTCATCAAATTTGGTGAAATATTGCATGGTTTGAATATAACTCATCATGACAGATATTGCAACTACACGTTAAAGTTTATCATCAATATACCTTAGCAAGCTTCATGACCAAACTAATAGCAGCCTTTTGAACACTTGGAACTTTATTGAGTATGCCCTCAGAAAGCAAGTATGGCAGCACAATGTTCATGGTTTCATTTGCATCAAAAGTAGAAGTTAGTGATATATCACAGAGCCTAATTGTCAATGAGCTTACGGCTCGGCACAAACTGTCACCAGCAGTTCGCACGGTTTCCTTTATGTCATCCATCGCACGGAAGGTGGTTGTCCATATTTTTCTCAAATGTTTACAAACCTAAAGAACAAATAAAAAGTGAGTTGTAATTTGTTATGAAAAGAAATCCAAAGTCAGATTCATAAGAACACTTTATATAGCTCATGTCAAATGAAATATTGAGCTATTCAGAATTTCCATAACAACAATGCTACCTGACTATATCTTCGACCTTGGATGATGTCCGCAAGTGCAAGACAGGATGCTTCTCTTGAGCGCCAAAGCCTCGATCCAGATTGAACCAACAAATCCTCTACTATGGCATCATAATGTTCATCTATTGCTTTTTTCGGATCTGAAACAATTAACTTCCAGATGTGTGCCATTGAATCCTAAAAAGTGCAGCTGGAATTATTAGCTCCAAGGAAAGGCTCTATGAACTTGTTAAGAAATATGAACGCAATAAAACAACGTTTTGCTGTAGACCAATGACAACCAGAAAACAGTGCAATGACTGATTGCTGAGAGGGACCCTATTAAGGATAAGAGGACTGCTGACATGTATATCAGTTACTCAATAGATATATGCTTGGTCTATTTTCTGATCCGAGTTCCAATGCCACATTTTACTTAATTTCAAGCACCAGTTGCATGCATGTTCATTATACCAAAACCTTGCTACTCACAGTAAGGGATGCTTGAAAATAATGATTTCTGGAACTATGATTGAGCATGGGAGTACACTGACCAATAGAAAACTATTATTGTGGTATAAAGTTAATCTCAACGAGTTATAATGCAAAATTTGTGCAGTATATTTATTTAAACTTAATATATTTTTTCTCAACAACAGGAAAAACATGAGGAAATCTTATCTGTAATCTGATTACAGGATAGAAAAGTATAGAACAGTATAGCATAACTACACAATGTGGAAACAGAGTGTTTAGTTACAATGCTGAAAGTCATCATAGTGCCTTAATAAACCAGCATATAAACATGCATAACTTAAATGTACTAAAAAAAGGGGCGTACCCAGTGCCGTAGGCTCCCGCACTGCGGGATCTGGGGAAGGGAAAATAGCCAGCAGCTATCCCTGCACAAATATGCAGAGGCTGGGGCTTGAACCCTGGACCTCTTGGTCACAGGAGGTAAAGCTCTACCGCTTGCACTAGGGCCGCCCTTCATAACTTAAATGTACTAAATTAAGGAAATCAATATCAAGTTATGCTTAACTAGTCGAGCTGTTTGATGCATTACTTGCCTAGTGCATCAGCTTCTTACTTTCTTGTATGAAAAGAATGGCAACATTACACTAACTATATTACCTGGTTATATGTAGCTTTACAAGAGTACATTTGTCAACCAAATAGTTAATTTCAGTCCAATAAAAAGGAAACATAGAAAACGGCACATATGGTTATGAGTGTGCAAACTTAGATACCTGGATGTTTTTATCAGGGTCGTGTTGGTAACGGACAAGCCTAGGAATTAAGGTATTCAGATAAGGTTGAAGTGCCTCGCCAGCTTGTTTGGCTATCTTGGAAAATCCAAAAGCAGCACCCCTTTTGGAATTGAGAGCAGCCTGATAATTAGCTAGATCCATGAACTTGTATATCAGGTCAGGTTGCCCCACCTCATTGGCAAGACTGCACAGCTCCTTGTATGTGCTAAGTTTCCCTCCAGTAGGATTATTGCCAATTGTGCCTTCTTGAAAGACCTCAGAATCCTCCATCAACTAATGCAAGTGCATAAAACATAATTACCTTCAGATGAAACATTATCAACTAAGGAAAAAATATATAATTGAGAAAAATTATGAACCTTAATGGCCTTTTTCTTTCTTGCAGCGCCAGTCAGTGTGTTCACCAGAGCATGAACCAGCTCCTCTTTCATAGATGCATCACCAAGCTCATACACAATACTCATGCCTTGAGATGCCAAATCTTGTGTAAGCTCATTTGGATCGCCAAGAAGATGTGAAAAGGCTTCCTGTGAAAGAAATGAAATTTACATTTGTTTAAAGTCGGAAGAACTCTGGTGGGAACATTAAATGACTATCTGAACAAATAAAGCAATCAAATATTAGACTAAACTTAAACTAAAGGTGACCTTCCTCCAAGCAACAACTGTGGCTTGCTGAAGGAAAGAAGTATATTAATAAGCAGTTCAGCTCACTTCAATCAAAAGGTGAAATACCCTAGGTATACTTTTGGCACCACACTAAAATGAAAATTTGAAATACTGTCATAGATTGGCACATAAACCCTAGTAAGAAATAAGAACTCCCAAAATGAATCAAAAGCTATAGTTCAGTTTATAAGTGGGGTACACATCTAATGTACTTCTACTCAAAGTTAGCTTCCATGCCTAAGTCACTGTAGATTACTAGCACTGAAATACCATATGGACATCACCGTATAATGATTACAGATTCCAATGCACTGAGGCAGTTTAGAGAAAAGTTTAAAAATGTACAAAGGTCATCTTAATAATCTAGTTATCTTATTCTTGGTTGACAAACCTGGATTTGCGGAAGTAGTTCTAGGATTTTTTTATGTCGTCCACAGTACATTGTCAGTGAGACCAACCAGACAGTACCTGCACAGCGTTCTTCTTTTCTACCGCTATAAATTAGTGATTCAAACAACTTTTTAATAATTTCTTCTCGTGCAACTGAGTGTGCTTGTTCACAACCACTTTTTTCATAGGAGTTACTCGAGACTAGAAATCCATCACCAGTAAGATAGTTTGTGGCCTGGGAAAGGGAAACAAAGTTTGTCTCCAATATCACATCTGCTGTCACAGGTACTTCTCCCCATATGAAAGATAAAGCCTCCCCCGCAGCAAAAAGTACATCTTCAACCTGAACAAGCATAATTAATTTAAGAATGTTATTATTTATTCCAAAGAATAGTGGTATTTTTTAGCTGTGAGTTTGGATTTTTGTAACACAACCTTAGAACGTGAAAGACTAAATATCAAGTCTAATGCATCATTCAGGTGAGGAAAGGACATCTCATTCCAAGATATGTGCCCCAATGATACCAGAATTTTCTGTTGAGCTTTAGTATCATTTTCAGAAAGAAACTTAGTCAGCCTCTCACGAAGAACGCTTAATAGTGTACCTGAAGGCAAAAATAATTAAAATAAATAGCATCATAGATGGTGAATAGCACACAATAGGTTTGGTTAACAAGCCTAACCTGTAGAAGAGTTTTGGTTGATGGAAGGCAATGCACAACGCAGACCAATGTGACCAAGAGATTCCATTGCAACAGATGCTAATGATGAACCTTCAGAGATAACTACTTTTACAAGAATATCAACTACAGTTTTTACCATATCCTCAGATATCTGCATATGCACTCAAAATACAACAAATTAAAGGACTTCAATTCTAAGCCCCATGATGGCAGCCAAATTAATTGCATCATATGCAGTCAAACTTGTGGAGTGGGCACCAGTATCCAAAACATAGAAATTAGACATCTATCACACAGATCAAGTTATAGTTTTGGCTCCAATCTAGCACTTGTGCATCTGTTTTCAAAAGCCTAGGAGTGAGTGGGTGTGTTAAGATTTCTCCAAAGGTCAAACCCCTTCTCTCTTCTTAACATACTTCTCTCTTCTTAACATAATGATATGCAGCTCTCCTGCATGTTCAAGAAAAAAGTAGTTTTGGCTCACTGACGCTACGGGCTAGTTATTTATGGGGTAATGGTGCAACTATTTCTTCTACACTCGTGCAGTTATTGCCCTTGCTTCCAACACTGATAGGCCATCCTTTCTAGCAGTGCTATACTCCATTCCAAATTATAGACATTTTGGCTTTTCTAAATATGTAGCTTTTGCTATGCACTTAGATATACACTATGTCTAGATACATATAAAAAACAATGTATCTAGGTCTAGAATCTAAAAAAGCCAAAATGTCTTATAATTTGGAAACGAGGGAGAAATGTTTAACAAAGCTATCTATTGACTTGCACAACCAAGCATTGATGCTCAACAAAGTGTGGATGAAGATTGAAGAATATGAGAGAAATTTTAAAAAAAATCATGCAATGTTCTGTACTTCTATTGTGCTGAGAAAATAACCAAATATTGATGTGACACAGATAAATCATAAATGTGTTCTTCATGTCCTTTTAATCTCCTAATATAAAGTATTTTGACTTGTAATAAGAAAAAGTGTTACTCTCTTCCTTCCCCATATTATGTTTTCTGTTCATGTCTTAATGACATGGCAAATTAGATAAACCTACATTCTGCCGTATGTTACTCGATTTCTCTCTCCAACTATCAATTCCAGAGAAACATACAGGTTCTCATGGACCATAATCCTAACAGTAGCAATATCAAGTCACTCTAGCAAATATAATAAAGTATGTTCAAGATGCAGTTTCATGGCAGAGCAATCTAAGAAACCATGCCAAATTTCACATAAAGACACATCAGTAAACAAGCTACAAAGTTAGGAGGATGAAATAAATGAACATACATAAGATTGCTTCAAAGCACCAGCTGTTAGGTACCCAATCGCACACAGAACTCCATGGTAATTTTCAAATCTGGCAAAGTTCATCAAATAGTCACATGAATAAGAAGTTGTGTGGCAACACAAAGGACATGTCAGTCTTAAAGTTTTCATTTTCATACCTTGACGGACGGTTTTGACTCAGTGTTGAAATGAGCTCAGACAGAAGACTTAGTGCAGAAGAGGTTGAAAAAGCTGAAGAAGCAATACCAAGCAGGCGTGACGCAGCTTCACGAGCATCAGAATCAACATGACCCAAAAAAGTTCTTAGCCAATTTATGCGTTCTGCATACCGCAATGACACCAACTGCAAGTAAAGTGCAAGCTTAAGACAATATGAGGAAAACATGAAAGTTTATTTTAACAAATGCAACCAAATGGAAACCTTTGGTTCACGAGAAGAAAGGTCAACCAATGACTTCAAGGCCAGCGCATGCAGTTCGCTAGACCCTTCATATGACATGGCATGTTCTAAGATGATACACATTTTTGCTACAGCAGAATCAGATGGATCTTGCAAAGGATTTGGGCTATCACTAGACTCGAAGCACTTCATCAGAAACTTGATCATTGAAACAACTGTTTTTGAAGGGAAAAGCAATTTCCCATTTCTCTGCTCATCAGAATGCAGCAACTGAGGTCGCTGACAGCAGATATAATTTATCATCTCCTTTACATCAGGATAGCTGAAATCACCAGACCCTGCAGATGACTGTGTCACATCATTCATAAGATTTAGACCAGCTAGAGCCATTTCCCTGTGAAAACGGAACTAATAAGAGAAGGATACGGAACTAATAAGAGAAGGATACATAGATGGCTAAACATGTACAACTTAAAAAAAGCATGCATCGATAAAATCTGTTGAAGTATCAGCAATTCAGCATCATAATCAAGAATTTCTTGTTCACAAAAGTGTGTTGTACCAAATGCCAAAGCAAGATCATGAATTATTCTCAAGTCATTTGAAAATGTCAAACATGTACAACTTAAAAAAAAGGCATGCATTGATAAAATCTGCTGAGAACATCATAAGTGAGAATTTCTTGTTCGTAAAAATGTATTATACCAAATGCCAAAGCAAGATCACCAATTATTCTCCCGTCATTTGAAAATGTCAGAACTGAAGGACGTTGCTACTTTCATCCATCTTAAGTACATGAGAAATATTTGTCGAGTGCAGCAATAAGGGTTTATGAAATTGAGTCGTGAACAGTTATTGATCTAGCAGATTTCACAATCTGAATTCAATCTAATGGTTTTACTGACTGACAAGTGACAAGTATAACAAGTCTATGATAGTCACCTCATAGAAATGACAATGAAGTCTTTATATTCATCTTGCAATTCCATAAAAAAAGAAATAAAAAATGCTAATCGAATGCATGCTGTATAGGAAAAGAGAAGAATGCAATTATGGCCTACACTCTGCAGGATATAAAGTTGAGCATGCATAAGCATAACAGGGCAACTTTTACAAAATGGGTGGACCTTATGATAATGGATACGTAGCTAGAAAAAAGTTATAACAAATACTAAAAGCATCAACAATGTTGTGACATTTGATGTTTGGAAACTTCTAAATATATATATATATATATATATATATATATATATATATATATATCCCAAGTACAGAAAAGCTACCTGTGACCGCACTACCATAATAGTACAGAAAAGCAACCACAAGATCAAAGTATTATGCCAAAATAATGTATATTTTTGTAACCACACTACCATAATAGTACAGAAAAGCAACCACAACATCAAAGTATTATGCCAAAATAATGTATATTTTTATAACCAACCTAATGTCCAGTTTAACATCTGAAGCCCCAATCATGCAAATGTACCGGCTTGAACAGTGCCGAGTATCATATAATGTTGTTGCCCATCTTATAGCAGAAAAGCGAACCTCAATTTGCTCCTTTATTAAGAAAAAATATATATAACAAAAATGTGTAAGATCAAGCAATTATGCAAAGTTTAAAATAGGAGCAAAGAAATCCTTTGGTTTGGCCCTTAGAGATGATGAGATATTGCAATTTGGGGGTAATTAGTCTACATATAATGAAAACAGGTGTTAATGGAAGTTCATATCTACTCCATAAGAGTTTAAGTATCGCCAAAACCACAAGAAAAAAACCACCCCATAAAAACTGCCACAGATAGAAAGTATGACAAAGTAAGCCATCGGCGATAAGCTCTCAAGGATGAACATGAGAGATGAATACACTTGTGATCTCTTAGCAAATGGTGGGACAAGTTATGTTCAACTCCAAAGATGAGATCTACAGTGAGAATTTGAGCCATAGTTGAAGAATAAAAAATCTGACTTCTCGCCTAGGTGGCTATGAGCATATCTCAGACTATAATTTAAAATCTTAAAACTCTCTGAATACTAAAAGTCGGCATGGTTATTTGAAGTAAAAACTTGGTTGGAAATTTGTTCTGAGACCAGCTGTTTGAACTTTTAACTCTTTTGCATATTACTTTAATAGTATTAGTGGCTGGAATAAAACTAAATCAAAATATCATATTCAGAAAATCAAGCTGAGTTGGTGAAGAGAAGGTGCTTTTCTATTCGCATGAACTGGTCAATAACCCTGGATAAAATTACTTGGTTATTTTGCAATATTCACCTGTTACATCATGTAATGAGCTTTACAGATTGTTTTGAATAAGTACACACATTTCATTATCAAATGGAGCACGGGCCTTCCTTCAAGTTCCTAAAGCAAGGACTTAGGTTGATCTTGCAACCCTCATAATAGAATTTATTTGCATTCAAAACTATTACCAATGATGAAACCGTATATAAATATTGAGAAAAAAGGATTAGCACAATAGTGGTTTGAGAACAACAACTTTACCGCTTCACAATTTTCCAGAAGAAGCACCTCAAGATCCTTCAGTACTATCATTGAAGCACGCTGATATCAAGGTCAAGAAAAAAGAGAATAAACTTGACTGGCATTTATCTAATTAAAGCTAGATTAAAACGAGATGCATAGAAATCATGGTAAAGTCATGATGCAGCAAATAGAACAAATACCAAACTATGCAAAAATGATGCAAAATGAAAACCCAGTACTCAATTGCTATTTCTGTTCTGGATGATGGAAAATCTGTGTTTTATTGTTTCTATCTCATGTGCACAATAAAATATCCTCTCTTTTTTGCGAAACACTAAAATATCCTGCTAGATATGCATCAACTACGTTCTAATGTATTGAAGCTTACGTTTTACTTGAGAGCAATAGCAATAAAGGGTTGCCAACACACATGAAATGCCCCACTGGGTTGATATGTAATTTTGAACCTAAGGCCCCGTTTGGATGCAAAGTATTTTTGGAGTTTTAGATGAAAACAAATACCATGGTTTTGCGAAATACATTAATTTCAGAAAACTTTGAGTTGTTTGTATACAACAAACCTTGTAGTTTTGAAAAACATAATACTTCTAAAACTGTAGTCTTTTGGAGTTATAGAAACTCTACTCTAGACATCTTTTTTTAAAACAGTCTTTTTGCACATCTCTAATCTCTAGAAACTACAACATCGAAACATAAGTATTCTCAAAGTAATCATATTACTTATTCAGGTCAGGTATATGAGAGTAGATCAGAAGTTCAAAAATGGAAACTGCCTAGACATATTTTGATGTCTCCTTGCCTCCAAAAAGATTTAATATGGACTTTTTGCATCAACCATTTACAATAAGCTACTCCCTACGTTCCAAATTGTAGTTCACTTTGACTTTTTTGGTGCATGCATTTTGCTATGTATCTAGACATATTATTTATCTAGGTACATATCAAAATGCATGCACCAAAAAAGTCAAAGTGAACTACAATTTGGAATGGAGGGAGGAGTAGCATTTACAGGTTGCACCAGCCATTTAAACCAAAAAAAATACTGTAGAAATGATCAATTAATTACAATTTAAAATCATCTTTGTGAAGCACACTTTGTAGAAAGCTACATGCTCTCAAGAGTTACCTTATATGCTGTAGCAAGGGAAGTAGCCGCCTCTTGAATTGTCAAACGAAGAGATTGATCCTCCAATCTCAAAGCAGTAAAGAGTCGTAGAGCCATGTCAGTTTTATCACTGCAATATAATCGAGGTAGAAATTTCATTCCTTAATATAACATAAATGAAACAAGAGCCAAGAAAGTTTTAAGAAAATATCATGCCTGAATAAATTTGGCATGCGAGAGGCAAGCAAACCAATAGCCTGGTATGCAAATATTTTGGTATCTCTACTGGTAGAATCTGGAGAAGAAAATCAACATATGTTCAATGTTTTTCAATATTGGAAATTTGGCAATCAACAATTATCTCAACCAACCATAAAAATCAAAGATAAACCACATTTAGATCTGAATAGATAGAGCTGATATATAGTTGAAAGACCTGTTTCTGCAGTTGAAGAACCATCAAGGGAGCGCAATATTCCACTAAGGATAACTGGACCGATTAACTTTAGCTGGTCAGTTACTGCCTAAATTAACAATTACATCATAAATTACATTAGTTTAATTTAAAAAATGGAGCAAAAGACAAATTAAAAGCAACAGAATAAGTCACTAAATCTAGAAGTTAAGCTACTCTTGTTAGAGCATGCAAAGTGCACATACATGTTTGAAAACCCAGACAGTGAACTCCATTCCTAACTGCTTCAGCCTTGAAGTAGTTCCACTTCCTACAGGTGAAACACAATGAAAGATAAGACATATTTAGTAACATACCAAAATGGTGAAGTTATGCCATTACCTTATCGAAACAGCAAAAGGATGGTTCTACCAACAAGTTATTATCTTATCGAAACAACAAAAGGATGGTTCTACCAACAATTAAATGTAAGATCGGGGAGCCACAGTTATTAGTCATAATAGGTTCACAGAAATATGAGTTCAAAATGCCAGTGCATAATCTCATTAAGAACACCAAACACCAATTCATCGAGGCCAACAGAAATGCTTTCTGGAACCACAATGAGCATGATCCTTGAGCAGAATTAAAAAAATCCGCTTTATCTTCAATAGACATCCATGTTCAATAAGACAAAAGTTACTAGGTTGTACATTCTTCCCATAAATTAGTGGAGTATTTTTTTTGAAGACATTAGTGCCAAAATAAAAGGAAATTCTCAAAACAACAAAACACTGGAAAAACATTTCAGTGGCCTATATAGACATGCAGCTCATTAATGATATAAATATAAAGTATGGAAAAACTACGGTTGCCAACAAGCGATCTTATTACAATGTAACAATTAGGCATCAGAAGGGATAAGACCAATTAAACGCAAACTAAAAAAAAAGTGGGGTACAAAATAGAATACCGTAGATGCAACCAAAGATGCATTGAAGTGTGTGTGGAAATGCATTTGCCGCAGCAACTGATCTGCAGAAAACACTCATAAGCCGCATACGCAATGAAGCATGTGCTGGGGAAACTTTCAGCTCTGCAGCTATATTTTCTGCACCCACAGTACCTGTCTCACAAGAGAACATTATCATGGAGAAAGACTTACCACAAAATATTCAGATACAAAATGACAGATAACAAAGGGATCACATGCAATGGAACTAATCAATTGCTTAATGGCAAAGAAGAATAAGAAATGACCACACAAGTGTGCACAGCATTCAAATATGCATGTGTTCAGCCTCTGACATTCAACCATGTCAGTGGGCACTGGGCAGCTAATTGTTTGGATATATGTAGGCATCTATATGGGTACACATACTTGTGAAAGGCAGGTTTGGGAGTTCAAGAAGGGCTGAAAATCATGAGAACAGGTTTGCAACCATCCACTCACATATGCATTCTCTTGAATGGACTATAAAAACCAACAGGTAAAAAAGAAATGAAACCACAATCAAAACAACACCAATAGATAGAAACGCATCCAAGTATTCAGACTACAAAAGTGGAATGACTTATAACACACCAGAAGGAGACGAACATAGTGACAGTACTGTAATTCAAATTTAAATCGCATTGATCAAAACTCAAGAAAATGTAAAGTGCATACCATTGAATAGTGTGAACAGTCTCTTGATAAGGTTGGGATCTTCTAAATTTACTGTTGAAGCTTTGCGCTTCAAGAACTCTTCTCCTTTCTTAGAAACTGGCTCTTGGCTGTATTAAGATAGTAGTTAGCATCATTATCGATCCACATAAAAATTCCAATATGTTTTAGAGAAAATTCTAAAATAGAATACCTATCTGAAGAAGCAGATAAGTAAAGAGGGTACACAATCTCAGGTGCGAAGTTCATAGCTTCAATGACATTCAAGATTCCTAGCTGAAGAGATTGAACAAGAAATTCACCCTTGAGAAGACCAAGTGCATTGTGCAGGTAGTAACAACTAAAATATGTATGTGCAATTGTGCAGACACGATAAAACATTTTTTAATTACCTTTCTTGATGTGAGTATGTCGATTTTTAGGGGTTGTTTTCCGGTGACACATTCTGATTGAGCAACTGACAGTCCTGCTGGGCATCCACTACTGTACAATTCAATATCAGTCAAATGTCTGATGCTCAAATTGTGCTCTATGGTTTTAGCTAATTTAGCAAGGAATACGTACCCTTGAGGTGGTGCTTGATACAATAATGTGTGAAAACAGAACTCAGCAAATACTAGACCATCCTTGGTTTCAGTTATTACTCGATATTTTGACGCAATAGTCTCATCCACCTTATGGATGTTACATTCACCAATAGCCTGACCAATAATAGATGCAAATTTTTGTAAGGAAAAAACATGCAAGTGCTACAGAATGTAGACACGCAAAGAAAAATAAATTATGGTACAAACAACACTTTACAAGACGTTCAATAAAAAGGTGATCACACCAGTAGGGGCATGACTGACCTTTGTTACAAGTCTCAAGATGATCCCTTGATGCTGAGCTGGAACATTTGATATATTGATTAAAAGATCAGGCGCAATGTTTCTTTTCTCCTATTAATTAAGAGTGGTAAGTTGACACAATCAACTTTGCAGAAAATGGTGAAGCAGCTCTAGAGAAAACTAGAGACTAGCAAAGGAAAAGAGAGTACCTCGGTTGGCAGGCGTTCAAACGCCATCTCAATATATACGACACAAAAGTTTCGGACCATTGTTGCAGAAGTAGATCCAGTATAGATCTTCCATAACTCTAGCATTGGCAATGGAATCTCAGGCCTGTGCTTCACCCTTTTGTTAATGTGACTAAGAATTTCCATGACCTAATGAAACCCAAAAATAAAACCGCATAATAAGATTAGGAAGGCCCATAAAAAACTTATGAATCCAAAAAATATATAGTACTGACTAGCAACTAGTAGTAGTTGGCTAGTAGCAGGGCAGCACGTGAAAGGAGGTCCAGTATTTTTTTTAATATAGTCCTAGTACAAAATAAACAGCTAAGACTACAGGTAATGTGTTAATCGCGTAATTGTATAAGCCAGACACTAATAATTCAAGCAATTTCTCTCTGAACAAACCAATAGAAGCAATTGCCGCAAACATAACAGGTACAACGCTCTCAGTTGTGCCACGCCCGAACATTAAATTTGCCTCTCACATATCACCCCATGAGCAATATCCAATACTACATAACATCACGAAGGAACCAACTGAGGGTAACAGGACGAGCGGCAAGAATGTCTCTTAACAGAAATTCGGATCGGAAAAGTGCTGGAGAAGCAGGAAGAAGAGCGGTGCGCTTACGAGCTTGCGGACGGCCGGCGCGGGGGAGGCCAGAGAGGTGACGGCGTAGGGGAGGACGCGGGCGAGCACCGGCGCGAGGCGCGCGTCGTCTGCGAGGGCCAGCCGCGTGAGCATCCGGTCGAGGGCATCCATCCTCTCCGCGTCCGTCTGCTCCGCGGCGGCCGCGGAGGAGGCCGATGGCTCCGCCATCTCCGCCGCCTGGTTTGGGGTTGGAATCGCCGGCGTTTCCTTCTTCCGGCGCAAGAAGGTGAGGGGAGGACTGGGGAAGCGGCGGCTGAGTCGATGCTACTAGTCGGGTTCGAGTCCAACCGTTTGTAAACCAGACCGGTGCGAGTGGCCGTCTTTTGTTTTCTCCACGCGCCCGTGCCAACACGTTTTTTCAGCTTGGAGAACAAGAAGAAAGGTACAACGAATTCAAAAAAAAAAGGAAAGGTACAACATGGAATCCCAATTTTAATAAAAAAAACAACATTACAATTTACAAGGCTATAGTGGTCTAAAAATGATCGCGCACAGAGTTCAAGAATACATAAGAACAAATACAACCCGAGCAGGCTTTAGCATAGAGAAATAGCTACTAAAACGATCTAAGCATCTACGGCAATGTTACCCAAATCAAATTGTCTAAATGTCTATTTGGATATCCACCTATTTTTACGCAGAGAGAATACATATTGTTGACTCATTGTATGGTATGAAAGAATACGATTTGTTAGACTTCACGACACATAACACATCGTAATGTTCGCAAAAGTTGGAGCTTACAATAGCTTAAGCCGTGAGAAACACAAATGCAAATGCATGGAATGATTATCATGTTGTACCTATTATAAGCTTAGAAGACATTAGGTGGTTAATTCCAGCTAGAACCTGACTAAAGCTTGGCTTTAATTTTTTTTATTTTTTGTCTGTATAAAGCACTTGGGTTGGTGTACGTTGTCGTCGAAGGAAGGCTTATGCATTGCTCTCCTTTCATGACTTCTAAATGTGGTTAAGGCAACAAGGCTATCAAAACCTTTTAGAGTTAGTTTGGCTACACTTATGTTCACCTTAATCCACGTGTGTTAGAGTGAACTAGGACGTAAGTCTGATTTTCATTTCGGTCCACCCAACACAGAGTGGATTAATGTGGATACTCTTTTGTTTTGCAATAAAAGAATTTTTGCATTAGATACTAATGCATCCAAAAAAGAGCCCTTTAACTCGTCAGGATTGAATCGCATTGCCTTAATCAAGTTTTGTTCTACTGGATGTAAGTTGATCGATTACCTTCATGATTTTCACCAAAAGAAAGAAGTGTCCGTCCGGTGAATGAGCAAGAGAAGACGTGCTTTGCTTAGCCTTATCTTGGGTTCTTATTAATCATTAAGTATTTAAGTTACACTCCCTTTGTTTTCAAATTATTTTTGTTTTATTATAATTCAAATTTATCTAATTTTAGTCAATTCCTTTTTAGGGGAAAATACATTGCCATTATAAAGTTCAAGTAAAAATGCTCCATCAAAATATTTTTTATGGAAATTTCAATGACACTAATTTGATCTTCTTTCATTCTTCTATAAATCTGGTTAAACGTAGAGAACGAAGTTTGACTTTTTTTTTTTTTTTAACACACAAACCTAAAAGGCAACTATCAAGTTTGTATATATGTTCCCAACATAAAATGAGCTATACTTTGCAACACGTAGGGTAAGGGAGCATGGATTTCCCAAAAGAAGCTTTATTTTGACTTTTATACAATTTTATTTCTTCCGCGTTCATTCGCAGTAATAACTTTGGTCGCCACGCCACGTATATTGATGTATGTTTGGACTCTTTGTATGTATCCGTCACGCTGCTGTCGTGGATTTGTTTTCTGGTCCGCGGTGTACACAATATTCCTAAGCTCCTTTGCATGCTTTCTCCCAGAGTGCCACGAACACGTCCGCCCCACCACCCTTTTCCGCAGGCTGGGTATCAGCAGTTCAGCACCAGCTCCCCAGTCCCCATCGAGCGGGACCTTTCACCTTCGCCGGCAGGATCCCGGCGAACCGGCCGCTGCACCCAAAGTCCAGGCGTTGCAGCTCCAGGTGCAGCCAGCTGTTGGACGTCACGTCACGTCACGTCCCGTTGATGTCGTCCCCGACCGTGGGCTCCAGCACCTCCTCGCAGCAGAGTCCATTTCCTCCGCACGGCCCAATAAGATCGGACGCCAAAGTCACCGCGGAGCCTCCTCAATCGTCATCATAATTCATAATGCATGCAAGGTCGTCGTATACTCGCCTCAATCCTCATCCAGCAAGGTTGTCGTATACAGTATACTCGTATCGTATGACGTATCTTGGTCAATCAAAAACAACAAGCACAAAGACAGACTGAAAACAGCTTGGCATGTGGCGATCCATGGCCATGAAAGCCATACTGTTCAGAACGTTTTAGTACTCACATTATCTTCGGGTCAGGGTACACAACCAATTGATGAATGCTTTCTTATCAAGAGAAAATAGATTACAAATGAAAATATTCAATGTTACGCACATCTGCACACACGAGTAATCCAGGAATAAAAATTCCACTGCACAGCATATAGGCAAATAGACATAGGAGTATCTAATATTGCATTGCACATGCTTACATCAGGGGGCAAAGGTTCGAGTTGCCAGCAATGAAGAAAACATCAGAAATTCAGAATTGTAGATTCCTTTTGCCTCCAATAGACAGGTTTGTACTAATTGAACAGAATGTTTGGGATACATCGCTCCTACTTCTAGTGATGATAACCCGGAAAACAGTTTTTGTCACGCGGCCTGTTCTGCTAAGTGCTAAAACGGTCAGTACCTCAGTATGGTCAGCAATTATGTACAGAAGTATATGCAGATGAAGATAACTTATATTTTGGCTAATGTCCTACACTAAAGGTTGGTGGTGGGTTGGGGGAGTTTCAACAGTGCTGCTGTGCCTTGTTCTGACTACATTGTTTTGAGGATGTGGCTGGTTTAATTTGCTTACCTGAAAAAAAAAAAAAGATTACAAGATTCAGGGCACCTTCTAATATAAGGAGGAAAGATAAGCAGGAATCAAATGCAGGGCAGCATATAGTTGCTCGGATTTTGTTCACCAAGGCATTTCAATGTGCGTGAGCTTTTAACACTTGCAACAATGGTTCCCATGACCAATTCTTATGTGACTTTGCATCTCAATGCATGTGACATGATGTTTTTTTATTATAAAAAAGGTTAACCGGTTTCCCTTGAGAAATGAATTTAGCAACAAGGCAACGAACAGATAAAAAGCCTCACCAAATTACTCATTTACAGGGGTGGCCATGGCCCTTGTTGACCCCAATGATTCTCCACTGCTGCAACAAACCTGATAGGTTGGTGGATTATAAGCAATCCAAACATGGTGCTATGCACAAGGAAGCTGAAATGATGAATTATAGTCAGTCTCATAGATGATGAAAAAAAATGCTGCAATGACATTAGCCAATATGAATATGGTAAGAGGCTCTCAGATTGGAAAGTTATTTCTTTTCAGAAATGTTCAACACACCTACAAGCAAATTTTCTATGGTTCATTTGTCACAAAATGTTTTGGCAAACATTACTAGAGTTCAGTTATCACTGCATTTTGGCAATAAACAAAGAAGTTGTAAAATGCATCGTAAAAGTTCTCAAAAAGACAAACTATGCGCTACCTTCAAGGACGATCTCCACTGAAAATCTTGTGTATCTAATTGTACTCTCAGTCTTGAAATTGAGTGCTTGAGGAAACACTCTGTCAGCAACTTTGCTTGGCATTTTATATCATGCTATTCTGCATGGTATCGAGTTGCTGAAGCCAAAATTTAAATTATAGTTACACCCTGATCCCAAGAACCAGGTAAACACAACACTGAGTCAAGAACCAGCAAATCTCTGCTCTGGTTGTTGTAGGAACTGAAACTCCTCAGCATATAGCTGTAAAACCCTACAGACTTCTTCTCTAACTGGACTAATTACATGCTGACTGAATAATGTCATGTGCCTGCAGATTATCTCGAATTCATCCTGCTGAAAATCATCAGGTAAGGCACTCCTCCACTTCCCTGATTTTCCAACAGAACAAAATCCATAAAGAAGTGAAAGGAAGGTTATAGGGTCTGGCAAGCAGCCTTTGTTAGACATCTTATCTTTCAGCTCCATTGCCTTCCCAAGCATATTATGTCGACACAAGCTGAAGATTATAGCATTGTATGCCGAAATCCTTGGGTCCAATCCATCAGAAATCAATCCCTTGAATACATCTAAAAGGGCACTCTTCTTGTGAGCCTGATCAGTATCACTGCAGTTTGAGTTGATCATACCATACCTACAGTTTGTGAGCCCATTAACTAAATAATGCATTGTAGCATCATTGGGAGAGCAATGGTTAAGCAGCATATGCTCAAAGTACGCTGCAGCTTGGATTACTTTATCTTTCTTAAAGAGACTACCAATTAGAACTGTGTAGTGTACAACATTGGGAAATAGACCCTCAGACTGCATACTTGCAAATGAATCTTCTGCGCTGTCTGTGTCACCGATGTTGCAGTATCCACATATTAGTGATGCGTATGTAACAACATTCGGCTTGCATCTTCGCTTTATCATATCACATAAATACCTAAGAGCTCCTTTTATGTCGCCTTTCTTAGCGTAGCCATCGATAAGTGTACTATATGTAAACTCATCCGGGATACACCCAACCTTTCTCATGTTGCTCATGCACATAACCGCCTCATTCATCATTCCAGACTTACAATATCCCTTTATCATAGCATTGTAGGCAACAACATCAGGGCAGCCACCTTTTTCTTTCATGAACTCGAATATTTTCCTCGCATCACCGAGTTTGTCACTCCTAATGAATCCGTCAATCAGAGTAGTATATACAAATTTATCAGGCTGGACCTTTTGCTCAAGCATCTCTTCAAGAAGGTTCTTAGCTGCGGAAAGCATCCGTTTCTTGCATAGACCACTAATCAGCACATTATATATGTTAGCATCAGGCACCACCTGTCTCTCTGTCATCTTCTCCCGAACAATCAAAGCCTCATCAACCTGCCCAGAAACAACGAGGCCATGAATTAATGCTCCGAACGTAACCACGTCTGGAGTATGCCCTCTTCCAATCATTTCCTCAAGCAAATCTGATGCGACCATCGCCTCTCCTCTGATGCAGAAGCCATGAATCAAAGGAGTATAGCTTAACTGATTTGGTTCCAACTCCCTCCTAATGGCCTCCCTCAAAAGTTTCAGAGCCTCTTGAACATCCCCTTCCCGGCAAAACGCTGCTATCAAAGTATTAAACGTGACGACATCCGGATCAAACCTGCTTGCAACCATTTGGTTCAGAACCGCCAACGCCTGTGACGCCGACCGGTATTTGCACAATGCATAAATCACAGTGTTGTAAATCTGAACGTTGGGGGACAACCCTCTCTCCCTCATCTCCCCAAGCAAGCTCTCAATCTTCGCCAAATCGCCTTTCCTCCCGAGCCAGTGAATGATAGCACCATACGTCACCACAGTCGGCATGATCCCCTTCGTCTCCATCTCGCCCAGCAGCAACAACCCCCTCCCGAAGTCCCCGCGCCGGCAGTACCCGTCGATCAGCACGTTGTAGAACACGGCGCCCGGGACGCACCCTTCTCCCCACCTGGCCTCAATGAGGCGCCTCCCCTCCTCCACCCGCCCTTCCAGGCACAGCCCGCGGACCATGACGCAGGTGCTGTAGTCATCTGCGCCGCCGCCCTCCCGGTCCCGGGCGAGCATCTCGCCGTACAGCCTCCGGGCGCACTCCCACCGCCGGCGCTCCACGAGGAGCCTGAGCACGCGGTTGCAGTGCGGCGCGTCGGGGAGCGCGCCGTGCAGGTCCCTGGCGCGCGCGCACGCCTCGGCGGCCTCCGCTTCCATCCCGGCGTCCGCGTAGGCGGCGGCGAGCGCGCCCAGGCTCCCGCGCGAGGGGGCGGCGCCAGCGAGGGACATGGACCGGAGCAAGGCCTCCGCGGCGTCGAAGCGGCGGGAGCGGGCCAGGAGGCGGAGCAGCGCCGAGTGGGCGAGCAGGGTGGTGGGCGCGTCGCCGCCGCCGCCATGGCTGTGGTGGTGGTGGGCCTGGTGCCAGGAGAGGAGCGCGACGGCGAGGTCCGGGTCGGCGTCCCCGACAGCGGAGACGGCGGCGGCGAGGCGCGCGTCGGGGAGCGGGGACGGGAGGAGCGCCGCGAGGGAGCGGGGCCAGGTCGGGTCGGTGGCGCGGGAGGCGAGCACGCGGGCGAGCGAGGCCGCGAGGGCGGGCGGGATGGCCGGGCTGGGGCTCGGTCTCGGGCGGCGCGGGAGGAGCGGGGTGACGCGGGGCAGGAGCCTCGCTGACATCAAAAGCTGCGGCGGCGGCCGCGGTGCGAGCACGGAGGGTGAAGGCGGCGGCCGCGACCGAACTGATGAGGGCGGCCAGCGGCACAGCTCAGCGCTGCATCGTGGCCGTTGGACGGCGAGGTTGTGTGCCTATAGCCCGCATCCAATCTATTTCCTCGTTTCAGTTTCAGAAAAGAAATGTACTTCCGTGCCGCATCCTTGTGTAAATTTCATCCTTGTGTCATTTAGCTATTGCCAGTCCATCCTTGTGTCCGATCACAATCCTACAGATGGAGACACTGCGCGCATTAGTACACGTATAGAAGTTTGGCATTGGAAAAGAAAATACACAAATACGTGCAATGGAGATGCGATATATCACGCAAAGCGTAGATACACGTACCTTCTTGTTCCTCTCAAACATTCCATAGCCTTTACCTGTCCGAGTCCACAGTTCAAAACGCCCTCGAGCCTGGAAGTGGGTGGAGCACAAATTATTATTTTTACTAAACTATATACTCCAAGTAGCTCCCTCAGTAACAGATGGCGAACTCCATCTTTATTTATTCGCCTATTTATTTATCTCTTCGATCCACTATCTCAAACTATATATATCACACCTCCTAAACTTCTTAAGTGAAATTTTGATTACATTCAGTCAGATGGATTTCTTGCTGCTGTTTGATCCGTGCACAGCCGGCTAGTGGTTAATTCTTTATATTTTGTTTTCCCTCAATCACATTATTACATGGTAAAAGTGGAACAAATAAGTACTACAGCAACCGCGAAACATTCTAACAAGTTCAAAGCAAGTACTATTGCTACCGAAGCACAATAATAGTATGTTCAAATTAAGTCAATTTTAACCATGAAGTTCAAAGTTCATCCAATGCTCCACCTGGTTGATTAAATAAACAAACCTTTATTTTTAGTCGCATAAGAATGACATGTTCCATATTTTTTTCTCCAAAAATATAGCTGATTAATTAAAAATACTTGACTACATAACAAACTAAAAACCCTTTAGTTATATATTCCAACTATTCTTCTCTATTAATACATGCCGAGCAAATTTATTGCTCCTGGCTTTTCGAAAAAAATATTCCAACTATTACACAAAAGCGCTGCATATACCACAGCTAAGTAAACAACCTCGGGTTGGAATCTTCCTTTTTGAATTAAAAACAGGCTTTGTGCTAATAAAACATATTAATTGATATATACTTATAGGCATACTAATACAATGAGTTCATACTAATTGAATGACATTTTACTTTTTGGAAGTAATCATGCCATGATCCTAGAACAATCTCTCTCTACCAAGATGTTACAGCATGAGGTTTTGTTCCAGCCTGTGTGCTATATCGGTATCCACTACTTCAATACGCTGATGCAATTGTTGTGTCTTCAAAAGTTGTCTTGCCATATCATAATATAGGTGACACAAATGGTCTCAGCTAATTCGGGAGCCTACGATAAGTAGAAAGTGCAGAGAAGTGACAAAGAAAAGTGTTGTCTTTGTGAAAATCAGTAATAATGATCAAAATAGTGAAGGGTCACAATTCAACCCGTTACTTCTAAATTTTAATGCCTTTCAAGTCGTGTGGCCAAACAAAAGTGCATGCCACTTCAACCTTTCATGTGACCAAACATAGTAATTAGATAATGAGCGTGTGAGTTAGGACTAAAAGTTTAAGAACGGGGCACAATCACTGCAAATAATGGTTCGTGAGTAGTAGGAATTGGTGCATACTCGAAGTTACTGAAGTTCCACATACAAACCGTCCCATCATATGAACCTGTAAATAGTATTGGTATATCGGGATGGAAACAAGCAGTAGAAACAGACTCTTTATATGTCCTTGGAGCGTCTCAACACAAGTCCCCCTATCATAGTCCCAAATCTGATTCCAGGAGGACATGTGAATTAGATCAACATTCTATATAGATGATGAAGATTTCCATCATTTATTGAATTATTCAAGGAAGATGCCTTACCGAGGCTGTCTCCTTGTTACTATGACCAATGATCAACAATAGCTGGGCACCTTGAGAAAAGAAATCCAAATATTTTGCATCCTGTATCTCAAATAATGTGGATTCACTGCGCAGAGAACCAATATTTCAAATCTGTACTTCCAACACAAGTACTTAATGTTAGGGTTAATTGGACACACGCCATTGAAATTTTGGTGTTTTTGAACCACACCATTGTTATTCGAGTAACTTCTCTAGCACCATTGAAATTTTATAGATCTTTGAAATACGCCATTTACGTTTTTCACAGCCACGGGCCCATCTGCAAGTGTATAGGAGAGATACATATTTTCGTATGGACCATCTAGCCCTCCTCAGTGAACGGATACGGGTGAACCCGGACTCCTGGATATGGTGATATGGACACCTCGGTCCATCTCTAATTCTCCGTCCCGTTCCCAACTCGCCATTCGCGAAGCCGCGATTCCGCCGCGCGCCACGCCGTGCCCGTCCGCTGCGCCGCGCGCGCCCGTCCGGCGCGACCTGCCGTCCGCCGCGCCCTGCATGTCCGCTCCTCCCACGCTCGCCGCGCCCTAACCCGGCCTAGAGCTGAGCGGCGGACATGAGATGGCAACGGCGGCGCTGGGCCTCGATGGCTCTTGCGCGCGCCGAACATGAGACAACAACTGCTTCGGCTCCGTCATCCTGCTCGCGTGTGGTGGTAGCCCCTACATGTTTCACGTGCTTGGATGTGGTGGCACCAGCGCGGTGTAGCGGTCAGCCGTGCTCGAGAGCGGTGGCCGCGGCGTACACGGATTACTAACAGTGTGCGGCGTTGCTGCTGCCATGCTTGCTGCTGGGCTACACGTGAGTGGAGAAAGGAGATGGCCGGATGACGCTGACGCGGAGCGGACGTGCGTTGCAGCTCCGCAGAGAGGGCCGAAGCTGGTGCTGGAACAGGGAAGGAGCAGCGATGTCCAGTCTATGGTGCCAAACTAAGGGTAAAAAGGATCATACGAAAGTACTAACCACCACTATACATATGCATGTGTATATAATGGCGTATTTTGAAGATCGGCAAAATTTTAGTGGTGACGAAGAAGTTACTCGAATAGCAATTGTGTGGTTTAAAAACACGAAAATTTGAGTGTTGTGTGTCCAATTGATCCTTAATGTTAATATCAGAACTGCCTCGAACTTTTGACCAAAATGTACATGATAAAGAAATGCCCGACTTTACCGTACCTTTGCCTGATCTTTCCTGGAAACACTAACAAAACTATTTGGGTACTTTGGGTTAAATTTGACTTGACATACTGGGCTTTTCTCAACAAATTTCCTAATGCACTTCCAGCCCTTCTCCCAGTCCCACAGCTTAATCTCGCCATCACAGGATGATGACAGCACGTAAGGCTCAGTAGGATGGATGCTCAAAGACCAAACACCAGTGTCATGAGCTTTAAAATTTTTGACACTGTGCAATGTATCACAACTGTACACTTTTATGTGACCAAAATAAAATCCCACCAGAAACTATCTAGCTCGTGCAATAAATTTTGATGTCCATGCTGCACTTCATGTGATTACTCGATTAGCCTGACGGTGCGTGAGGGAAGAAACAAATGATAGGAACTGAGTCCAAAAACATGCCTGTTTCTTGCTCTCTGGCATCAGATGAGTATTTCAACTCCTGCACAAATATTATACATCGCTGAGTCTAAACTCCAAACATATTAGAAAAAAATATGTCAACTTTGTAATCTGCAGGGAAGAAACGAGATTTTTTTTTGAAAAGGAAGAAACGAGAAATTTGAATATTGCAATTTAAATTGTGGCTTCTCTGATTTACCTATAAAACATGGAACGTGCTAGAATGTCATCTAAAGAAAGAAGCACTTTTGATATTTGACACCGAATATACACACGTGGGGCACGAATTTTTTGGGATCCATGTGTTTTCCCCACTTTTCTCTCATTTCTATTTTTCTTTATTCTCTTCTTTTATAGACCTACTGAAAGGACAAAATTTCCCTTGCTTCACCTATTCCCATCGATTGGATTGAATCAGTCTCGCTCCAATGAAATTTCTCCGATCGATCTCTACAATTCTCATGCAGTAGCCGGGGACACTACACCACAACCATTAATGAGCGACTAACTTGAAGTTGTTGTACGGAGTGTACACCGATGGACGGTCTATGGCTAAAAGTTATAGCGACGGACCCCAGTAGTTGCTTTTGAAGCTGTCGTTGTATGTATACAGCGTCAGACTTCATCTTTAGCGACGGACCATAGGTGGCCACGACCACCAAAATGAGAGAAAAGCGGGGACACAACACTTGAATGAAAGAATTTGCACAAAATTCTGAAAGAAATGTGAATTTAGTGTTAAAAGAAGTGAGACACACAGATTCGGTGTGAAATCAAAATCTATCCAAAAAAGGTCCCACTTGAGAGAACTCCAATGACCCTCGCGTAAAATCTAGGATACTCAAGGGTGACCACACAACTTACCGCCGCATCTCGTTCACTACTAGCATGGATGCTTTACTCATCGGTGATAGTGGCCAGCAGGTGGTGTCAAGCAGCAGTCTTCCTTCATTCCTTTAGCCCTCTGCATTCTGTAGTGTCCCCTATCAAATCCTTCGATTGCTCCCTCTTCGGGCGGATCCTTGAATCTAGTAGCCAAATGTATTTGTGTGGGGGCTCGGATCAATACAAAGAGGAGTTGGAACTGTCCCATTCAGCCCATGCTTTTGCTTGTCCACCTCCTTGGTAAGGCCACCAGTGTGGTGCAGCCACAACAAGCACACGGCTCATGGTCATGTGGGGTAGAGCCCCCTATGGCATGCGGCTGACCGAATGCTACCTTGGCAGTGGCCTACCAAGACAAGAAGCGACCTCCCATGAGTTTGTGGTCTTGAAGCGCACAATGATGGTGATCGTCCATGGTGGTTTGGGGCTCCATATGAGAAGTGGAGCCAGAAGCAAAATGCAGAGGGCCAATTTACAAAAACTGAACAAAGATATACACCACTTATAGATTAGGGAAAATTATATAGGAAAGCGTCTAAAATCCTCTCAAAAGAATAACAACCAATCTCAGTTGTCAAAAGAATCATCACTCAATTTGGCAGTTCGAGTATGCGAAGCCTATTGGTCTAATCGACGAAAGAGCAACAAGAACTCTAAGAAGCAAATAACCCAACAATATCTGTACGCAGAGGGAATGGAGTGAGCAGAGACTGTGGTTACTACACAGCTAGTCCAGCCAGTAGCCGCGACCGTGATTTGCACAAAGGAGAATGTTAGATGTTAGAAACAAAATTGCTAGAGGATCACATGTGCACTTCAGAAATTTGATTGTGGCAAGAGGGCCACGACCCTCTATGGTCCCAGTGTGGTTCAGCCACTGCATATGTGCATCAACCAAAAGGTCAGAATCTGATTTCCAGATTCTAATCAAGGGTAGAGCATGGATGTCATTTGGGTACCCAAGTAATGAGTAGTTATGGGTTACTACTTTATTTCATTTTCTTAATTAGCTCTGTGGTGGAAACTCAATTACAGGAAAACACAAAATTTGAATCCCAAGAGCAGAGCATATACGGAATTATGGACTAGCACATAGAATATATCTTGAATACGAGTGCTACACTTGCCTGCAGATGGTAGTCCCAGATAAGAACAGAGCCGCTGTAATGAATCGTCAAAATCCTGCACTACGATAAGTACAAATTTATCATCATATATATAACGCAAAAGTACATATAAATAGTTTATTCTAAAGATCCAATGAAAATCCTGGGTCCATTTTCTATTCAGAAGAGCAAAACAAGAAACAATATAAGTTTAGCTTCTTCAAACAAAAACACTATCTACTCACCACGGATTAGTTGGATGCACATCTATGGAAGTTACATCTATATGACCATGTTCCCGGGGTATGATCTGATCCAACAAAAATGAACCAAGTTAGATAAATGAGACATGATATTTATGAAATAGTGTGCACATGCATGCAAAAAATAAAAATAAAATAAAAATACGCACCACAATTCGGGACTTGATGCCATCACCAGTTTTCAAGGTATCATAGCCACCACCATCACCAAACGGCATCATAGTTTGAAAAATGATAATAATTGAGGGGGAGGGAAAATGAAATCAGTATCATTAGTCGGACACTATTGTTTTGTAATTTCCGTATTGTGACTACTATAAAAGATCAGAGCCAGGCGAACAACCAAATGAAACTGTTGTCTTATAGTACCAACAGTAGTGATGGACTGATGGTCTTGGAGCCTATGGTCACAGCCAAAACCAGGCAGTGGTGCAATGGAGACCATGGAAGTAGTGACCACCTCAAGAGCGAGTTAGAAGAGTCCTAGTATGAAATAGATGGCTTCAGGCATGGGAATAGCTCCAAAGTGTGCATAACCATTGTGATGCTCTAGGGGCCGGAGAGGCGAATCAGGCCTGAGGACAGCGTGGAAGACCTGGGCTGAGAACATGTTCACGATGATACCGATCAGAAGTCCATATGAACAACTCCCGCCCACAAACACAGAACCATGTGGCCACAGGTTCAGCCCTCCAAGTTTGCACGAGAGCACCATATATCTGTCACTCCACGAAAAGAAACTCTATACACCAGTTCACCCTTAGGCAACATTTGTTGTACCAAAATATGTAAGGGAGTGAGTATCACCATCGAGGGTCTTACCTTTCTTGCTGATCTTACCTTGCTACCCTTCGAAGGCCTAGACGTCATTCTAGGGATGGATTGGTTAACCCAGAACAAAGGGGTGATATCTTGCTCACCCAGATTTGTGGATATAACCCATCCAAGTGGCCGTCAGATCAGATGTGAGCCAAACAAAGGGACAGATATATCCATGCTGTGTGCCTTGGAAGAGAAGTCACTTGAGGAAGTGCCTATAGTTTGTGAGTACCCAGACGTCTTCCCGGAAGAGCTACCAGGAATGCCACCGGACAGAGATGTTGAGTTCGTGATCAACCTGATGCCTGATACGAGTCCGATTTCCAAGCAACCCTACCGTATGGCAGTTGACGAGCTTAAGGAGCTTAAGAAACAGCTTGAGGAGCTATCCGAGAAAGGGTTCATTAGGCCCAGTGCCTCGCCCTGGGGATCTCCTGTGCTGTTTGTTAAGAAGAAGGATGGAACGCAGAGGATGTGCGTTGATTACCGAAACCTGAATGCCGTAACTATAAAGAACAAGTATCCTTTGCCGAGGATAGATGACCTGCTTGATCAGCTTCGCAATGCCAAGTACTTCTCCAAAATTGACCTCAGATCAGGCTACCATCAGATGAAGATCAGAGAGGAAGACATTCCTAAGACAGCATTTGTCACCAGATATGGGCAGTATGAGTACACCGTCGTGTCCTTCGGTCTTACGAACGCGCCGGCTTATTTTATGAACATGATGAATAAAGTGTTCATGCAGGAGCTGGATAAGTTCGTGGTGGTCTTCATTGATGACATTCTTGTCTATTCTGCCACCGCCGAAGCGCATGAGCAACATCTGAGGATGGTACTGGAGAAGTTGAGAAAACATCAGCTCTATGCCAAGTTCAACAAGTGTGAGTTTTGGCTTGAGGAGGTCGCTTTCCTAGGCCATGTGCTCAACGCTGATGGAGTGGCTGTTGATCCTTCCAAGATTGAGACAGTGAAGGAATGGGAGCAGCCACGGAATGTGACTGATGTGAGAAGTTTCTTGGGATTGGCTGGTTACTATCGCCGATTCATCGAGAACTTTTCCAAGATAGCTCGCCCCATGACCAATCTCCTGAAGAAGACCAAGGAGTTTGAATGGACGCCCCAATGCGAACAAAGTTTCCAGACCCTGAAGGAGAAGCTCACCACAACGCCTGTTCTAGCCTTGCCCGATATCCACCAGGACTTTGTGGTCTATTGCGATGCATCTCGCTTCAGGCTTGGTTGTGTTCTAATGCAGAATGGGAAAGTCATTGCCTATGCTTCCCGCCAGCTTAAGGAGCATGAACAGCGTTACCCCACCCATGATCTCGAGCTTGCAGCTGTGATCCATGCCTTGAAAATTTGGAGGCACTACCTGATAGGGAACAAATGCGAGATCTACACCGATCATAAGAGCTTGAAGTACTTTTTCACCCAGGAAAACCTAAACATGAGACAACGTCATTGGCTCGAGCTGCTTAACGACTACGACGTGGAGATTCTCTATCACCCTGGGAAGGCCAATGTGGTCGCTGACGCTCTTAGCCGCAAAAGTCATTGTCATGCCTTGTTCACCACCGCCTTGCCCAAAGAGTTGCAAGAGGGCATTGATGAGTTACAGATGGAGGTGATACCTCATGGCCTGTTGAATGAGCTTCGCGTACACTACACCCTCATGGATAGGATCCGTGAAGCCCAACGCCATTGCCCAGAAATTTGGGAGATACACGAGCTCCTGACACAAGGCAAGTGCCCAGAGTTCAGTGAAGATGAGCTAGGCACTTACTGGTACAAGGACAGAATTTGTGTGCCTGCTGACCCAGCTATCCGCAACGAAATCCTATCAGAAGGTCATGATTCCAAGTATTGTATCCACCCAGGTAGTACTAAAATGTACACTGATTTGAAGAAGAAATTCTGGTGGAAAAACATGAAATCAGACATAGCAGAGCATGTTGCTAGATGTGACATTTGCAAACGCATCAAGGCTGAGCATAAGAGACCTGCAGGGCTGTTAAAGCCACTGGATATACCTGAATGGAAGTGGGATAGCATTTCTATGGACTTCATTGTGGGTTTGCCTCGAACCCCGAAGGGCCATGATGCCATATGGGTAATAGTCGATCGCTTGACTAAGGTAGCTCACTTCCTAGCCATCAGGACTGATGCCCAAGTCGGCCAGCTAGCAGATTTGTATGTTGGGAACATTCTCAAGCTGCATGGAGCCCCTAAGAGCATAATATCTGATCGTGGACTGCAGTATACATCCAAGTTCTGGAAAGCCCTGAACAAGTCAATCGGCAGCAAGCTAGATTACAGTACCGCATACCACCCTCAGACAGATGGGCAGACAGAAAGAGTGAACCAGATACTTGAGGATATGCTTCGAGCTTGTGTTCTAAAATATGGGACTGATTGGGAGAAGAGCTTGCCCTTTGCAGAGTTCTCCTACAACAACAGTTACCAGGCTAGCCTCAAGATGTCACCTTTCGAAGCTATGTACAGAAGACCATGCAGAACACCCTTGATGTGGTCTGAAATGGGTGAAAGATCGTTCTTTGGTCCGGCCACCTTTAAGGAGGCCGAGGAAGGAGTCGCCCAGGTACGAGAAAATCTGAAAATTGCCCAGAGCCGCCAGAAGAGTTATGCCGACAAGAGGCGCAGAGACCTCGAGTTTGAGGTAGGAGACTATGTCTATCTCAAGGTCTCCCCGCTTCGAGGGACCGTTAGGTTCCATGTAAAGGGAAAGCTAGCACCAAGGTATGTGGGACCGTACAGAATCAGTGAAAGGATTGGCAAGCTTGCCTACAGAATAGAGTTGCCCCCACAACTGGCAGGAGTACACCCAGTGTTCCATGTGTCGCAACTGCGCAAGTGTTTGCAGCTGCCAGAGCATCCGATACCCGCAGAGGCACTCGATATTCAGGACACTTTGGAGTACAGAGAGCACCCGTCCGCATTATGGACAGAACCACCAAGGAAACGAGAAACTCTAGCACGCCATATCTGAAGATTCAGTGGAGCAATCACACAAAACGGGAAGCAACTTGGGAGAAGGAGTCAGAAATGAGGAAGCTCTACCCCTACCTTTTTGAAGAGTAAGTTACACTCTTGAATCTCGAGGACGAGATTCTCATAAGGGGGTAGGACTGTATCAACCCTAGAAATCCGGTCACCGAAAATACGGGCTTTCAAAAATTTTTCTAAAGTTTACCAGTGTATGGTGGATGTCATGTGGGAAACCCGCCAATAGATGCACAAATAGCACCCGACGTTAGCCCGAGCATTGCATTTAAATAACCAGAGTTTGATTCGCCTCTTATTCGATTTTATGTGATGTTAATAAAATCGAATAACCTTTAATGTATGTATATATATGCCTGCTACCGACTCCCCGCGCCGGCCCAGCAGCGCGCTCGACCTCCGGCGCACGTGCTCGCCCGCGCGCGCACGCGCATGCACGCCGGCCTGCCTGCCCGAGCTCGAGGCCCAGCTCGGCCTGCTGCGCTGCCGCCTGCCCGCTCGCTTGCGCGCTCGCCCGACCAGCCTGCCTCGAGCGTCGGCCCAGTCGCGCCACGCGCTGCCGGGCCCCGTCGATCGCTAGCGCGCGCGTTCGTCCGCCAGCCGACCGCCGGCCCAACAAGGCGGCCCACCAAGGGCCTGCCGCCGAATGCGCCCGCGCCCCTTCCCTTTCTCTCACTGACAAGCGGAGCACACCTGTCAGCTCCTACCTTTTACCACTTCTGGTCAACCGCGCGTCGCGTCCGCCGCACCATTTTTGTGCACCGCGCGCCTCCGCCGTCCGCCCGAGTACGGCCGCGTCCCGCGCCGTCCATCTAACCGCCTGCTTGCACCGCGCTTCACCGAACCCTAACCCTAATCGTGGCCGCGCACAGCCGCCCGATGGGCATCTTCTGCCTCCGCCGTCCATGGCCGGCCGCCGTGCCTATTTAAAGAAGAGCACCCTGGCCTCTAGGGTTTCCCCATCGCCCCACCGTCTTTGTGGAGACCCGCCGCCAGATCAGTCGAGCAAGAGAGAGAGAAGAAGGGAGGAGCAGGAAGGAGGCGGAGCTAGAGCGCTGCCGCCGCCGCCGTCCGCGCGCTGAGGAGGACCTAGAGCGCCGCATAACCGCCTCGACGCCCCGGCTTCGCCTTCCCTGCACCGAGCCGCCACCAAGCCCGCGTCACCTGCCTCGACCGTCGCTACGTGGGTAAGCATCCCCGCCCTCGCCCTGCTCGGCCATGGCCGTTACCAGTACACCGTCGACGTTCTTGCTCCCCTTACCCCTGTTTCTTTCCTTAACCGTGACCAATAGCTTTGCCGTAGTCTAGAGCACGTTTTTGGCAACCTCTAGGAGCTGGCACGGGCCACAGTGGAGCCACGCACTTTTGCAGCTCCGGCCTCCCCGGACTCTAGCCGCCGGAGCGTCCGCCGTGGCCGCCGAGCCGCGCACGCCCCGCCGTGCCTCGACTAGCCCCGGTAGCTAGCTCATGGAGATCCCAGCTTCTCCAATCGAAAGGCAAGAAGGAAGATGGAGACCAATGCCCGGCTTCACCGGCAAATTTGGCCTCGCCGTCGCTACACGTCGCTGCCACGCCTCACCGACCGCCACCGGCCTGAGGGTCGATTTCCCTGAGTTAGAGCACCTAGCCGACCAGTCACGTAGCTCAGCTAATGAGCCGACATTCGTCGAGGGTCCCCCGATGAAGTCGAGGTTCCGTCTGACGATGTCCAGGGTCCGTCCGACATTCATCGAGGGTCCCCCGATGAAGTCGAGGTTCCGTCCGACGACGTCGAGGGTCCGTCCGACATTCGTCGAGGGTCCACCCGACGAGTCGAGGGTCCGCCCGACGAGTCGAGGACCTGGCTCTAATCGAGGACCTGGCCCGAGTCGAGGTTCCGGCTCGAGGCCAGAGGTTCAAGTCTCAAGGGGCTCACTGTTCTCGAGGGCTCCCATTCGTGCGAACAAAGTTCCGTCTTCGAGGTCATGCCCGTTCGCCGAGCGAAGTTTCATTCTCGAGGCCAGTCCGTTCGCTAGGCGAGGTTTCGTTCTCGAGGCCAGTCCGTTCGCCCGAGCGAGCTCCGTCCTCGAGGGGTCGACCGGACCGCCCCCCTCGAGTGCACAGTGGCCGACCCAACCTGGCCCAGAACCAGCCCCGTCCAGACATCCGAGGCCCGGTCAAGACCGTCAACGTTGACCGTTGACCTGGCCCCACCTGTCAGTGACCAGAACCGTGGTCCCCACCTGTCAGCCACTAAATGGACCCGTCGACACTGACGTCAGCATAACGTCAGCATGACGTCAGCACATCCCCAGCTGCACTGTTCCTGCGTGCCACGTGGCCCAATCAGGAGTTGCCACGTGTCAGCACCAGGTTAATCTGCCCTTTTTCTTTTTCTGAAAATAGAATAAACTTCGAAAATTCATAACTTCTTCATATGAACTCCGAAAAATATGAACCAAGGTGCAAATTTTCATAAAAATAAGCTCTACGTCATAGGCTTGTGTATGAGTGCATTTGGAGTTATTGAATTTTATTGCTTCTTTGTGTTGACTCTATAGGAGCCGCTGACACGGCTATTATGTCTCGTTTCAGAGGAGGATCAGCTTGAGGAGGACGACTACGAGTACGAGGAGGAGCTCGGTGACGACTTCGCAGGTGCCACACCCCACCCAACCTCGTAGATCCTATTACGCATGGCATAATATCTAGTTGCTAGTACTTTAATTATGAATATCACCTGATGATAGGTTGCATGGTAGAACTGCCTGATGAGCCTTTACCTTGTCGCAACCTTACTCCTGCACACCTGCTAATAGGCTAGACGCTTGCTTATTTCTCTTATGATGCTTTACTTCTACTACGCTTATATCTGTGTGATGATGATGCGTGGTGGAGAGTATGGTCATATGGTTAAGGCACGTGATGCCACTTTACTCGGGGAGAGTGCTGCGTGCGTCTTGGGTGTGTGGTGAGGGTTGAGTCGATTGGACAGGATTCTACGACGAGCCATGTGGGCGAGTCTTGCCGGGGAATGTGTTCTGGGCATTCCCGTGTGAGGTGCTTGTGGCGGGCACATTGTGATGCATAAGGAGATCCCGGGGGTGAGAACCTTCGTGGAGCGAAGCCCCGGGAAGGAGGTGCTGTTGTAGCACGGACTGTTGTAGTCCCAAAAGAGAAGATAATCCTGCCTGATCCCCCCTAGGACCTGATATCTCTTGAGGACCGGAACCTTGGGACTTACGTGCTCACCACTCGCTCTTGAATGGGCGGGAGACGGATGTCCGGCTAGCTAGGACGATGCCACTACTACTAGGTTGTTAGCAGAAAGTGTCGGGAGGTACGGGCGTGGAGACCCACACCCTCCTTAGACAGCATAGTGACCACGAGGGCCCGGTACTATGTCTCACAGTCTCAGTGTGCCGGTGGTACCTATCCGGGATGTCCCAGTACTGAGTGGTAGGGTGGTATCGCACCGGTTAGAAAGCAGCCGGAATCAGCTTAGGCGGGGCACCACCGATGATAGTGATCTTGTGGTTACAGGAGTACACGCTCTGCAGAGTTTATGAATCTATATATAGTCCACGAACCACTGGTATGGCTCTTTCCTAAGACCCACGCTTCTCGAAAGTAGTGAGAGGAGTCCTTCTATTTCTTCCCCTGGTGTTACCCTTCCGGCTGTGAGCCGCTGAGACAGGCTCCGAGAGGGAGTTGGACCTGTCGACTGAGTGCGAGAGGGTGAGATGTGTGTGATGGTGATGGAATGGGTTTGGATGTGTGGATGAGATGGATTAAAATTGATGAACTATATTATATAATATTGGTCACTATTTGCATAGGAAACTACAGCCACATATTAGGTCGATTTGATTATATCCTTTGTATCCCACCAAATACTACATAGCAAAAGCAAAGCATAGGGTGGGAGATGTGGCCAGTACAAACCGTACTGAAAATTATTTGGCAGGTGAGCCCGACTACGACTATGACGATGAGGAGGAGTAGACGTCTCGTTCCTACGCTCAGGCTTCTTTTTGGAGATTTTATTGTACTTCCGCCTTCCGCAGCTGCCCCAAAAGCTGCTGCTACTCTGATGATTCCGCCAGTGTGGCGATGAACTATTTATGTAATCCCTTCTAATTGTATTCTTTTATTCGATGTATGGATCCTGTATCGACTATTGCGAGATAATGAGATGGTTTGATGCTTCGAACTATTATATTATCCGCCATTCTGTGTATTTTCCCTTCGTGGAAAATTGAGGATGTTTCAATAAATTTGAACCCATTGTCCTAACATAAAGTTATTCTCAATCTATCATAGATTCTATTTCTTTTAAAAATATTTCTAAAGATATGTAAAAGAAGTGTTCCCCTCTACTCTTTTTTTCCTCGAACCATGCAGGAGAGCTGTGTGTCATTTCATTAAGAAGAAAAAGGGAGCGTATACAAGGGAGAGGTCAAAGACCAATCCTGAACCCCCACTAGAATGTGTTCCCCTCTACTCTAATTTAGGCCTTTTATCTTACTATTACTTCAAGCCTTTTTACTAAGTTGGGGTTCACTTTCTGATCATGTCAAGTTTTAGACACGCTGGTTTTTAGTAATATTTTTGTACTATATGTATGTATGTGTTCTTTTCTTTACTCTTTTTCATGTCATTTACCTAGTATAAATACTTATTTAGTGAAATTCCAATATTTTAATAGTTGTGGATAAACATATAGAAAAGGGAGTCCTATTTCATTAGATTAACCGCTATGCCACTGAACAAACATGTGAACCCTATTTCAGTGTTATACAAGAAATTTTTACAATCGTGGATCAACATATTGCTGAATATACTCTTAGTAAAAGATTTGTACCTGGCCAAGCTTCCCAACCTGACAAGAAAATTTGTCGAGCTACTTGACTTGCTGGTATAATCCTTGCCAAACTTCATTTTTTGTCTTTCCAAAGGATCAAATTTCACCATATCGATCTATTGAATACAGCTTTCCAATAAGGAAGAAGACTATGGTCGAGTGGTCCTTTTATTCCAAGATATGCTTGAGGTGGTCGCAGATATATTGGACTACCAATATAACGAGTGAGTATCCCAATTTGCTTTTGTTGTAATACATCATATTCCTTTGCAAAATTTGTGCCACATAATTGTGTCCATATATTTAGTATCCATCTTGGTGTATCGTCCCGTGGAGCTTCTTGATTTATTATTAATTATCTTGAAAAGCATTGGTTTACAAGAATATAGTTATGTTATTCGGTGTACATTTATTTGTGTTCAATGCTATTGTCTTTATTTTCTTGCTTGGAATGTTGGGGTATCTTAATTCAAATTTGTTATTGTTTTCCTTGAAGACTTCTGGATCGCATACATAGAACCTATGGAAGGACTACACCGTCTGACCAGTTGTTTACTACAGGCATTATGTTCCCTGTGGAGGGATCAAATGCATGGTTTGAAAAGGTTTGAGTTTCAACAACCCCTTTTGTTTTCATTGTTTTTTCTTTTACAATGTTTGCCTTCAGGATGCTATAATGGTATATGCTTTGTTGCTTCAAGATAAAGAGGGCTCGTCTTCTACTCACTATGAAGGAGTCTGCTATGGAAGTCCCTATGAACCTTCAAGCTAGAAGCCGGATGTTATTCTTTACAAATTCTCTCTTTATGGGAATTCCATGTGCTCCAAAAGTCCAGAACATATTACCCTTTTGGTAAGTTTTTTCAAGCGAATTAAAAATGGCACCCTCTCTCTTTGGTATCCCCACCTATCTAGCAGACTCCGGGCTAGCTCATACACCACTCTAGTTTCTTTAGCAACTTATTCACAATCATTTTGAGACTTTGGACCTCCCGAAAAACATGGCCATGGTGCCAGAATGGAGGATTTCCTACACCCAGGCCTGATCTGGCCATTCGGGGACTCAGTTTTTTGTTTCGTGGAGCTAGCCTTTTGTTATAAATAACTCTGGGCTAGCTCATACACCACTCTAGCATCTTCAACAACTCGTTCACAATCAATTTGAGACTTTGGACCTCTCGGAAAACAAGGCCATGGTGCCGGAATGGGGGATTTCCTACACCCATGCCTGTTCTGGCCCTTCGGGGACTCAGTTTTTGTTTCGTGGAGCTAGGCTTTTGTTATAAATGACTCCGGGCTAGCTCATACACCAATCTAGCTTCTTCAGCAACTTGTTCACAATCAATTTGAAACTTTGGACCTCCTGGAAAACAAGGTGATGGTGCCAGAATGGAGGATTTTGTACACCTAGGCAAGTTCTGGCCCTTGGGGACTCAGTTTTTGTTTCGTGGAGCTAGCCTTTTGTTATAAATGACTTAGGGCTAGCTCATACATGCCCTTACTACTTGGAGTAAGAAGTTCATGCTTATCCTTTGAAATTAAGTTTTTGAGTCAGTTATCTTTATTTGCTTTATTCTTATGGGATCGTCGTTCGTCCTAGTGGCGATTTGCTCTAGTAGAAGGACCTGAGGAAGGTAAGTCGTGATGTCACGCTAGAGTAGTAATCGATGGCATAGACGTGGTGTCTAGGCTTGAGATACCTTCGTTTTCTCCGTTCTCATGCAGTTGAGGTGGTATGCGGTAGGTCGTGATAGCCCTGTCCGTCCCTTGTAATCCCCCACACCTGGGTTTGGCGTATAGTTGTATGCCGGTATTGCCTGGCAGACCAGGTGCGCTCCAGTCCCTAAAGCAAGTTTATCATGGCAAAGTTATCTTCACTTAGGATCTATCCTTAGAAAACCTCATTACCCAAGCAGCTCTTCATCTCACCTATCTAGGAGAACTAGCTAAGAGACTTCTTACACTCCGTTCTCTGTGGAAAAATGATAACCTGAATATTTCCAGGTGAGGTGCTCCAACGGTACTTCCGTGTGCTTGCGGATTTTGCTACTTTTGCTAAGAAACCAATAGTGGTGCCACGCGGTCGCCTGTCGGTGTTGACGCGCGCTGGTGTATGAATGCAAGCTGGTGTCACCTGGTCGTTCATCAACAGGAGGGGGAGAGAGGAGAAGTGAGGGAGGGAGCGGGTCGGCCGTGGGCCGCGTTGGGCCGTGATTTGCGCGTCCCTCAACAGGAGGGGGAGAGAGGAGAAGTGAGGGAGGGAGCAGGTCGGCCGTGGGCCGCGTTGGTGCATGATTTGCGTGCGTGGGGGAGAGGGAGTGGAGATGGGCTGCTGCTCAGACAAAACTTTTCTCTTCTTCGTTTCTTTTCTGTTTCTTTTTCTACTTCTATATGCTTTATGAATTCAAAATTTAAATATGCATGCAATGTATGAATGCAAGGATGCCACCATGATTTCAATAAACATGCAAACAAGAAATTCACCAAGTTTCTCTAAAAAATTCTATGTTGATAAGTTGTTTTTATTTTAGAAAAAAGTTTGGTTGGGTAATTAAATTAATTACTAGATTAATTTTTAAAAGTTCAAAATTTTTGCTGGTTTTTAAACTAGGTCAAAAATCAGGCTGTTACAACTGATGAGCTGAGGGTACATGCAGCAATCTAAACTACCCCAAAGCCACCTTCTCACGAACAAAGTGAATGTGAATCTCAATATGCTTCGTGTGATGATGATGAACCATATTGGCAATCATGTAGAAATCGCTGACATAGTCACAATAGACAATGGTCACCAAAGGAATTGAGATATGAATCTCCTCAAGCAATTGGCATGACTAGCATCATTTAGCAACTGCATGAGCAACAGCTCGGTACTCTGCCTCGGCACTGGACTAACACCGTGGTCTGCATTTTGAAGACCAAGAAATCAGGTTGTCTCTGAGGAAGACGCAGTAGCCCAATGTAGAGCACCGAGAGTTTAGAAATCCAGCCCAGTCAGCGTCAGGGTATATTGTGATGGATGACACACTAGAAATACCAAGGTGTAGAGCGGCATCGAGGGTGCCCTTCACATAGAACATAATGCGCTTGATCAGAGCAAGATGTGGCTCTCGCGAGCCATGCATGAAGAGGCAGACTTGCTAAATGACATAGGCAATGTCCGGTCGAGTTAGAGTGAGGTACTGTAAAGCACCGACTAGACTCTGGTACACTCTAAGGGGTTAGCAACTAGGTCGCCATCAGTCACAGACAGCTTGGATCGAGAGTCAACCGGCATGGGATGGCATTCAACCACACCAGCCTACTTGAGCAGATAAACGGCGTACATCACTATGATAGGAGCAAGCCATCAGAGGACTGCATGATGGAGGTGCCGATAAAGTGGTGAAGAATCCCAAGATTGGTCATGGCGGTCGGTGATGCGTCACAGTAGAGCTGGAGAGGATGTCGTAAGTACAATGTCGTTGACGTAGAGTAGCAGATAGGCAACATCATCAAGATCTTTATAAATAAAGAGAGACGTGTCGGACTTCATTGTGGAGAAACCGTGCTTGCAGATGTAGGTGGCAAACTACTAACACCATGCACGAGGTGCCTGCTTGAGGCCATACAACGAATTCTTCAAAAGCAAACCGAGTAAGGGGCCGATGGTTTGACAAAGTCAGATACTGGCAGTACACAGTCTCCTTAAGTTGACCATGAAGAAAAGCATTCTTCACATTGAGTTGATGAATGAGCCACTTCTATGGGACTTTAATGCGACTGTAATGCTAAGTACAACACGGATGGTGGCCGACTTGACAACCAGATTGAAGGTCTCATCGTAGTCGACACTGTGCTACTGAGAGAAGCCGCAAACAACCCACCAAATCTTGTGGCGAGCAAGAGAGCCATTAGAGTGGAACTTGTGCTCGAATATCTACATGCCCTTCACAATGTTGGCGTCGTGGGGTCGAGGTACAAGGCGCCGAGTGCCATTGTTGATGAGTGCATAATACTCTCCCACCATAGCAGCATGCTAGTTGGGGTCGGCCAATGCACTGTGGTAGTTGCTAGGTAGAGGAGACATCGACGTGGCATATAGGCCCAAGTAGTTAACAGGTTGTGCAACACCCATCTTGAATCGAGTCAATGCCCGCTGGAGGAGGAGAGGCAGTGGCGTCATGCTCTGCATAGGCCATGGAGGTGGTGCAGACGACTGCAATACCCCAGAGGCAACCCTTCAAGACAGTAGGGGTGCATGAACCACGTTGAGCAGTGGAGGCATGCGCTTGGCATCACGAAGAGGTCGACCAAATGTGCTGGTTGGTAGCATTGTAGTGCATGGCCTAGCCATGTCCATCACAAGTGACGATGAAGAAGACGGACGACACTGGTAAACCTTGCCATTGTAGGATGCGGTGGTGACTAGCACTGGTAGCTCACTCCCAAATCTGCTGCAGGGGTAGGTTTGTCCTACTGGGAGCTCCCGCTCGGAGCTGCAGTAGAGGTAGGTCCATCCTGTTGGGAAACAACATGAGTTGGCTGGGCGATAGGGCCGACTAGCTGGGCAGCTAACCGGACAGGGCCAACCATGATGATGGTGGTGTCATCAAGCAACGACTATGTGACATTTGAAGATGATGGAATGATTGAGGAAGAGAAGTTTGCTCGACAACCGAAGGTGGAGTGACAGACACAACATAAGAGGCGTCCTGCAATGGAAAGTCAAGTAAAGATGTACCAGATGGTGCAGTAGTGAATGAAAACACCGACTCATCCAACACGACGTGTCAAAAGATGATTACTCATCACGAAGAGATATTGAGGCACCTATAACCTTTGTGGTTAGAAGGATCCCCGAGAAAATTCAAGGCGTGGAATGAGGCGTGAGTTTTGGGGTAGTTGTGGCTCTATGGTTGGGGTAACAAAGACAACCGAACACACGAAGGTGAGAGTAATTTGTTAGGCTACCATGGAGAAGCTAGTAGGGGATGTTGTTGGCAACTGAGGAGTGACTGATGGTTCAGACATATGCGGCAATGGTCAGGGCCTCAGCCCAAAAGTTGGGTGGCATATGAGCATGGATGAAAAGGCTTCAAATAGTGTTATTGATGGTGCGCAACATGCATTTGTCTTTACCATTTTGTGGAGAGGTGTAGGGGCAGGAGAGGCGTAACAAGATCCCATGACTAGATAACAAACTTTGTTCCATTATCGTCCTGAAGGCATTTGGGCAAACGATCGAACTATGTGTGCGCATAGGCAATGAAATCAACAACATGAGATTGCACATCACAATAAGGAAAATCATCGCCTTCGAACATAGGCGGTGGTCCATCCCCATGAGACATCTTTACTCTAGGCGATTAAGCCTAATTTAGAGCAACTCGGCTCCGATACCACTTGAAAGGATCAAGATGCCCAAGAGGGGGGGTGAATTGGGCTAATTCTAAAATTTCTTGCGGAATTAAAACCTATTAACCCATTTCACCCTATGTGCCTATGTGTGTTTCTAAGGATTCTACCGAGAAAAGTTTTGCACCCTAGTTCCAATCCTAATCTAGCATGGCAATTCTAAGAATGTAAATTGCGGAAATGTAAATACTAGAAAGTAAATGCGAAAAGTAAAAGGGCAAGGAACACGGCGATGTTTTCCCGAGGTATCGGAGAGTCGCCACTCTCCACTAGTCCTCGTTGGAGCACCCGCGCAAGGGTATAGCTCCCCCTTGATCCGCACAAGGACCAAGTGCTCTCTCCGGGCTGATTCTTTGACACTCCGTCGCGGTGAATCGCCGGAACCGCTCACAACTCGAGTTGGGCCATCCACAATCTCCGCCGGATGATCACCAAACTCCCAATCACCACCAAGCCGTCTAGGTGATGGCGATCACCAAGAGTAATAAGCACAAGCTCCCACTTGACCTCGCAAAGCCTAATGAGACGATGGATGCACACTTGCTACTCTTGATTCACTAATGAGTGCTAATCAATGGATTCTCAAATCACTAGCACCTCACTAGGGCTCTTGCTCTCTTTTGACACTAAAGAGGTTGTTCAGTTGAAGAAAATAGGCAAGCCTACTGGTATGGAGGGGTAGGAGATGTATTTATAGCCCTACGGGCCAAATCTAACCGTTACCTTCCAAACCACGATTTTCGGGGTCACCGGACGCGTCCGATCCACAGCACCGGACGCGTCCGGTCTGTTCAATTTTTCAAATACGCGAACGAACTCAGCTAGCCGTTACGTACCCACCGGACGCGTCCGGTGCGCTACACCGGACGCGTCTGGTGTTTCGGTCTGCAAACATAGCTTCTGGACAGCGTCTGGTGTATCACCGGACGCGTCTGATCCGGCGTCCGGTCCGTTATCATTTTCGGCGTTGCACCAGACGCGTCTGGTGCTTACCACCGGACTCACTGTATCAGCGTCTGGTGCGTTCAAACATTCTGCTGCACACGCAAATGAATAGACCGGACGCGTCCGGTCCTCTTCGGTCCAGCGTCCGGTGCAGCTAAAACAACCGTTCCACTTCGAATTCGACGATCTTTGTGAACGGCTTTAACTCCAACGTACCTTAGGGCCTTTTTGTAGTTACCTAGTGCTAAGTTTCACAAGTGTGCATCACACCTAAACCATTAGACTTATCTAGGTCAAGCTACCCGTTTGCACCCCCCTTAATAGTACGGCCAAAGGAAAAACAAAGTCCTAACGACTAATCCGACGTCACCCAACACCATGGACGATCGGAACTAACCATTCTTGACCTTGTCATCCATCCTTTGAAAACCGAAACAATTTCCATCGTCAAGGGAGCATGAAACCCGTATTGCCCACGGTATCCATCACCATGACCTAACTTACCAATGTTTCTGCAAAACACACGTTAGTTATGGTAAATATTGTCATCAATCATCGAAACCACATTAAGGGGCCTAGATGTTTTGCTTCTCAAATTAATTTTGAAGATGAATGGAAAAATTTCCTTGAAAGAGTTGCTTTGGAGAATGAGGAGGAGCTCTACACAGATGAAACATCAGAAGAACAACTTCGTCATTGGGCATCATATAGGGCATCGACACTAACAAGAGCCGGTAATTTATATCTCTGTCTAGCATGACTATCCTTTGTATTTTGTTCTCTAGGAACATCAGAAACATTATGTTTCCTGCTCTGTGGTTCAATTTCATCATTGTTTATCTTATCTCAACAGTAAGAGGGATGATGTACTACAGGAAAGCTTTGGAGCTTCAGGCTTATCTTGATATGGCCACACATGAGGGTATCTGACAACTCTATAATTTTTGTTCTGCCTATGTGTAGTATCAATGACTTTCAGTATTTGTTTTAATAGATCTTACGAAAGACTATAGAACAACTGAACTGATGTCTGAAGACCCACAATTAATCACTCAATGCAAGGCTATAGCTGACATTGTAACACCTCTGGTGTTATATTAACTAAAACCTGTCATGTCATCATATGCACTGCAAAGCATTCATGATTAGGTCAACCTTGATGTTCATTAACTAAAACAAGTTTATATTTTATAGGTTGATTGTGTTTTTGGAATGTGTTGTCACATGAAATTATAAAACCCTACTTTCGAATGTCATCCCAAATACTTAGTTTATATTCTATGTACTTGAGGTGTAACTCATGTTTACACTAGTGTCAAGCATAGTGTATAAATTTAAGTCCAACCCTAAAAATAATTTTCATATTTGAAGTTGAATTTGGATTTTAAAGCTTATTCCCAAGTCTTGCAATTCAAATTTAAATTCAAATTAGAAAGCTATAAAATGTTTTTCAAAAGTCAACTTGGTCAACCAAGGGTGTCATTGGGTCATTGATCTAAAAATGTCCTTGGATGATGTATGTGATCATTAATAACCAACCAATTAAATTAGAAACCAAATCGAGTTTGAATTCGGTTTCAAAAACCCTTTATTTCGAAACCTAGTTTTATCCCCTTTTCTGTAATTCAAAATCTATAAGGAATTTAGGGATACTCTAAAAAGATAGTTTGTAGATCTTGACAAGAGCTACAAAGTTGGTATATAAAGTTTTTCAAGTTTCCACAAAGAATTTTAAATAAATTTGAAAATATAGTTTTCTAGCATTTGTCACCTTTTTTATTTTAAAACATAATTCAAAAATTATGCATAATTTGGGAAACCTTTGTATATGAAAAAGGTTTGGTTTGAAAAGTTAAACATTTCATAGTTTTGACGATTTTCAAATTTTATTGAAAAATCAAAAGTAATTTCAAATGTTTGTTTCTAGGGTTTTATTCCCCTTTTGAATTTTAATTCATATTTCAAAATCCAGATAGAATTTGAGGATGCTAGTTAAATGAAAAGAGTAGCTCTTGAAAAGTTATGGAAATGATATTTTTGGATATTTTCAAGTTCTTATATAAATTTTGGAGTAATTTGAAAATTTTGATGAGTGGCATTTCTGTAATATTCAAGAACAGCACCGAGACCTATCGACGGCCGCCATCGCCGGCTTCTCAAGCTGCGCCGCCGTCCACCGCCGCACATGCCATGGCCGCCAGCATGCTCCTGGACGCGCGAAGCTTCATCGTCGTCGTGTCTCCCGTCCATGCTTCGCCCTGTCCTATAAATAGGCGTGGCCGACCGTCGTCTTCCTCTTTTCTTCTCTGCCGCCACCGCCGTCGAGCTCGTCCCTGCCGGCAAAATTCATCACCGTCGATTCACTGCCATCCAATTGCTTTTGCCACAAGCTCCGCCTTCACCTTGCACTTCCTCTGAGCCAGTTCGTGCCCGCTCTCGCCGTCTGAGCTGCCCGCACGACGTCGTCTTCCTCGCGACCGGTCGCCGAGCCGCCGCGAGCTTCCTCGCCGTCCACCGCTGCCAAGGTGGAAAACATATTTCCTTTAACCCTCATATCATGCTCTCCATGCTATCCTGCTCCTCATGCGCACTATGGTTCGCTCTCTGGCACACAGGACACACCGTGACGCCGTCCTTGCCACCGGAGCGCCGCCGCCGCCATCAGCGCCGCCGTCCACAGCTCGACTCAGCCACTTCGAGCCTTCATCAACGTGCGCACCGTGCCCGTGGTGAGCTCCTGCATCTGTTGGTGCCCTCAATTTCTTGTATTCCATGCCATAATCGCCGGTCACCGTGCGTCGTCGTCGGCGCGACCTTGCCAGCGCCGCCGCGCGCGTAGCTGTCTGAGTTAGAAGCCAGGGATAGCTTCATTTTCTGTCCCAGCATGTTCGTGTTGATGTCTTGCACATTCCCGTGCGCTCGTCGTCACCGGAAATCGCTCCGATGAGCTTTGCCGCCACGTCCGAGCTCCGCCGTGCCACCATGGCCGCCGGCGAGCCTGCTGCCACTGCTACATCACTTCATTAGCTAGATGATCATGTTCGCCGAGTCAAGTTGAGCACGTAGGACCAAACCTCATCGCCTAAGACCTCGCCGTCGGCGAGCAATCGCCGGTCAAAACTCGGCCGCCGCCGGTCAACGTCGGGAGGAATTTCCTTTTTCCTTTTTCTTTTTCTAGAAAATGTTTTAAATGTTTTTTTAAAAAAATCATAGTAATTCATGTATAGCTCCAAAAATTCTAAAAATTTTTGTGTATGTTCTTTATGATGTCATCTACCTAGGAAAAATATGAAATGTCAAATTTGAGTAATTTTTGAATAAGTTAAAATTAGCTCTTTTAATTGAAAAATGGACCTTCAATGATTTTTAATAAATAAAATAATTGGCTTTTAATTCTGAAATTTGTTTTGCCATCTAATTAGACCAAGAGCTTTTTAAAATAAAATTTTGAGATTAATTGGACAATTTAATTTTTATGCCTTTATTTTATGCTTTTAAATAATTAATTAATCCCGTTTAATTAAGTTAATCATTATAGGAATTGTTTGACTTTGGGATTGATTGATGACCTTGGGTCATTAACCTAATGACCTTTGACACTTTAATTAATTGTTTGCGTTTACCTGGATCATGTCATTAGGGCTTAACTAATGTTATTTCATGTGTTTAATAACTTTCGTAAATAATGTAGTTAACCCTAATAAACTTAGTAAGTATGTTTTAGTTGGCTTGCAACTTTATCGTGAAGGAAAGTTGTACTCAAGCCATTAATATGATCATGTATCCATCGAGCATCATGTTTACCATTCCATCATGTTAAAGCATACCATTGTATCGTATAATTTCCGTTAACGGAGAGTTTAACGTTGTCACACCAGATCCCAAGGAAGAGCAGATTCAGGAGTTGGGAGTTGATCCGAAACTCAAGACCGTCTACCCCGACCATCAAGGCAAGCCCCGGATGCATTCAAACCCTATTCTATTTTATAAAAGTTTTATCGCTTCAGTTATGATATGTTGCATTAAGTAATAGGAGTTGAGTGAAAACCCACCAACTGCATTACCTGTCTTACTTCCATAATTCCTTGTTACCTGTTCTAAAAGATGCATAGTAATGCTTAGCCCTGCTTAATTAATTAAGTGTTCAGAGGTAAAAGAATGAAAAAGATGAGATTGGTTTTATCTGTTGGAATCATGCTTTTAGTTAATAAATCGAGTCCGGACGGCTAACTTGCATTGGGAAAGGAGTCCCTCTGTAGTGTTTCCGTCTGTTGATGCCCTAGGTCCCGTGTCGATGGTGAACTGGTGATATCGAGAAACTAGAAATCCACATGCATGAAGTGTTATACAGTAGGCCAGAGTCCCCACGTATGTCATGGAGTGACTTATAGTGGGCCAGAGTCCCCACATATGTCATAGTGTGTTATACTGTGGGTTTAGGTTCCCATGTATATCGGTACACTGGGTCGAAGTGCTCACGTGTACCATGTGGTGATATATGGCTGTGTTTGTTATCCCGGTATATCGGTTCATCTAATATGCTTAGGAGTTAGAGTCTCCTGTATATCAGTGACCTAGGTCCCAGCTGGGTATATGAAAATGGATTTGAATCGTCGTTGCTTCTCGGAGAAGAAGACTCGATCGGTGTTCATCATCGTAGTAACAACTTGAATGATGATTAAGGTTTAAGAAGGAAGTTGGTTGGTAATTTTGATCTTAAGCAAGACAGCTTTTCTTTCTTTCGAACTTTTCTGCAAAATTTCTTATCTCCTGCAAGCCTTACCTTGTCCCTCTAGCCTGCATTTCCTGAGTCTTCACCCCTCTTTTTCGTCGGGTCAGTCTTATTGAGTACTTTTGTACTCAGGGTTTGTTGAACCCTTGTTGCAGGTGAGCCTCATGGGCAGGAATGCTTCGCATCCTGCTGCATGACAGTCGTCGAGGAAAGTGACGACGAATAACATATCTCGCTCTTGGGCAGAGCATATAATCAAGGTTGATGTAATAAGTTATATTGTTATTCCACTGCTACTATGGTTTGTAATAATTAAACTTATGATATGTAAGTTAAAACTAAACGGTTTGTAATTTATGTTATTGTAATCCTTTCGCTCTTTTACTCTGATGTATATAATTTGTATAAAACTGTTGTAATACTGCAATGTCTCTTTGTAATGATTGATCCTGCTCGGAGAATTGTGGATGATTCGGGATTTACCCGACAGACCTCTTAAGTTTTATGGAACACATTCATGGTTATTTGGAGTCTGTTTAGACAATAATCATGCGTGTGGGCCATATGCTTTAGAAGGTTCTGCCACAGACATGAAGTTTACGTATGTTCTATCTTGCCAGCAATATGGAACCCATAAACGTTCTGGCAAACAATGTGCACTCGATATTTTAAGACTAATGACAAGGTGAGTTCTGATTAAAGATAGAAAAATCATGACTAATTTATAAAAAATTCTCTTCCTTTTCTTTGTGCTCAAGTTTCAAATTGTACACTACTGCTTATTGTTTGAGAGGTGCTCTTCGCGTTTCCCACGTGGTTACACTACTGCTTATTGTTACAATTGTTTTGGCCAAGATGATATTGAAGTAACATGACAGGCTTGTTTGTCAGATATCCATCTATCCGTGTTGCATATATTGATGAAACTGAAGAGTGTAGCACCAAGGGAAATTCTACACAGAAGGTTTATTACTCAACTTTGGTGAAGGCCTCTGTTACAAATCCTAATGAGCCTAGTCAGAGTCATGATCAGGTACTTAGAAAAGCTCTAATTAATAGTCACAATTCGGACATGTGTAGGGCATTTTTGGGAGAACTCTAGCTCTAAAAAAACAGATTTGGAGCACTAGTTCCACCATGGATCTGGCCTCCCATCGTGGAGCTGACAAACCTGTTTGGCTTGCAGCAGCAACTCCAGATCCATAAAATCCAGGTTTTGGTGGGTATGGCCACTACGCCCTCAAGATGTTATATATTCGCCCTCAAGATGTTATATATTAATGCCTTCATTACAAATTATAACATATTTTGAATTTATAGATAAATTGTTTTTACTATGTATCTAGATATAGCGTATATGTGCATAGCAGGCCATGGCCAAAACATCTTATAGTTTAAAATGGAGGGGTAGTTGTTTTGATATATTTCGCTTTTGTGAGTGGTTCTTTATTATTTTAAAGATCATTTACAATTTTTTGGATAACATAAATGAAAAAACATAATTTTTATGCAGCTGTGATTCCTTAAGTAATTTTCTTGACATGTCTAACATACTTGAGCGATTGAATTTTTTTAAAAAAGAACTTTATAACTATTTTCTGGCTTTTCATCGTAATGAAAAAATTAATTTAAATGCATGTACATGATCATTCAATATTGACGCAACAAAAGAAAATCATCACAACTCATGAGATAGATAATTAATCATGTCCATGACAATATCTCAACACAAATGCTAATGTTGATAGATAGTGTTGGAATTGCATAGGCAGGGCAACACTGAGAGAGGCCAGTTTGCCTACCATGGCTTGCTATTGAATTGAAAAGCTGCAAAGCTTAAAGTTTATAATGGGTGGCTGCTACTTATATAGAGCAGGGCCTCTACATACCCTAAGCATATTCTTGCATAAAGCAAGATGCTCCTAGACACTTGACAGCCAAGTCATCTCACGATCAACTTGAGAGCCAAGGTAATACTAAAGCATAAAGCTAAATTGCAGAAAAGTAAGATACAAATGTAGGCTTAATTCCATCAATCTCCCCCTTAAGCCTCACACTACTTGATCTTCTTCAAGCCAATTCTTCCCCTCATCTCCTAGAACTTGGACTTGCCCAGAGACTTGGTGAGGATATCAGCCAACTGATCAGTGCACTACTAACTTCTAGCCCTTGCGCAACGACGAAAAATCGTTGCAATATGTCCAATTTGGTCGCAAAAGCTTGATGTCGCAACCAAATCGCGTTCGTTGCCAATGGTTGCAAAAAGTCTCGTTGCAATAAGTTGTTGCGATCGTTACTAGTTTGGTGTTGCAAGTGTTGGGGTTTCTTGCAACCATAGATGTCCGTTGCCAACCATAGTTGTGGTGGAAATATAAGCACTTGCCACACACATTTTCGTAGCAAGAGAATGTAGATGCAACAATCAATGTCGTAGCAATAGAGACATTTGCCACGAACAATGTCATTGCAATACCCTGTATTGCCATGCTAAAATTTCATTGCCTAAAGTGTTGTTGCCACGACATTCATGCTGTGGCAAGTAAACCATTTGCCATGTAATTTTAATTGTTGCGAGAGATTATATTTATTGCCATGCAGTTTTTTCCATTGCAATTGACCTTACGTTATTGCCACGGTCGTTGTACCGTGGCAAGAGTATCATTTTCCACGTAATTTTATTCATTGCGAGAGATCATATGTTATTGCCCGACAATCATGTCATGGCAATAGTACCTATTGCCATGAAAATAACCTATTATCATCATTGAAAAAAAACAATAAAACCATATCTAAAGCAATTACATTGACATATATTAATTATAACCAATCATTCAATATTAACAAAACATTAAAATAGTAGCTAAAATTATAAATGAGTGTACATCTCACTCATCATTTCATATTTTTTTAAAACTTCCTAGTATCTATGCAACACCTCGAGCTTTCCCTAGCAGCAACATGTCATCACCTTAGCTTTGATTATGAGCCACCCACTCAAACCTTATCCACCTACTGATCAAAAGAAAAAGGTTGGGATATTAGACAAATATTAGCTTTACTATGCCACGCACATGGTCATAATTAATAAGCAAAAAGAAGAGTTAACTAAAACTAAGAAGGGAGTCTGTCAGTTTAACTAAGCAAAAGTAGAACTAAAAATCAAGAAAAAATATACATACAACCATTTTGCTATCAAAGTATCTTATATTTAATAGCAGCAGTACAATTGCTTATAGAAATCATAACTAGAGTTCTAGACAACGAAAAATTATAATATTTAATGATATGGAAAGCCCATGAAATTCTCTACATATTTCTAGTTATTTGTAAAATCAGATTATGCAGTTATTAAGGTAAAAAATCAAAAAAGGTCAGAAATCAGGACATTGCAACCGATTTAAAATGGTTGCGATAGCACTTACTTATTACAACAATCTTCGCACTTAGGGCCACGAAATAATTTACGTGGCAAAAGTTCAACCTATCACAACTGAATGTGTAAATGGTTGCGATAACACCACTTATTGCAACCAAATCATGTCGTTGTAACAAAAAAGTGTGGCGTAAGGGTCAAAAGTTAGTAGTGGTGGTAGAAATGTAGTTGGCCTTAATGCTTCCATCTTCAAGACAGTCCCTGATGAAATGGAACTTAGTCCTAACGTGCTTGCTCCTGTCCCACCCAGAGCTCCACCACCTCCACCTTTCTGCCTAGGAGCTCCCCGAGCAGCCTAGACAACCAAAGGGCTTTAGTTGTTGCTGAAGCTGTGGCAATGTACTCTGCCTCGCAGTTGGATAGAGCCACAACCTTCTGCTTGATTGACTGCTAGCTCACCAAGCAGTTGCCCGGGAACAACATGGTTCCGCTGGTACTCTTGCTTGTGTCGATGTTGCCGGTGAGGTCGCTGTTGCAATAGCTGATGAAGGACGTCGTGTTGGGAGCCCTCTTGTAGTGGAGACCATAGTCCAGGGTCCCAGCCACGTAGCGGAGCACGCGCTTGATGGCCTACTGATGCTCCATTGTCGGCCGCTCCATGAAGCAGCTGAGGTAGCCAACGACGAACGCCAAGTCCAGCCTGGTGTGCGCCAAGTACCGCAGGCTGCCGATGAGGCGCCGGTACTGAGTGGCATCCACCTCCTCTGCCTTGCTCTCGCGGTTGAGCTTGAGCTTCTCTTCCATGGGTGTAGCCACCGGGTTGCAGTCCACCATCCCCCCTAGCTCGAGGATGCACTGGGCATAATGACATTGGCATCCTGGTGAACCTCGATGCTAAGGTAGAAGGAGAGCAGGCTGAGGTCGCTCATCCCAAACCTCTTCTTCATCTCCTGCTTGAACTCCTCCACTTCTCTCCAGTTGGCACCGGTGATGACGAGGTCATCGACGTAGACGCCAACCAGCAAGGCAGAGCGACCATCACCCCGTCGGTACACCGTCACCTCGTGCTCCCTTTGCTTGAACCCCATTTCCTTCAGGGTGGAGGTCCAGCTTCATGTTCCAGGCACGCAGTGCCTACCTAAGCCCGTAGAGTGCCTTGCACAGCCAGTACACCTTCCCTTCTTTTTTGGCGACGGCGAACCCAGGCGGCTGCCACACGTACACCTCCTCCTTGAGGTTGCCGTTGAGGAAGGCGGACTTCACGTCCATGTGATGCACTTTCCATCCCTCCTGCGCTGCCAGTGTGAGAAGCATCCGCACAGACTCCATTCTTGCCACCAGCACAAAGGCATCCTCGAAGTCAATGCCCTCTTGATGCATGAAGCTCAGTTGGTTCTTGACAGCAGAAGATAAACCTTCTATTTTACTATTCATGTTTGCCAAAAATTTATCATTATTAAGCATCTTTTTGGTAAGATTTTTGTTTATTTTAGCTTGACCTAAAACCAGATCCTTGAGTGAAGATTAATTCGAATTGTAATTAAATTGGTAGTTCGAATTACCTTGGAATGGTGGAAGGGATTGGTTATTCCAGCCGTTATTACCTCCTTGTTATTGGTGGAACCCGTTGTTGATGTAGGTTGCGTTTTCACAGGTTTTGGGGCAATCATTCCCCGAATGGCCAACATTACCACAGACCTCGCATGTCATGCGAGAGTCCATGGCATTGACGGTGGTGAATGTGTCTTCAGGGGCACATTCATCAAAATTTTTGAGGAGTAGATTTATTTTTGTGGCAAGCATATCCGTCTCGTTCACGGTGTGCATGCCTTTTTGTGCTTTAGATGGGTTCTGTCCTCCCCCAAGCTTGGTTTTCTACCATCTTGTTAATTAACGTCGTAGCGCTATCAATGGTAAGTGATAGAAAGGTGCCACCAGCAGCGGCATCGAGGTTCCCCTTCGACATCGGTGTCATCCCATTGTAGAAGTTCTTGAGCACCAGCCAGTTCTCCATACCGTGGTGGGGGCATGCTTGTATGTATTCTTGCAGCCTCTCCCATGCCTCCGGAATGTTTTCCATTGATGTTTGCTGGAAATTGGTGATTCTTCCCCTCAGGGCATTGGTTTTGCCCATGGGGAAGAACTTAGCGAGGAACGCCATGGAGCATTTGCTACAGGTGTCAACAACTTACTTGTCCTTGTAGAACAAGGGAGAAAGGAAACAGGCAAAGCCTGATGGCATCTGGTGTGACGTCTTTGATGATGATTGTGTCGCACAACTCAAGGAAATGCTGGAGATGGGCATTGGTATCCTCATTGGGAAATCCATAAAATGGACTCGCCTGCACCATGGTGATCAGCTCGGTCCTAAGTTCAAAGTCCTGTCCCCACATTAACAACGGTCCCGGTGAGCACGCTGGCAACAACGGGAATGGAGAACTCGTGGAGTAACTTCTACGCCATGTTGTTCAGTTCAGATGATGCGGAGACGACTGATTCGTTTGTCGGTGGAGTGGCAGAAGAAGAATTGGCACGAGACCTCTTCTTCTTTAGGAGTGCCTCCGGATTAGGAATGAAATTTTCCGCCAAGGAGAAACCAGTCATGCACTATCCTATTTTCATCCACAATAGGTGAAAACATACAAGCCTGCATAGACAATGGCCATTTCTAATGAAGTCATGTCATCTTTTTCTCATGCTAGATTCTTTGTACCAATGTCTCCCCAAGCAATGGCGTCAGAAATGCTTGTTGGCATTTCTTAACGCAATCACCAAAATGGGCTGGAAGCCTACCCTAGAGACCACGCCAGAAATGCCTTGTTGGCGACTCATAGCATCGCTACTAGAATTGTATCTCTAGCAACGACGTAAGAAGTGCCGTGATGATAGATCGTAACTGTCGGGTACCTAAATTAGGGGTACCCGGAACCCACGGATCAAAGAACAAACCCCCGCGGAATCCGCTACCTAAAACCCCTCTAAGATCACGGGATGAGTACACCATACGGCACCTCATGTACCCCTTGACCACACTCTGCCTCGTACGAGGCTCGCTCGACTGAGGACCTCAACTATAGAGAAACGCTTTGGTTCATACGACCCCGGGACGACTTGATAAATCCCCTCTTATTCACCTACCCACAGGCAAAACTCAGAGCATTTAATGCGCCCGCCAACTCCCACCTGCCTTCGTGGCTACAACAGCATCAACAGAAGCAAAGTACCAGGGTCAAGTCATGCTTTTACCGCCCATCCCCTGACGTGCGATGATTTACCTATCACTGTTATGCCATGCTGGGCACTATTCCATCATCAACGCCCCCTCGAGGTGCAATACGACAACACAAGTATTCCAGGTTTTTTGGGCTCAGTCTTATCCACTCTGTATCGACCCTCTTCTTTACACCCCGACCGGGCCTCAAGCGCCATCGGTCAACAAATATACAACACTCGCACATCTTCAACAGGGATCCGCACGACTTGTACAGGGCACGAGTCTTTCACTGACCACCACCGACATCACGGTGATGCCCCCGAAGGACAAGAGGCCATGCCTGAAGCACGTCACCGCCATCACCCCAGCATCACTAGGCCACACCGTCTCCACTGTGGGGTTGCCTTAGGGTTTCCTGTACACCTGAGTCTCCCCTTGAGCCTATAAAAGGGGACGTTTGGGCTAGTTCTAGGGCAAGGCAGAAGACAGTGGCTCAAGACGTAGACTTCTGCTCCCTGAAACCTCGATGCTTTCTCCTCTCACTTGTAACCCCCCTGTACAAGCACTTCGGTGCAAGGCAATACAAACTCTCCCCCTCCCCCCCGCTGACGTAGGGCCTTCTCTTACCCGAACAGGATAAATCCTGTGTGTTCACCTTGCATTACCATCTAGATTAGGGTCATGCAGCATTATTCACTAGTTGGGTTAGGGTCCGCGGGACCAAACATCGACAGTGACCTTTTAGAGATAATATCCACAAGTGCACGGATCTATCGTTATAGCATTTCACCCAGAAGTATTTCAGGGTATCATTATTTATATTTTCCCGTAACAAGGCGGGGTACAAATATCTCAAGAATAGATATGTTGTGACTTCATATCATTGAAATAAGGTCCAAAGCTATGCAGGGGTAAAACAATATAATTTGTAGATAGTGGACACACATGGAGCAACATCAAGGATAAAAGGTAAAATAAAGAATAAAAGAATTAACCTAAGTGGAGCAGGTATATCTTATACATTTGCATAGAACAAGTTAGTGTCACATGATAAATAGGTTAAGATACAAGCTAAGGTCAAGAGCAATTAGGAAGATCCTGGTAGCTGATCTATTAGCTGATGGCAACATTTATGAACTCCTACACAACATATGAATGTGCGGGATTATGAAGGATGGACAAGACAAGGTCACTACCTGCCGCCTACCCCTTAACCGTGGCATGATGTCATATCCGAAGGCTCCCTCATATCCACATACCACGTCTGCATACTAAGGAACTACCTATATCCCCCAGGACTCCCACCCTACAGATGGACGAGCTAGGATATAGGCAAACCCAAAGGAACAACGAAGCATTACTCTATTCCTATCATCTTCTATAAGCTTGTAAATCATATGAACAATGAAGAACAAGTATGAACATGATGAACAATTCCCATATGGACTATAGCCTAGTTCATACTCATCAAATATATCATGCTCAAGACTATACTCTAGTTCATATGCAATAATGTAAATAAGAAAAGGGAACTTGAATAAGGAAGAACTCTTCAAAGTATATTACCAAGAGAGTAGCACTTCTTCCTTGGAGACAAGCCCTCCAAGTAGCTCAACGTTGTTCCAAAGTATTCTAATGTCTAACCTAAAGAACAAGTGTAGAGAGTGTGGTCGTGAGCTCCAAATGAGTGTGTTGTATGGGGGTGCTCCTCCTCCTCTTTTGTAGCAGGCTGAAGGCGGTTCGGGGGCATTATAGGAAAACCGTGCAGCGCACCGCCCTCTCTTGCATTGAATGTACCGACACAAGTGAGCTGGGCCTGAATCGACGTCTGGGTACGTCGGTCGACCCACTGGTTGGTCGGTTCGCGACCAGCCTCAGCCTGTGCGCTATGTCGTGGGTCTGGACCATTGTGTCGTTGTGGATTTGGCCCAAAGGTGCTTCACTTGGGATGACTTTCCCTGGTTTGGCAAATACACTTTTTCAAAAGGCGCCTTTTTAGTATAAATATTCCTTGTACTTGGTGTATTTCCTTCATAATGACATTTATTCCAGTATAAGTGGAATTTTATTAGTAGCAAAGTTATATGTTTGTAAAAATATATAATTCTCCCTTTTTGGTTCTAAGTTGGTGGTGTAAATTCGTCGTTACGGACCGCCAATAGGGTGTCAAATAGAGAAATTTTCTCTTGGATTGCAATGCTAGCATGCCCCTTTTCTTGCTCTTCTTGTCATCCTCTTCATCACTTGAGGATGCCTCACTATTCCATGTAGCAACATGAGATTCATTCTTCTTCTTCTTTTGAGAAGCCTCTTATTTCTTTGTTTGCTTCTTCATCTTTTTCTTGATAGCATCTTCATCACCGCTATCATAAGGACACTTGCTAAAAAGATGATCTTTGCTATCACATCTAAAGCACTTCATGGAGTGCTCACTCTTCTTCAATGAGGATGAAGACTTCTTTCCTCTCCGGTGGCCCTTCTTCCTCAATGGATTACCAACCTTGACAAATAGAGCACTCAACTCATCAACATTGTCCTCGTTGCTTGAGCTAGCGTTGAATTCTTCTTCACTTGAGGAATCTTGCTTCTTCTTGCCTTTCTCTTGCAGGATGTGGCCTTGAATGCCATGGCTGTCACATCATTGTTGAGACGGATTCTTGTTGTGTTCAAGATATCTATATGAGACTGCTATTGGGGTCTGGGCCCTGGCATCATGATTCTTAGGGTCTTTGGGAGCTTGACTAGTTGTGTCTTCCTTCACCCCCTTCTGCTAGCCAGCTATCCAGTGTGTCTTCCTTCACCCCCTTCTGCTAGCCAGCCATCCAGCTCTCCCATTTTTGTGTCGGTTGCATCCTCTGCCCCTGCCTTTGCTCAATGCCACTGATGTCTTAGTCATCTATCCATATTTGGAATGTCGACTTAAGTTGGTAGTGGTGTTCTAGGTCCTGTTACAGGTGAGAGTGCTATCCACCTTGGCAAACAGGTGCAACTCCCATATCCTTCTAGTGCGTGTGTCCCAACGTCCTTTTGACCTAGTCCATTTTGATGTATGGGGTCATGCTCCCTTTACTTCCAAAGGGGTCATTCATACTATGTTCTTTTTATTGATCATTATTCTTGATTCACTTGGATCTATCTGATGTCTTCTCTTGCTCAATTTCTTTTCACTTATCAATAGTTTGCCACTATGGTTCGCACTCAGTATGGTTCTCCCATATGTGCTTTTCATGTTGATTCTGCTGGTGAATATATTTCTAATGCGCATCAACCAGGCCACTCTTCTATAGTTCTCATGCCATAGTGCTGCTCATACTCAGAATGGTGTTGTTGAGCATAAGCATTGTCATATTCTTGAAACAACTCATGTTCTTATTTCAACTGATCTCGCTCCCCACTTTTCGGCTAAAGCTATTTACATAGCAGTTTTCTCATCAATCGACAACCATCCTCTGCTCTTAAGGGCTCTACTCCCTACCAGCATTTTTTTGGTTCTACTTCCTATGACCATCTTCGTTGCTTTTGTTGTGTCTACTATGTTCTTCTTGCACCTCATGAGCACACCAAGCTAACAGCTCAGCCGATTAAGTGTGTCTTTCTTCGGTACAACACTAAACACAAAGGCTATCGTTACTATGATCTCGATGCATGTGAATTTCTTGGGATGCCACCTTCGATGAATCCCACTCCTACTATCCTCGTTCCTCTAGCAACATGTGTGTAAAGTCCCTTTCATTTCTTACTCTTCCTAATTTTCTCTTCCTCTACCTATTTCTCCATCACTACCTGCACCTTAGCCTTTGGTTGCTCCTCCTGTATCGGTTGTTCCTCTCCCACCAATTTCTTCCCATCATGAGCGCACTCACTAAAACATCCTCAAATTTTCCACGAATGGGAAAACTCATGGAATGGATAATAATGTGAAAATATAAGCTATAACATTATTATACAATAGTTGATGATCAAATCCATACATCAAAACTAGATAAAGGAGTACAATAATAGGGCTTACATTATTTATTACATCGCCACATGGAGAATTATCAGAGTACAATAATCTAGAACAGTCATGGAAGTAGAGAACATTCATGGAAGGATCTTCATCAACCATCTTGAGCTCAGGCACGGGACCTTCTAATCCTTACATTTCCAACGTCACTGTGAAGTAGGTAAATCTGCACACCGCCAGATGTGTGCAGGCCATGGTCAGCACCAATGAGCTTTACTGGAAAAGAAACAAGGGATCTGGCAATCCTATAGTTTGGCTGTGGCTTTCCTATGCATGCAAGTAGTAAGCAAGTTTATAATGATAAGTCAAGTTTTAACTCATTCCCATCCCACACACACACCTCCATCCGCCATTCCATCCATCCCAGATCCATCACCACATCACCACCACCATCACCTTCAAGACTCACTCTCAGGTCGACCAGGCCAACTCCCGCTCGACTTGTCTCAGCGGCCCATAGCCCTCAACCTGGCTCACGGCCGAGGTATCTCTCGGGGGAGGTAGAACACTCCACTCACTAGTCCGGTGCAAGAAGAACACAAGAAAGATCCATAGCCAATGAATCGGCATATGTATCGATCGATCAACCATAACACTCTACAGAGGTTTCACTAATCCACAAAATAGCCATCATAGGTGCTCTAGATCACCTAAGCAGATTCCGAGTGCCTACTGCCAAAGAACGATGCCATCCTACCTCTCAGCCCTGGAACACCCTTAGAGTGGCTGATACTGTGAGGGGACTCATGATCCCATTCCCACAGAGCATCATGACCGTCTTGAAAGGGTGTGAGACTCATGCGCTCCTACCTCCCTAATACACGCTCGCCTGATAGTAATGGCATCGATCTATCCAGCGGTTCGGCCATCTCCCCCCAGTAGAGAGCGGGTGGATAGCAAGGGATTCCTATGATCTGGTTACTAGCGCAACAGTTCCTAGGTGTGACCAAGCCAGGATATCTTCTCCAGGGTTGATTCTTAATGTGCTACCACGGCACCTTCATCCTGGGCTCCACCCCTCAGAGGCTTACACCCAAGGATTCACCATCTCGAATAGGGTTTACCCGCCACAGGTAACTAAGCACAGATTCCCAGGTTGCATCGTCGGCAAGACTTGCTCCATAAGCTCATCATAGATCCCAGCTTGATTGACTCTACACCCTTCCATAAGTTCCACCCTAAACCTAGATACATCACCAAAGCTCACACCTCCCATCTGATCCAACGATCCATCGAGCCTGGCATCCCCGCCAAACCTTCCTAGGGTTCATCACATCGCATCAAAATGTAAGCGAGCGAAGTATATAAATATATATATAACATAGCATATAAGCACGTGGCTAACATAACAGCGGGTAAATAGGTGAAAGGTTACGACAAGGTAGGGGCTATCAGATAATATTCTATCATGCAAACCTATCTCAGGTGTAAGCATTGCATAAAAGTAAACCACTAGCAATTCTAAATATTAGCCATGTCTAATAGGATTTCTAAGAGAAGGTGCTGCCATGACACCTGCGCTGTCGAGGTAGTAGCGTTACGAGTCTTCTCTTATCAACGTAGTCATTTAGCGAAACCTCCTCCTTGGTGCTCGTAGCCTCCTCCCTCGGATCGCTCCTTGTTTGACTCTGAAAATGAGACGTAATAGTCGTGTAAGCGACTCCTATAGAATAACCCAAAGAGCGAATAAACAGCAAAAAGATCCAAATGCACTCAAACATAAGATGTAGAGCTCAATTTATAAAAAATTTGGACGCTTGTTTCATATTTTTCTAAATTGGTATGAATTAGTTATGAATTTTTGAAGATTTACATGCATTCTAAAAAAGATAAAAGGCTGGATTAAACAGGGCACGACACGTGTTGCAATGTGATTGGTCCACGTGACAACAATGGTTCTAGTGAGGTGGCAAGGATGCTGACGTGGCAGTGACGTCATGCTGACGTCAGTAATGACAGGTGGGACTAGGGTGATGTCATCTGCTGACGTCAGCGTTGACTCGTTCAACGGTCAAATGGCCCATAGTGGGCCGTTACCGGGCTTAATGGGCTGGATATGGGTCGGTCTGGGCCGAGCTCGGCCCGCCACGTGTCTGTCGCTGGTGACGCCACCTCATCAAGTGGATCTGAATCAGGCTCTATTCATGGTCCCTGGTTCATGGTGCTCCGGCGCACGTGGGGTCTACTGTCAGCCTCTCTGGTTCACGTGAACCCAGTCCATAGCACTGCATCAGGTGGTGTGGTTCACAAATCCTCGGTCCACGGTGCACTGCCTCCAGCGGGGTCCACTTGCAGTGCCTGTGTTCACATGGACCAGGTCCAATTTTTCTATGCTGATTCCAACTCCAATTCTCCCCTTTTCCTTTGCTATGCTCTCCGACGAGGTTGGTCCACCGGTGGTGAAGTACTCCAATCCGCCGTCACGGTGGTTCTCCGGGGAAATTGATAGGTGCAAACGCATCTTGGGGTCAAGGCGAGCAGGTAGAAGTCCTTCACGGCGGCCACGGTGCTTCCTTGCATCCCCAGCTGTGGCGTTGGCGGTGGTGCTGCAACGGCGAGCGGCGGCGTAGTGCAAGGACGCACCTAGGGACTGAATAGATCGTGCACAAGGTAGATACGGGTCCGAGCAACGCTGTAGGCCTCGCCGGTGGCGACCATAAGACCTAGTGGAGCTCAGTCATGGCAAGGACGCGCGGCGGCTCCGGCAGACACGGCCTCCACGCGGACAGCGGTCTCAGCAGGCTCGTCCTCACCCTTTGGCTGTGCAATAGGGTGCTGCGGCCCTCTGCGGTGCTCATTCATGCAACCGTTCCAAGAAACATGGCCGAAATAGTGGTGCAAAGGAAACTGCGCACGACGGCGTGCTGTGCGAGCTCCAGCAAGGCAGCAGTGTGTGGCGAGGCCGGTACAGGGCTCCCTGGTCTTCGTCTTCTTCATAGCTTGGTGCAGCACGTCACGGCGGAGCTCGTCATCGTTGTCTTGTTCTTTGAGGCGGTCGAAGATGTCGCGGAACGGCGCAACATGATGGTGCTCCAGAGCGGCGTAGCAGTGGCATGACCTCGGGTAGACGGCCTCCAGTGCAGTGAGTCCAACGACTAACGTGCGCACGGAGTGCTCCTCGACGAGGTGGGTTCAGATCCGGCGAAGATGCGGCTCGAGGCTCAACCAAGAGGCGGCAAGTGGGCTTTCGCCGCGGCGGCGCACGGCCGCGGTGGCGGACATGGCGGCATGACCGGTCCGGCGTCCTCCTGGCGCCGTGGTCAAGCATGCAAGTTGATGCTTCCTACTTGAGATCGTAGGTGCATGCAAGTTGTGTTGCTTCACCATGTGCCTTCAGAAGTTCAGCTAGCAGATTTCTTCACCAAGGCACAGACACGGGCCCAACATAGGTTCTTGCTCTAAAACTCAGTGTTGTTGATCCACCATGATATTGAGGGGGGTGTTAGATGTATATGATATATATGTATTTCCAACTTGGAGGGTCTTTTGCACTTGTACATTTGTATATCTGCCCCTTTGGGCCTGGTAATACATCAAGTTGGCCTTATTCTAACAACAACACGATAGTCAACAAGTGAGCTTTAGTCTAGCTTCTTTAGGAAAAGTTGGCAACCAAGGTCACGTGTGTGATCTATAAAAAATAAATAAAAGGTACCCTATCTAATTTACATGTACCCTTTTTCTTGGTTGGAAGGACATAATTTCCATGACCTTAATACTGGAAAGACACATTGCACTAATTGGCCATGTATCACTCCTTTGTAGGTCATTTACAAGATAAAACTGCCAGGTAATACTATTCTTGGTGAAATGAAGTCAGAAGATCAGAACAATGCTATAATATTCACTCGAGGTGAATGTCTCCATACTATAGGTGTGAATCAGGTAGAACTTTGTGCTCTTCTTTGTTTAAGTAAAGGTTTTTTTTTTCTTTTCTTGTACTGAGATATTATAATAGGAACACTACATGGAGGAGGCTCTAAAAATGAGGAATTTGCTGCAAGAGTTTTTGTGCAACCATGATGGTGAGAGGAGTCCATCGATACTTGGAGTAAGAGAACATATATTTACGGGCAGGTACTTGTCATCACGTAGATTTTTCCAAATTATGATTAAATTTCCTAACCATGCCATTACATTAGACTATTTTTCTCATTTCTAATGCACTTTTTATGTTAAATATTTGTAGTGTTTCACCCCTTGCATGGTTCATGTCACTTCAGGAGAGCAGTTTTGTGACCATCGGACAACGTGTGCTAGCCAATCTATTGAGGTATATTTTGTTTATAATTAAGTTATGGCATCATGATTCATGTGAATTTGGCTTGCTTGTCCACTCAACTTGTTGTTTAGGTTTATGTGACCTTGCAAGCTAGTTTTTGTTAGGAGAGCACTAGCCAGCCCGGCACCTTAGTTTCATCATTAGGATCTTTTATAAGGTGCTTGACAACTTTAGATAGAGGGGTGAAGTCTTGGCTAAACCAATAGTTTAAATTTTGCACTTGTTTTGGTTAGCTGACACGATTAGTTTTAGAAAGGACTATTCATCCTCCCCTCTCTAGTCCACCATCTTCCTTTGCTTGGCATATGGGAGGTGTGGTTGTTGTTGCCGCAAAACATCAAACACCTTGCAAGCAAGATCCATAGAAGCTTCCTCCATCTTGAGCAGGTTAGTGCGGGCGGTGATGGCCACTGGGTATCCACCTTGCATGAACAAGAAGGTGAGAATGGACACGACGTGATTAAGAAGATGGTGCAGTCATCCTTCCCTCGACATTGGCGAAGTGGCCACAACAGATTGACGGGAGGAGCTATGATGGCGCCGCGGTAGGAGGGAGCGGCAGCCGGAGGAGGGGTCAGTGCCAGGGAACATAATTGTTTTGATGTGGATGGATTTATTACTTAAGCTCCTAGGATATTCATATAGACTACATTGCTTGAAGGGCAAGGAGCCTATCCAAGAGATGATGCATGTGTCCTAGAATTACAGTTAACCCTAATCTATACATTAGAGGATCCCGAGAGATATTCCAACAGACTCTGACACTCAGTAATCATGGCGTGAGCAACACAGATGCTTTGGTTGGAGTGCAAGTCAACGGGGTTGTTCAAGTAAGGAAGTAACACTTTATATATGTTGATGTCTAAGTAATTGACTGAGATAGTCATGGCTAAGGATGCAACACTTTATATATGTTGATGGCGATGTTCAGCCTGTTTGTTTGAACTTATCAGCCAGACCAGCCAGCCATTCAACAGTATTTTTCTCTCACAAAAAATCAGCAGCAGCCAGAACCAGCCAGCCAGAAACGACCAAGCGAACAGGGCGGTTGTGCATATGATAGTCATGATTAATGGAACTATTAAGGTTTTAAGGTGACGTAGTACCACATGAAACTGTAGGTGCATATGAGGGGGTGCCATCTGGAGGTGATGCATAGGAGAAAATGACATAGAAGAATAGGGCAATGGTCACAATAGGTTTCGAGAGAGATGTTTGATGCCAAAGATGGAAGGAAGACTACCATGAACAAGTCCACTGGTTTGCTAGGATTAGGCACACGATCATGGAAAAAGCATGCATCTATATTCCCAATACTAGGCATGCTAGAGAAAGGGAACTAACCATACGTTAGTGTCTAAGGGACCACCAAGTGTGGGTGTTTCCAACCATGTAGCAAGTAAATTTTGTGTCATGTGTAGTGTGGTTATGATAGGTAGCACACGAGACTGAGAATTTAGATTGGTTTAGGCAAGGAGCTCTGTGCATCCAATGTAAACGAGATGTTTGTATCCCTTGTGTACCAAATGTTGGGTTCTGTGTTAGTAGGGGGGAATGGAATGTGGTGTTTGTCTCTTATTAGTCATCTATCCTCTCAGGGGCTCTCTACCCCGCCTTATATAGCGTTGGGGTAGGGTTACAAGAGGGAGCGCTCCTTAAGACTTGGCGATATTGTTACCTAACTATTTGCTACGACATCTTTTGTATGCCATCACTATTAAGGCAACTCTGCCCCAGTACAAAATCCTTTGTACTATGGCAGTCACTTCGGGTTTAGTTGGACCCTTAGACTGCAGGCTTATAGTGCAAGCCATACCAGTTAGGTTGAATAGTGATGTAATACTGCACAACATGACAGACTGCATAGTGCTAGCATGACCTCTATTATAGTTTGTCTAGGTCCAGAATCAGTATTGTTTGTGTACTTCTTTCCGTATTCATCAACTGCTCGATGAGGTTGTCATCGATGGATTAGTCAGCTACTCATATTTGACAAGTGCATTGATGAGTTGCTGATGTAACCCGTAGCACAGGTTTGACAATGACCAGTAGACCCTTCCTAGCTTACCTTGCACCTAGGAGTCGGCTATATATAACCTTGGTGACGATACTCAGGGCTCCATGTACTCTCCAAGAGGCCTTAGTAACGATTATGATGTGTAGAATGACAGGAGTACATGGTTGTCAGAGTAGATGAAGTTGGTAGGGAAGAGATGGCCACATTGGCGACAAGGCTGGAAGGGTGGTGATGATTCAAAGAGGACGGTGAAGAATGTGAAGTGCTTGGGGAAGACCATCTGCATAGCAATGTAGTCTAGTGTAATACCCTAACCTACTATTAGGATCATGTAGTAGTTTGTTATTGGCCCATGTGTTGTTGTAGTCTGTGGATTTACTATCATCTTGGAAATTTAGGAGGATGAGGGCTAGCTTATAATCCTTATTATTTCAAACATAAAACCTTTGGGTTAACCCATTTATATAAAGCGGGGATAATAATGTAAGATAAATGCTCTGCATATGCAGGCCTTTATATGTGAGGACATGTCAGGCCCTTCTATGTGAGGGCATGTCGGTAGCATATTTTGTGGCAAAGAATATGCAACAGCAAGATAACATGGGTAGTAGATAGCACTAGGGAGAGTACACAACTAGTCGCATGGCCACCACATGAGTTGGTGTTGTTACAGGAAGAGGCGATGTAGCGGTAGTCTTATATACTTGAAAGATAATGTGCACGAGCTTGGGGACAAAATCCATAGGACCCTAGATAGCATGCAGGCTTGTCCATGCCTTCCTTTTTTGAATTTTGGGGCAAAAAAGGATTTATATATTTAGCAGTGGTTTGTACTTGGAGAATTGATCGAAGGACGCATGTGTGTTTGTTTAACCTGCCCATTATATTCAGTAATATTATTCAGTGTTGGCATTGAGTAGTCCTAAATCATAACGAGCTAGGTTATAACTGCAACAGCACAAGTTTGTTTGTTTATTGATCTCTGTTGAGCGTCTATATAGTACATCAACGGGAGTTGCTGTCTTCAGCAGCTGACCGTGGTGACCACGCTCTGTGTACGTCAGTTACAAGTCAAACACAAACACTCTGTCCTCAACTGTTTTCCTCTGCGCGAGAACGGACGCCGAGACCGCGAGGCTGGTGCAAGCGATATCCAGCTACATGATGTTCGTGGAACGTCCCTACATGCTGCCCGGGCTTGCTCAGAGCATGCATGCCGTGCCGGACAACCAGCGACAACGGTGCGCGGCTCCAGGCGACGGGGCCGGTGCACGGGGGGCGCCGCGCCAGCCTCCGGAAGTCCGGACTCCGGATACGAGGCTTCGGCGCGTCGGCATGATCCCCGCGAGGCACATGGAGCGGAGCGCGGCGGGCGCGGGCGCGGGGGAGGAGGCGACGAGGGGCAGGGGCCTCGCTGACATCAAACGCGGCGGCGGCGGCGGCCGCGGTCTGCGAGCGAGGTGGAGGCGGCGGCGGCGGCGCGAATCGATGGGCAGCCGAGGCGGCACGCTTTGTGTTTGTGCTGCATCGCGGCCGTTGGATGGAGAGGCTGCAAGCCCTCGAGCCGCATCCAACCATCCACTGGCGGTCTGGCGCCCTTGGAGTCGGAGGCGGCAGAGGTTTCCACAGCCTAGGCCGTCAGCACTTCATTGCAGGCCTTTGAATCGGATTGCAATTCCAGTTGGGAGTTACAGTGTTTCTCAAAAAAAAAATATAGTACATTGCAAATTGCTGGATATACACCTAGATATACATTATGTCATATATTTTAAAACATTTCCCAGCATACGATTTTGTCATTGTAAAAAACATAATTTGTCTCTTTGTGAGATGTTCTTTTTAATTGTATATATAATAGTTGATTGTGTAAGATTGTCACCTCAAAATTTCTAAAGTTTCAGGCAGCTATAATTTAGCAAGTCACATTTCAAAAAGTCAAAATGACTTGCAACTTAAAACGAAATCTTGCAGTACAAAACTGTAATGCCATTCAATCTTTCAGTTAACATGTACATGTTGTTCATCATTTTCCGTTTGCAGCACTGATAACAAGTGTGAGCCTTGGAAGAACAAAGGCCTGCTTCCTTCAACTTCAATCGTACGAGAAAGAGAGCAACATTTGTTCTTGAGGACAGGGGCAGACAATAGACAACAACAGTGGTTATGCTGTCACGCAGGGTTGCCATCGGCCATCGCCGACAAAATGCATCCTGCAGAAAGGAAACCATCTTCATTGATGTGGCCGACATCCCCAGAGTTGGTGCGGATAGCTCTTGATTCGCGCATCCGAGGAGGATGGCTGTTCTCTGGCCAGTTAGCCAGTCTCCCTCCACGCTAGTTCTCCATGGCTGCTGCTTCACAATGCAGCAGTTTCTAGATGCAGCACCAGAGGAAGATCAGCAGAGGGTTTTTCTTTTCCGGATTTGGAAATATGTTTTCATCAGTAACCATGCTATACAAGATCATGTTTGATTTAGAACTGCACACAAAACAAATGATCACCATGCTTATAATAGGCAATGTCCACATTACATGCATAATATAATAATACATAAGAAACATCAAAACATTGCAGTTTTGCGGACAGTCCAGAAGAGGTGTAATACCTTCTAAAGCAATGTATTACACGAAACAAACAGTAACGCTGTTAGAGCTTGTTTGTATTCTCTTAACCCATGGAATTACAAAGAGTACACACTGCTAACAGCAAGGGAACAATACCAACTTGAAAATATACAGATTTCATCGAGGATCAAGAGGTTCAGATCATTGACCTCGCCGGGACTACAGGATCTCTTATATGGAATAATGCAATGATATGTAGAGAATGTTGTGATACCCATTAATTTTTAAATTGATTTACTCATAACTGGGGTCAAACAAAAGATAAATTTCACCTGGTGAACTTGACGCTGAAGCACGCTGACAGGACGCCATTTCTCTCTATTGATTTGAATTAAATAGAGGCCACTGTGACTTGTAAAGCAGAGGATGAACAAGGCTGAAAACGCACAGTGACAAGTGCTGCAGTAGTGCAGTTCCATGCAATTCTACTACTGAAATCTGGTAGGGTACATTAGCTGTTCAACTCGGGAGTTACCATTCCAATATGGACAGAGAGCTGCAAAGTTAAGGGTAGTTTTTAGTTTCTGCTGTCAGGGTCAGAACCCTCAGTGACTTTGAAAATATCAAAGCTTTTGAAAATATCTAGACTCTTAGCCATGGCATCATCCCACATGAGACCTTGGGGATATCCCATGTGCCTTTCTTAGCACCTCATTCAGCACCACCTGAGATCGACAAAATGTTGTTCAAACGTGAGAGGGGGAACAGATACAAAATGCACTGCACGTACTATTTTTTTCTTTTTTCTTTTTTGAAAAAATATATAGCAGGTAGCATTTACATTTGAGCAGCTCGCTACAAATCTGAAGAGTAGATAGCGGCAGGCTTGGCTTCTCTTGACAGCCGGCAGGCTACCTTACAAGGTTCATCATCAGGTTTTGGCCAGAAATATGGTGTCAGTGCTAGAGCTGGGATTGGAATGTTCATCACATTGTGCATCGTGGTTTGAGCATATAGACGTTACCACAACCGCCTGGCTGTCTGCCAGCCTTATTTAGCTCAGGATCCATTTGTACATCTAATGGCCTACAAAGATACATTGTACCATTTTTTTCTGCTAGTAGTAGCTCAAAACAGAGGCTTACTATGATTTTCTAGGTAGGACAGGTACAGCAGATATGAGTTTCTCAGACATGAAAAATTTTGGGAGTACTAGTATGTTTTCTGACTAACAAGATGGGGGTAGACATGCCAAACACTAACGTTACTGCTAGAGACTGTTCTTATTCTCTTGATCCATGGAATTACCAAGAGTAAACCCTGCTTACAGTGAGGGAACAATACAAACCTGAAAATATACAAATTTCATGAAGGATCCAGAGTTCAGATCATTGTTCTCACTGGGACTGCAGGATCTCTTACAAAACAATGCAACAATAAGCAGAGAATGTTGTGATACCCACTGAATATTGAATTGATTTCCCCTCTAAACATAACTGGGGTTGAACAAAAGATAAATTTCACCTGGTGAACTTGATGCTGAAGTGCACTGACAGGATATCATTACTCTAGACAGTTTCTTCAAACAAAGGAGGCATAGTCATGGTCAATGAATTAGAGCAGGAGACAAATATAATCACTCCAAAAAACTTACAACTCACTTGAAGATGTATATCAGCATAGTTGAGGATTCAAGTCAATTAACATAATGTTTATTGGTAGGTTTCCATAGGATAATGATATTGCAAACATTAGCTGATTGTGGAATGGAGAAAAAAAAAATCTAACCTCATTTCCAATGAACTGGGGAGATCTGCATTACACATAGTTGCACTCATTATCAACACATCACATTGAAAGGCGGATATTGTGAGATCCTTAGGGGGCGTGTTACATGTAGCTAATCAAGACAATAAAGCAATATAGGACTGTTGCTGTCAACATAGCTTGTGTGAGGAAAAATATAAAAAGCGTTTTCCACTGTTAACAGTGTGGGAAAATACCCAAGCTTAAATTATGGCTGAAAGTGCAGGGTTTCTTCGCAGATTATGCGATAAATGGCAGACTACAGTTTTACACATTAATTTGCAAACTGATTCCTTCAAAAGGTACCTAAGATTTGCCACAGGATTTACCTGTTGATAAAACTTGAGGCTGAAGTGACTAACAAGAGACATTTCTCTCGAGAATTTCATCATTCAAAGCATCAAGAAATCAACATTCCACAGAAAGACGATCAGTGCATTTGAAACCGAATCCATTTCTGACATAATGCTCATTTCTTGGATTCATTGAGAACACGATACTTTTCAGGCAGAGACTTTGCATGGTGCTGGTATTCCTCCCTCGAGAAAAGTGATATAAGCATGGCAGCAGTGGAAGCTTCAAGTGAAAAATTCTTCTCATCGAGTTTGGAGAGGTAAGCCCCAGCCCTAGTTATGTCTCCTCTATGTAACAACCTCCTAAGTAGAGCATTTAACATACGTGAGTCTGGAGAGGTACCACTCTTTTCCATTGCTGAAAACAGACCATCGAACTCCTCTAGGGACCCTTCTTCTATAAGAGTTTCTGCTATTAAGCTGTAGATCACAACATTCGGAACCAAACCATAAGAAGAGATAGTAGCGAACATTCATGGCATCTTCCTTTCTGCCACCTTTGAGCAAAGCATCAATCATAATGGTGAAAGTAACAATACTAGGTTGAAGATCCTTGGAACACAGGCTCTGGAACATTTTGAACGCTTCATCAACACAATTATTCTTGCAAAGCCCATTTAGAATAATGTTGTATGTGTAAATGTCGCACTTTGTTCTGCTGTTGAACATATTGAGATAGAGTTCCTTTGCTTCAGAAAATCTCTCTGTCTGAAACAAACCATGCAATATAGTGTTATAAGTCATAACTCCAGGTGTAAGTGTAGGTCCCTTCATTGACATTTCTCGGAAAAGATTATATGCATCATCTATCCTTCGAGCTTTGTAATAGCCATGAAGCAAAGTATTATAAGTGCCTTCATTAGGTTTTAGGCCAATTGAGACCATAACATCAACTAGCTTTGTCGCTTCATCAATTCTACCAATTATGCAGTGGCCATCAACTAATGTATTATATGAGATAACATCAGGCCTCATGCCTACATGTTCTATCAAGTCAATTAGCCTCTGGGCTTCCATAACGCGTCCTTCTTTGCATAAGTTACACATTATGGTGTTGAAGAACATGACGTTAGGACGAATTCCTTGATTCAACATTTCAAAATACAATTCCTCAGTTTTCTCCCATTTGTCAATGGTGCAGAGTCCGTAAACTAGGGAGCTAAAAACAAAGATGTTAGGAGCCACTCCTTCATTGATCATCTGATTGAATTTAAGCACAGCATCATCCACTCTTCCCAACTTGCAAAGTGTATCTATTAATGTTCCATAATTGACTACATTAGGACTCAATCCTTGCTGCCTCATTTTGCTAAATATATCCATTGCCTCATCTATCATTGCCTTTTTTGCATATGCACAGAACACTATGTTGAAGATGTAATGATTTGGTGAAATATAATTTGCTGCCATCAAATCTAGGTAACTATGCATTTCAGAAAGAGCATCTTTGGCAGCATATCCATGAAGCATAATGCCATAGATACTTACATCAGGTTTTATGCCCTTCCTCATCATAGAATCAAAAATCTTCCTGGCTTCTGTGCATCAAACCATAAGTAAGAACATTTGGGTGAAGACCACGTGCATATATATCTTCGAGCCTCCCAACCGCATCTTTCCACTGTCCTGAATAGAGATATCCATGGATAAGACATGTGTACGTCACAATGTCAGGCTTTACACCTTTATCAATCATCTGCTGAAAGATACCCTCTGCCCTGTCAACTAGTTGAGCTTTGCACAAGACATCAATGACCATGTTGTATGTCACAACATCCGGTGAAATCCCCTGATCCATCATTTCAAGAAACAGGTCGTAGGCTTTGTCCACTTGGTCCACTCTAAAGAAACCATTGATGACGGTGCTGTAGGACACAACATCAGGCGGGCAGCTTCTAGCTGGATCATTAGCCATCATATGCAGCAGCTCAAGTGCCTCCTCAGCCTTGTTTTCATCGCAGAAACCCTTGAGAAGCGTGCTGTAGGAAACTACATTCGGCGTGCAGCCAAGCTCAGGCATTCGTTGGAGCAAAATGTCCATGGCCTCGCCCACCATCTTCTCGTCACAGAGACCTTTAAGCAGTCGATTGATGACTATTTCATTCACTCTCCAGCCCGTCTTCAGGCTGAGGCCAAAGGCGGCGAAGCCATGCTCCAGGCGGCCCATGCGGCAGAAGCAGTCGACGAGGATGCTATAGGTGAAAATGTCGGGAGCCACCTGGCCATTTGCTGGCTTTGCGGTTGGAAGCGAGACCTCTGGTGGCGTGGAGAACGTCCTTGTCGAGCATCTGAATCTCTTCGGCATGGGTGTTGGGATCCATATCAAGACCAACTCAGGAAGGAGAGGATTCATCAGGAACATCACTGTCTCCGAAGTAACCTTGAATGGAGCTCGGTACAGTTTGAGGATCTCCGGTGATGTTGGCGGCCACCCTGATGCATCCTACAATCCAAGTGTGCTTCCTGTTGTCAATAGCTTGACGATTAAGAATGTTTTGGGTCAGAACATCCGGCAAGCTGGGCTGATACGGGGCATCAGGAACTCGGTTTTCAGTAACATATGCCTCTCAAATGTAAAGCTCTATTGCAGTACATCCATCGGGCCATGGAAGTGCCGAGCTGTCAGTGGCGCCGCACTTGATGTGCAGCCATCACCATGTACAGAGCTGGCTACGACGTCTGAGACAGGTTTCTGTACAAGTTAGCTCTGATTCTGCCAAGTGAATCTTGTTATTCTCAGATTCACTCAGGCATAGAAATTCTCCTATAGCAATAAAGATGTCAGCATTTCTCCTTTTTTTCAGCAGAAATGGTTACTGATTAACTGGAATTGTAACGGGACCAATGATCCATGGTGATCCGTTGATTCATTACCTTGCCGGAGCAGTCATGGATCATCCGGTTGAAGCAGGAGACGACGACCTCTGAGGTGGAGGAGCCCTGGAGCGATGCACTAGAGATAGCAGTAAAGAGCTGGTTGAAGGCGATAATCGAGGCAGGCCTAGCATGGGGGAGAATTTCGTCGAACAGCTTGAGCGCCTCCTCCAGGCCGAGGTTCCTCGAGCGGGCGCGGGCGCCGATGACGCGCTCCAGCTCCAAGCACCGGTCGTGGACGGCGCTCACGCGGCGCGACATGCCGACGGCCAACGGGGCGCGGCTATGTGACAGACGAGACGACGAGAGGCACGGACGGCGCCGCCGTCAATGTCCGGATAAGGAAAGCAGAGCAGCTGCGGCGCATGTGAGGTGACCCGAGCTAGGCGTGCTGTTCCATGGAGTGTATGGATGCGAGGTGGAATCGTGGGCGGCTTGTTTGGCGGTGGCGGTGGCGGTGGCGGACGGTCGGGATCGGGGGCGGGGCAGTGCTGCTGACTCGCTCGGTTTATTTTCTACATTTAACCTTTTTTATTTATATATTTAATAATAATCAATATTTTGATCTTGTTTTGATTTTTTTTTCATATCCAATGCACTTTCAAAATCCAACTCAACACTTAAAATCAATGCTAGCTCCAATTATTGGTGCTCTTTTAAACAATGGAATAAAGTTCCATACAACATCAGAACCATTCTCCAAAGATGGTTCAATCCACAATTATTGGTTGTGAAATTGTATCATAGCGTTGAGCTAACGAGAGCAGCTGAACTGTACTGTACTGTACTTTATTACGCCGAGGCCACGTCGCCTCGAAACGAGTCCTCCAGGAAGCTACGTATTTTCTTTTGATGAGATGGCTGACGTCTCCACACCCTGCTCTCGAGGGTGTCCACTGGCCGGTAACGCTGGAGACATGGAAAACGTTCAGGGTTGGGGATGTGCCTGCGGAAGGAGCTGTCGGGTAGCCGGGGTGGGTCTGCCGGCAGAGCTTCCAGTAGGACTTAGAAGAAAACTCAGTTCAGACTTCCACTGTTCAGAGGTGCTAATGAGCAGATATGGGGCAGAGCAATGTGCTAACATAGATATGGATATGATTGTGTTGCTTTGAACACATCAGTTTTAACTATAGCAACAGCACGGCTTCAGTCAATTCAAGATTTCAATTCAACAAAGGCGATTGTGACTTGTAAAACAGAGGATGAAAAAGGCCTTTATGGACACAAACGCCAGATCTTTGGCAGAGCTGAAAACGCACAATGACAAGTGATGTGGTTCCGTGATATTATACTTCAGAAATATGGAAACTTCAAACTCGTACATGCTACAACAATCCAAAAACTCGTACGCAGATGATGTGAAAACTTTAAACTCTCATGAAAAACTGTAAAAATCCCATTAAATGAATTGAGTGATGTGATCTGTTCTCGTACCTGCTACAACAGCCCGAATTCTGAGTCATGGAGAAATGATGAATAAGTGAAGAGAACAAAACCTGTACATGGCAAGTGCATCGCTGACAGTGTACTTGAGGTGCTTCTGTCAAGGTTACATTGGAAGTGTCTTGCATTGGTTACCACCCAAGTCCAAACTTTGTTGCCTTGTTTCATCGCCACAAATTTGACGCAGTCAATTTGGCAGCAAAGGCATTTTGGGTCGATGGGATGTGTTTTCATTGTAGTCTGTCAGATAACCTGAGCAAGAAAAAGCTGATGATGAGACTGTTAAGATATAGCGGGGTCTGATGAAATAGAAGGTGAAGTGGGCTCATCATTGCTAGCAACATGCCAGTTGTTGGGTACCGGAGAAGTATGGATGCAATGTTTTGTGACAAAGGTTAGTTACCTATAAGTCGTTTCTCATACTGGTTTCGTATGACTAAGTAGCAGCATAAATGTAACCTGCACAAGAAAAGCTCAATTTCAATTCTTTGGTGTAATGTAAGGACAAATAAGAACATGGTTGTACACCTAAAATAAGTGCAAAAGCTAATGCAATCCTGTCACAGGAATGTAAAAAGGCACATGTTCATCTTTGCTGTAGCAAATAATTAGCTTTTTTAGTAGCATCTGCTCAACATTCTGTGGGAAATTGGAAGATGTAACTCAATCATAGGAACTTAATTACATAAGACCATTGAAATAAACAGAAATGAAGAACAGGTCATCTATGGAATTTGCAGAATATTCAATGTACATGTAGAAAGGAGATCATAACCCTAAACTTAGCAGGCACACTGAGTAAGAAGGACATATACTGTTGACAAGGACACTCATAGCATCCTGCATCTGTGCATGTAGACAGGTACATATAAGCACACATGTATAATGGTGGAATCAGAATGGGTCAAGTAGTGGGTTTGCATTTTGGATTAGTTCGAAAAAGAGATGGCTAAATAATGAAGCATATATGTGCTACTCAAAACTCCCTTTTTCCCTGCGAGGCGACATAGCATCAGTTAAGTGAATTGTTGGTTTTGTGCAAAGAACACGCAGCAATTTGCTGGTCTCATTGCAGCTGTGAACACCTTTAGCTATAGTTAAGTAAAAAGAGAACGAATATATGGACAATTTGCTGATCCAAAATAAGGTTCTCACCAAAACAAGAAATCACTGCAAAATACCGCTTGCTGACTGCACCTGAAGGAACACAGAAATCAGTCTTTGCTGACTGGAAGTTGAGGCTGCCAAAAAAAATGGGCTAGCGTAAGGAGCTTGAAGAAACATAAGAGCAGTACCGAGATAGGCAGTCCGTGCACCGGCGTTCTGCATTGAAAAGCTGATCAGAGAAAATAATGTTCTGACAAGAGTTTCTTCAACTGTCAAACAATTCCATCCACTGTAAGGTCTGCCACTGAAACTATTAAGTAACCAGGAGAAGAAACTGATATGAATGGCAAATAATTGGGAGAGTTAATTTGGAATAACATAAGAAAATATTACTAAATGAAGAAGAAAGATAAATGTTGCGTGCACTGATGAAATCATGAGCCAGTTCCAGTGTCTAGGAAATTAGAATTAAATGTATAGTCAGCATGATTAGCACAGATGCAGAATATAAAAGTAAAGGTTGATGATTGGCACAGCAGACTAATATAAAAGTATAGTTGAGGTAAACTATTTGTTGAATTAACCAGAAAGCTTAAGTTTGCTTGTAATAGTAACTGAACTAAGTGGAACAAATACCCTATATGGCCTGGACATGTGGCAGGAAACAGTTCAAATAAAATTCTGACAGTTTTGGGGGGCTCAGATTTCTTTCAGTAAGCTATTACTAACAATTGAATATGGAAAACATTAGCTGTATAGGAACAAAGGGTAGTCTAATGCTGCATTCATAGGGTTCTTGCATTTATCATGTAATTTGGCATGCAGGTGCTCTGTGGATTAATATCAAAGTGACAGTCTGCGTAGACCAACAAACATGTGGCATGATATATATTGGATGTATCAAAGGAAGAGGTGAAGCAAATGATGATAGCCATTTTTAGCAGCTGCCTATTTGTTGGTAATAAGATTATGTGCACAATGAAATGGTCACGTAACCCTTACCTGGTTATGGGATAACCTAAGATGGCTTGTGAGTGCTGTCCTTCGCCTGAGGCCTGTAAGCAGTGGATCTTGCTCTGTAATTTGTATGAACTGGGGCACATATCTGGGTTTGCAATTCTCTTTTTTGCTTTTTGCTGTAACGGTGAACCATGTGGATTGTTTTGGTCGTCCTGTACAATGCCTCCTGCATCCAAACTTTCATCTCTTATAGTGTCCTGGAAAATGATTGAGCACAAATATTTCATGCATAGATTGTGGGGGCACATGTTAGTAAATCTGATTGGAAAAAAATTACAGAGTGCATGCACTGAACATTTTATTGCGGGAATGAAAAAATTGGCATTAGCCGGTTTCAATCAAGAAACTGCATTTTTGAACTCCAATGATTCTAACAAAATCATGTAGATGCAAGGAAGAAAGGACATACATCAATACACTCCCTATAAACAGGGGTAAAGTCAGTCTCATTCAGCTTCATCCAACAGACCAAATTCAGTTGTACAGAGCTGGACAAACGAATAGGGTCAGTATCAGGCAAATTAGGATAACCCACCGACATAGGCGGAGAATTTTTTTTTCATGGTTACACATAACACATTGAGAGCACATAGAAAAGAAAGGTTGAGACTTAAATAGTTTCTAAGAAAATCAAATCTGAGAGTGTTTGATCTAAACAGGTTCATATGGAAAAAAAAAAGCAAGCAATCTAGAATTCCTTTATGCTAATTATTTTAAATTTATCACTGTCACATAAGGGATCATAGAATTCCTTTAGGTCATCAAATCTATATTCATAGATGAATATTGTATATACCAATTCATTTTTACATAAAGAATCTTTTTTTATATCAAAACCAAGAAGAAAACACCAAAACTAACAAGACAATGTGCAGCCATAAGTTGGTAAGGTCATACTGGACATCATTTGGAGGAAATCCCATGAGTCAGATGTAAGGAATCTAAAAAAAATGGCACCGCTAGATATAAAATTTGGGGGTGCAGACAGATAACCCCTACAATTAAATTCCGTTTTTATATCTCAAATGAATATCCATGATTTTGCAGGTTTGTCAGTTTGATTAGGATGGATGTTCATATACATGGAAGGGTAGTATGCATCAGCCTAGTGTATCCTTTTGGCTTACAGAAACCAACTTGTGCACAAATGCTGTCTTTTCAGCATGTGGCACAAAGGCAACTAAAAATAGAAGCATAAAATAGTATGAGTAAGCAACAATATATCATCAATGGAGTTTTAATCAATAGAAAAAAGATTGCAGGAACACATACTGCCCCTTAGGTATTTGTCTTAGTCTTCTCAAAATTCCCTGATAGGAACCCATTTGTTTGCCAACACTATATATAGTCATAGAGACATTCTCACATGTACAAACTATTTTTGAATGACTCGAGAGATTACCTGACCCTTCATATCACGTTCTTTAGAAAATGCCAATGGCACCAACTATATTTCCCTTACCATTCCATACCTGGTAAACTTGATGCTGAAGTGCACTGACAGGACACCATTTGTCTAGACAGTTTCTTCAAACAAAGGAGGCCACAGATCATGGTCAGTAATAAATTAGATCAGGAGACAGGTCACTTGAAGATGTATCAGCACAGTTGGGGACTCAAGTCATTAAACATAATGCTTATTGGATGGCTTCCTTAGGAAAATGATATTGCAAACATTAGCAGATTAGCTGATTGCAGAGGGGAGAAAAAAATTCTTACCTCATGTCAAATGAACTGTAGAGATTTGCCTTATGGAGAGTTGCGCTCATTATCAACTCATCATATGGAAAGGCAGAAACTGTGAAATCCTTAGGGAGCTCTAACAGGCGACTAATCAAGACAACAAAGCAATAGAGGACTGTTCCTGTAAACATAGCCAGTGTGAGGAAAAATATAAGAAGCATTTTCCACTCCTAACAGTGGAGCAAGATACCCAAGCTTAAATTATAGAATCACATGAACGATTAAGAGGTACATACATATGATCGATTATATGGCTGGGTCTGGGAGTGCAGGGTTTCTTTGCACATTATGCAATAATATTAAAGGTAGACTATAGTGTTACACATTTAAACTGATTCCTGCTGAAGCTAACTAGGATTGGCCACAGGATCATTTTTACCTGTTGATAAACTTGATGCTGAAGTGCACTAACAAGAGACGTTTCTCTAATTCAAAACATACCACAAGCATGGAAAAAAATATGGGCCACAATAGTCACTCCAACAAATTCACATGGCACATAAAGATGATCAGCCCAATTGAAAACTGAATTCATTTTCTGACATAGCACTCATTTCTTAGCGTCATTGAGAAAATGGTACTTGTCAGGCAGGAACTTTGCATGGTTCTGGTATTCTTCCGTCGAGAAAAGTGATATAAGCAAGGAAGTAGTCGAAGCCTCAAGTGAGAAGATCTTCTCATCGAGTTTGGAGAGGTAAGCACCAGCCCTGCTTATGTCACCTCTATGCAACATCCTTCTAACTAGAGCATTTAGCATGAGTGAGTCTGGAGCACAGCCACTCTTTTCCATTGCTGAAAACATACGGTCGAACTCCTCAAGCGACCCTTCTTCTATAAGATTTTCTGCTATCAAGCGGTAGGTGACAACATCCGGAACCAAACCATTAGCAAAGATAGTAGCAAACAAATCCATGGCATCTTCCTTTCTGCCATCTTTGAGCAAAGCACCAATCATGATGTTGAAAGTAATAATGTCAACTTGCAGATCCTTAGAACACAGGCTCTGAAACATTTTGAATGCTTCATCAACACAACTATTTTTGGAGAGACCATTTAGAATTATGTTGTATGTGTAAATGCTCCACTGTTTTCCACTTGTGATCATATTGATATAGAGTTCCTTTGCTTCAGAAAACCTCCCGGTTTTAAACAATCCATGCAGTATAGTATTATAAGTCACAACTCCAGGCATAGTGCCATTGCTCAACATTTCTCGAAAAACACTATATGCTTCACCTATCCTGCCATCTGTGCAGTAGCCATGAAGCAAAGTATTATAAGTGCATTCATTAGGTTTCAAGCCAACTGAGAGCATAATATCAAGTGACTTTGCTGCTTCATCAATTCTACCAACAATGCAGTGGCCACGTATTAATGCATTATATGAGATAATATCAGGCATTGCGCCCACACATTCCATAAAGTCAATGAGCCTCTGGGCTTTCATAACCCGTCCTTCTATGCATAAGTTACACATTATTGTGTTGAAGAACACGACATTGGGACGAATTCCTTGATTCAACATTTCAAAATATAATTCCTCAGCTTTCTCCCATTTGTCAATGGTGCAGAGTCCATAAACTAGGGAAGTAAAAACAACGATGTTAGGAGCCACTCCTTCATTGATCATCTGATTGAATTTGAGCTGAGCGTCATCCACCCTGCCTAACTTGCATAGTGCATCTATTAGTGTTGCATAATTGACTACATTAGGACTCAACCCTTGCTGCCTCATTTTGTCAAATATATTCATTGCCTCATCTATCATTGCCTTTTTAGCAAATGCACAGAACACTATGTTGAAGATGTAATGATTTGGTGGAATATCATTTCCTACCATCAAATCTAGGAAACTATGCATTTCAGAAAGAGCACCTTCGGTAGCATATCCATGAAGCATAATGCCATAGATACTTACATCAGGTTTTATGCCCTTCCTAATCATGGAATCAAAAAGAATTCTAGCTTCTCTGCATTTCCCATTCTTCCATAGATAGTCCAGCAGCAAACCATAAGTAAAACAATCTAGCTCAAGACCATGTGCAGAAATTTCTTTGAGCATTCGAACCACCTCTTTCCACTGTCCTGTAAAGAGATATCCACGGATCATACATGTGTACGTCACAATGTTGGGCTTTACACCTTTATCAATCATCTGCTGAAATACACCCTCAGCTCTGTCGACCACTTGAGCTTTGCACAGGCCATCAATTACTATTGTGTATGTCACAACATTCGGTGGAATCTCTGGATCCATCATGTCAAGAAACAGGTTGTACGCTTTGTCCACTTGACCCTCAATAAACAAACCGTTGATGACGGTGTTGTAGGACACCAGATTTGGTGGGCAGCTTCTACCTTGACCATCAGCCATCATGTGGAGCAGCTGAAGTGCCTCCTCAGCTCTCTTTTCCTTGCAGAAACCCTTGAGAAGTGTATTGTATGATACTACATCCGGCATGCAACCAAGCTCAGGCATTCGTTGGAGCAGAACGTCCATGGCCTCGTCCACCCTCTTCGCGTCACAAAGACCTTTGAGCAATCGATTGATGACTACTATGCCATTCACACTCCAGCCCGTCTTAATGATGAGGCCAAAGACAGCGAAGCCATGCTCCAGATGGCCCATGCGGAAGAAGGAGCCGACGAGGATGCTGTAGGTGAAAATGTCGGGAACCAACTTGTTGCAGCAGTCATGAATCATCCGGTTGAAGCAGGAGACGACGAGCTCTGAGGCGGAGCATCCCTGGCGTGAGGCACCGGAGATGGCAACGAGGAGCTGGTTGAAGGCGACTATCGAGGCAGGCCTAGCGTGGTGGAGAATTTCGTCGAATAGCTTGAGCGCCTCCTCCAGGCCGAGGCTTCCCGAACGGGCACGGACGCCGATGACGCGCTCCAGCTCCAAGCACCGGTTGGCGGCAGCGCTCACGAGGCGAGACATGCCGACGGGGCACCGCGGCGCTGCTCCGGCCCGGCGACGAGAGGCACGGACGGCGCCGCGTCAGTCTGCGGTTCCGTGAAGCAGAGCAGCAGCGGCCCACGTGAGGTGGCCAGAGCCACGCGTGCTCCGCTGCGGAGCGTGTGAGGAGGATAGGAGCTGCGAGCTGGAATGGTGGTCGCCGGCGTGGGCGGTTGGTTTGGCAGTGTTAGCCTGGCGGCGGCGACGGCCGACGGGCAATGGGAAATCCTCGCCTCCGCAACGCTCCCCTCCCTCTTCAAGAGCCGACTTTTTTATTTTTAAATATTTTTTAATCAGTACTATTTTAATATTAATCTGGTTTTTTTGAGTAAAATATTAATCTGGTTTGATAAGTTTCCTAGTTCCCTGTTCTTTGGTCCTTCACTGGCCCAACGAAGCTCAAATGCTCGATGCAATTTCAAAATCCAATTCTTGGTTCTCTTGAGAACAATGGGATAAATAAAGTTCCAATATCATCATAATCACTTTCCAAAGACGATTCAGTACACAATTATTTGTTTTGAACCCTATGACTGCATATGCAGCTGAACTTGTCTTGTTACGCCGAGGCCCCATCTCCCCCAAACGAGTTCTCCAGAAATTCATCTCCTTTGAGATGGCTGACGTCTCCACATCTCTCGAGGCTCCACTGCCCGATGATGCCGGAGATGCGGAAAACGTTCAGCGAAGTGTTGGGGATGTGCCTGCGGATCGGGCTATTGGGCGGGTCAGTGTGCCGGCAGAGCTCCAGTATGACTGCGCCATGGGAGACCACCACAACTCTCTCCCCTGTTGATGTAGTATAATAGCAGCATTAGCAGAGATTCTCAAACAATTGAGAGTTCAGAAGTTGTAGCGAGGAGATATTCAGAGGGGAGCAGTGAAATGTAACATAGATTTTTGTGAATGTTGTTAAGCCTGTTTGAAGCTTCAGTTTAGTGCTTCCCACACTGGACATGAGGAGATGAGGACATTTGCAGATTTACCAATGTGTTCTTGGGCAATCTTATTGAGGAAGGAGACGCAGCGACCATTCAGTTGATTCATGCTCTCTCCACCACCCTGAACATCAGCACGAGTTTTGATAAGACCTTCAGATTTAGTACAGAACTACAGACCTTCAGGTTTAGCACTGCCGAAAGTGGCTTAGGGGGAAACTTGTGTTGTTTTGAACACTCTATTCAGTTTTAACTAGCAACAGCAGGTTGAGAACATTCTATTCAGAACTACTGATATGGGCTTCAGTCAATTCAAAGATCTGAATGAAATGAGACAAGGCCACTGTGACTTGTGAACGGGAGGATGAACAAAGCTTTTATGGACCCAAACGCGACCTTTGGCAAGGCTGAAAGTGCACAATGACAAATGCTGCGGTTCCATACAACTCTACCACTGAAAAAATGGCACAGTAGCTGTACAACTCGACAGCTACCATTTCAATCTGGACAGAGACAAAGCTCCACACTTACTGGCAGTTCTTGATTTCTGCTGTCAGGATCAGAACCCTCGGTAAGCTTGAAGATATCAAAGCCTCTGAAAGGATCTGGATTCTTAGCCACGGCATCATCCCACTTGAGGCCTTGGAGATACCCCATGTGCCTCTCTCGCAATGCCTCATTCAGAACCACCTGAGACGCACAAATTGTTGTTCAGACTTGAGAGGGGGAACAAATACAGAATGTAATGTACACAGTTTCTTTCACACAACAGAGAACACTTACATTTGATATACCGCAGGCTTTTGCTATGATTTCAGCAGTCTCAGCAGCTCGATTCAGATCAGAAGAGTATACAGCGGCAGGCTTGGCTTCTCTCGACAGCCGGCAAGCCACCTTGGTCACAAGGTTGATCATCAGGTTTTGGCCAGAAATGTCATAATGTTTCTTTGACGGAGGAAATGTAATAATGTTAGTACTAGAGAAGCAAACAAGACTGTACCATGACGGCTTGCTGCCTGCCAGCCTCATTTAGCTCCGGGTCCATTTGCCCCTGGTCATTACAGTACAGATATGAGTTCTGTGAGAATTCCCAGTTTCTGGGAAATATGACAGTTACTGAAATGGATCAAGAATGGCAATAGCAATAGATGGTTGACCTCCTGCATCTAACAGGCTTAACCACTTAAGCACAGAGATACTGTACCATCGTTTTCTGCTAGCTAGCTATAGCAGTGGCTCAACAGATCAGAGAGGCTTGTAGTTCAGTGCAGATATTGTAGTTGCAGTGCAGATATGTGTTCTTCAGGAATTAAAATAGTTGGGAGTTGTATGTTTGGACCGACTGACTGACGGACGAGATGGGGGTGGCCAATCAGAACATACGCACCCATGGACAGATGCTGTAAATCTCGCAGTTGAAGGATGACTCTATCTAGCTCTCGTCAACCATTTGAATTCGCTCTCAACAGTCAACAAACACCTCAATCTCGTCTTCCTATCAATCAATCGGAAAAAAAGAACACCTCTCGTCTTGTTTGGGACTTGGGAGATACGGAGTAGTACAGAACTAGCTCTAGCACGTACAGAGCGACGGCGACGAATCAGCTAGCAGGACTCGGGAGGAGGGAGGAAGGGCGGCGACGGACGGACGGACCTGGACGATGCGGGAGGCGTTCCACGCGGTCTCCCCGTGCCGGACCACCACCACCTCCGTGGACAAATCCTCGCCGGCGACGGGCGCAGGGGTGGGCGACATGGCTCGGTTGGTGCTCGTCGCGGCCCCTACAGGCGTACAGTATGCCTGCGAGCTTCGGCGCCGACGGCAGATTCCAGGAAGGTGTCTGCGGCCGGTGGCTAGACCTGAAGCCGCCGCCGCCGGCCTTCTTATGGACGGCTGTCTTTGGACGGAGAGCAAGACCGGGAGAGAGGCACGACCACTCCTCTGTCCTCTTCGTGATAGATGATGGTACTTGTCTAGTTGGCCACCAAACACCAACCGGCCAAGCAGGAACAGCGAGGACAGCGACATGCTAGCCTCGTACCGACTTGGCTTTCGGACTCGGGCCACGTTTTTCATATCAGCATTTTGCAGCGTATATATACAGTATAAGAAGCTTCACCTGCTTCAGCAGACTTGAGCAGGATACATGGCCTACGCTTTTATCGACGTCATATATACGAACACCAAGGCCTTATGATACGTCTAAAGTTTCGATTTTTTTCGCTCTCTCTTCGTCATATTAATCCAGAGATATATGCATGGAACAGTAAATATAGATAAAAAATAATTAATTATATAATTTGGTTCTAAATCACGAGATGAATCTTTTGAGCCTAGTTAATTCATAATTAGATAACATTTATCAAATACAAATGAAAGTGCTATAGGACTTCAAATTCTAACATTTTAAATTTTATGTGTATCTAAACAAGGGCCCAGAGTCTAAAGTGACACAGCGAGGTAAGAGAGATCACCTGCCGGCCGTCCAGGGCCGACAGAGATGTCGGCGTTCCAGTGGCCTAAGCCTGACTCCGGCCTGGTTTAGATCGTAGCTTTTATAATTATTATACTATAGCATTTTTATTTATATTTAGTAATTATTATTTAATCATGATCTAACTAAGTTTAATAGATTCTTCATGATTTACAACTAAACTATATAATTAATTATTTTTACTATCTATATTTAATGCTTCATACAAGTGGTTAAAGATTAACGTGATAGAAAAAGAATAAAAAAATTTAAAACTTTACATGTATCTAAACAACATGGACACCGTTCAAAGAACATCGAGGGGAGCAGAGGCAGCTTCTCGGGGGAGCAGAGACAGCTTTGCTCTGCCACAATCGGCTGCAAACTTTGTGGTAGCTCGTGGAACCCAAGCTGTCGACCTTGTACCATTGTGCTATCATCTTACTATCTACTCCAGGATTATAGAGAATCGAAGAACCACTAAAAGTTCTCTCTTGCGCGCAGCTCAGCTTTGTGGGTCCGGAACGAACTTTTGCCAAAACTGATTCAAACTCCTTCTCATCTCTTTCAGTTTTCGAAGTTCGTTGAAAAGCGGCGCGATCTCCTCTGGCCCATGGGCCATGGCCCTCGCCTGGCCTCAAGGTGTGGGGCTGCCTGCCACCGCCAGCACGGGCCCACTGGGCAACCAACCAAATCAAAACAAAACCGCACGCAAAACCGAGCAAGCCCACGCCCCCAGACCTGACGCTCGCCGCCCGTGCCCACTGCCTCCCGCCCTCCCCCCAAAACGGGATGCGGTTGCAGTGACTGAGCCGGAGCCGCGAGGTGCGTTCGCTCTCCCCCGATCTGCCAGCCATGGCCGCGGAGAGGGAGAGCTGCCACCCGCGCGGAGGCCTCTCGTGGTTCGCGAGGTCCTGCATCCCCGCCGACCCCGCCCGCCACACCGCCGTCCCCGTCCCCGTCCCCATCCCCGCCTCGTCGACAGTCCCCGACGCCGAGGGCCCCGGCCCCGACCCCGAGCCCCCCATCGCGGCGCTCCCCGATGAGCTCCTGCTCGAGATCCTCGCCCGCGTGCCCCGCGCCTCGCTCCCGCCGCTCCCCGCCGTGTGCCGCCGCTTCGCCTCCCTCCTCGCGTCCCCGGCGTTCCTCCACCTCCGCCGCGCCCACGGCCGCCTCCAACCCTGCCTCCTCGCCCTCCCCCTCCTCCTCCTCCTCCTCCTCCTCCTCGACCGCCCGCGCGCTGCTCCTCCACCTCCACCACTACGCCTCCCCCTCATCGTCGCTGCTGTCCCTGCCGCTGGTCCTGCCCACGCACGCGCGCGCCGTCGCGGTGGGGCGGCACGTGTACGTGGTGGGCCGGGGCGCGACGGTGCGGGTGGACCCACTGACGGGCGCGGCGCGGGCGTGCGCGCCCACGCTGTTCCCGCGGAGCAAGTTCGCGGCGGCCGCCGTGGGGGACCGGATCTACGTGGCGGGAGGGTCCGCGCGCACCGCCGCGGTCGAGGAGTACGACCCGGCCGCCGACGCGTGGCGCGTCGTCGCGGAGGCTCCACGACGGAGGTACGGCTGCGCCGGCGCCGCCGGCGTGTTCTACGTCGCCGGCGGGGTCGCCGTGTCCGGAGGAGGGTCAGCGTCCGCGGCGGCGGCGCTGGAGGCGCACGCGTGCGCGGGCTCGGTGGACGCGCTGCACGTGGCGTCGGGCGCGTGGGCGTGGGCGGCGCGCCCGAGGGCCGTGCCCGGCGGCGGCTGCGTCGTGGGCGCGTGCGGCGCGGGCGACGGCCACCTGTACGTCGTGGCCAGCCACGCGGTGGACCTCTCCTTCTGGCGGTGGCAAGGCGGCGGCAGGGGAGCCGGAGCCGCCGGTGGGTGGGTGGCGCTCGAGGCGCCGCCCGTGCCCCGGGGCGCCGTGGGGCTGGGCGTGGCGGTGCGCGTGGCCATGGCCGGCGTCGGTGCTGACCGCGTCGCGGCGGTCGTCAACGTGGCCGCCGTCAGGGGCCACGCCGCGGCGGCCGCAACCTCGGGCGGCGCCGTGGAAGGGCTGGTGCTGGTGTACGACATCGGCGGTGGCACGTGGAGCCGCGCGCCCGACCTGCCCCCCGTGTTCCGGCGCGCCGCGTGCGCCGCCGTCGAGTGCTGACACGGCGCGTCGGCGTCGTTGGTTGGGACCGGCATTGTAGGGATGTGTTTGTTGGGTTGATGAGACGTGAAGCAACGTCGTCGGCATCGTGGGGATCGCTGTTGGGAAATCCATTGCTGCCCTGTGCGAATTCTTGGTGCTGCTCTTGACCAGTTGACCCACGGGTGGCTTGCTTCATCTGTAGTTGTACTTGGTTGGCCATGTCTGTGCCGGGCGGGTCCTTGCATTCTGTTTCTGCAGCACGCTTGGAATCTTGCAATGATTGCGAGCTGTCATTTTACTTCTTTCCTCTGTGTGATTTGGCAATGACGATGACGCACTGCCTGGCGGGCGAGGTAGCGAGAAAGCATTGTGTCGTATGTGTAAAATCTTGTCTCAAACCATCCCTCCCAGGAGGAAAAACTGACATGATCTTTCGTGCTTGCTGTGGCAACACCGCACCGCAGCAACAAGATCAGCAGCCAACTTCACGTGAGATGCGACTGGAACTCTGAAACCATGGACGTCGACGCCGCAGTAGTGTCCAAAACTTGTTTCAGAGTTGTACAGGCATTGTACAGGCATCGGCCAGCTTATCGGCTATAGAAAATCAGTCGGACAACCCCAAGTTCAGTAATCATTGTGCTCGGTGTACATATCTTTCTTTTTTGTGCCGGTGTACCATCTTAGATAGTAATTTGAACTTGCTCAACTCAAATCTTTGAGTCCGTGTGCTTGCAACAGTTTTGAATGCATAATTCTTCCTTAGAACGCTAAAAACTTTGATATTTTTATTGCAAAAAAGTTGAATACGATGATGTTGTATGCCTTCTCTGTCATGTGCTGGTGAAGCGGCCTGGGTCACCCAAAATCTTTGCCGTGCTGTTGCACTCCATGTTGGTGCGGTATGGGCCATCGCCACCGCAGCAAGCGACCAGAGGATCACCTATACCTGCCAACACGACACAAACAACATGAATGAACAAACATCAACTGAAACATCCTCAATTTTTCGCGAAGGAAAAATACACAGAATGGTGAATAATTCAATAGTTTAAAGCTCAAACCATCATATCATCCAGCGTTAGTTGATACAGTAATCCATACTTCGAACAAAAGAATACATTTAGAAGGGATTACATAAATAGTTCATCGCCACACTGGCGGATCATCAGAGTAGCTGCAGCGTCTGGGACAGCTGCGGAAGGCGGAAGTACATAAATCTCCAAAAGAAGCCTGAGCATAGGAACGAGACGTCTACTCCTCCTCATTGTCATAGTCGTAGTCGGGCTCACCTGCCAAATAATTTTCAGTACGGTTTGTACTGGCCACATCTCTCACCCTATGCTTGCTTTCGCTATGTAGTATTTGGTGGGATGCAAAGGATATAATCAAATCGACCTAATATGTGGCTGTAGTTTCCTATGCAAACAGTGACCAATATTATATAATAATTCATCAAATTTTAATCCATCTCATCCACACATCCAAACCCATTCCATCTCCATCACACACATCTCACCCTCTCGCACTCAGTCGACAGGTCCAACTCCCTCTCGGAGCCTGTCTCAGCGGCTCACAGCCGGAAGGGTAACACCAGGGGGAGAAATAGAAGGACTCCTCTCACTACTCCCGAGAAGCGTGGGTCTTAGGAAAAAGCCATACCAGTGGCTCGCGGACTATATATATAGATTCATAAACTCTGCAGAGCGTGTACTCCCGTAACCACAAGATCACTATCATCGGCGGTGCCCCGCATAAGCTGATTCCGGCTGCTTTCTAACTGGTGCGATGCCACCCTACCACTCAGTACTGGGACATCCCGGATAGGTACCACCGGCACACTGAGACTGTGAGACATAGTACCGGGCCTCCGAGGTCACTATGTTGTCTAAGGAGGGTGTGGGTCTCCACGTCCGTACCTTCCGACACTATCTGCTAACCACCTAGTAGTAGTGGCACCGTCCTAGCTAGTCAGACATCCGTCTCTCGCCCATACAAGAGCGAGTGGTGAGCACGTAAGTCCCAAGGTTCCGGTCCTCAAGAGATATCAGGTCATAGGGGGGATCAGACAGGATTATCTTCCCTTATGGACTACAACAGTCCGTGCTACAACAGCACCTTCTACCTGAGGCTTCGCTCCACGAAGGTTCTCACCCCCGGGATCTCCTTATGCCTCACAATGTGCCCGCTACAAGCACCTCACACGGGAATGCCCAGAACACATTCCCCGGCAAGACTCGCCCACATGGCTCGTCGTAGAATCCTGTCCGATTGACTCAACCCTCACCACACACCCAAGACGCACGCAGCACTCTCCCCGAGTAAAGTGGCACCATGTGCCTTAACCATATAACCATGCTCTCCACCACGCATCATCATCACACAGATATAAGCGTAGTAGAAGAAAAGCATCATAAGTAAATAAGCAAGCATCTAGCCTATCAGCAGGTGTGCAGGAGTATGATTGCGACAAGGTAAAGGCTCATCAGGCAGTGCTATCATGCAACCTATCATCAGGTGATATTCATAATTAGAGCACTAGCAGCTAGATATTATGCCATGCGTAATAGGATCTACGAGGTTGGGTGGGGTGTGGCACCTGCGAAGTCGTCTCTGAGCTCCTCCTCGTACTCGTAGTCGTCCTCCTCAAACTGCTCCTCCTCTGAAACGAGACATAATAGCCGCGTTAGCGGCTCCTATAGAGTCAACATAAAGAAGCAATAAAATTTAATAACTCCAAATGCACTCATACACAAGCCTATGACGTAGAGCTCATTTTTATAAAAATTTGGACACTTGGTTCATATTTTTTGGAGTTCGTATGAAGAAGTTATGAATTTTTAAAGTTTATTCTATTTTCTGAAAAAGAAAAAGGGCAGATTAACCTGGTGCTGACACGTGGCAGCTCCTGATTGGGCCACGTGGCATGCAGGAACAGTATAGCCGGGGGTTGTGCTGACGTCCTGCTGACATCAGCACTGACGGGGGACCCAGTCAGTGGCTGACAGGTGGGGCCCACGGATCTGGTCACTGACAGGTGGGGCCAGGTCAATGGTCAACGTTGACAGGTCTCGACCGGGCCTCGGAGGGCCTGGACAGGGCTGGATCTGGGTCAGGTTGGGTTGGCCGATGTACACTCGAGGGTGCGATCTGGGCGACCCCTCGAGGACGGAGCTTTGCTCGGGCGAACGGACTGGCCTCGAGGACGAAACTTCGCCCGGCGAACGGGCATGCCTCGAAGACGGAACTTTGTTCGTACGAAGGGGCAACCCTCGAGAACAGTCATCCGGTGAGACTCGACCCTCTGGCCTCGAGCCGGATCCTCGACTCGAGCAGGCCCTCGATTAGAGCTAGGTCCTCGACTCGTCGGGCGGACCCTCGACTTCATCGGATGGATCCTCGACTTCGTCGGACGGACCCTCGACTTCGTTGGACGGATCCTCGACTTGTCGGGTGGACCCTCGGCGAATGTCGGACGGACCCTCGACTTCGTCGGTCGGACCCTCGACTCGTCGGGTGGACCCTCGACGAATGTCGGCTCATTAGCTGAGCTACGTGGCTGGCCGGCTAGGTGCTCCAACTTGGGGAAATCGACCCTCAAGCCGGTGGCGGTCAGCGAGGCGCGGCAGCGGCGTCTGGCGATGGCGAGGCCAAATTTGCCGGCGAAGCCGGGCGTTGGTCTCCATCTTCCTTCTTGCCTTTCGATTGGAGAAGCTGGGATCTCCATGAGCTAGCTACCGGGGCTAGTCGAGGCACGGCGGGGCGTGCGCGGCTCGGCGGCCACGGCGGACGCTCGGGCGGCTAGAGTCCGGGGAGGCCGGAGCTGCAAAAGTGCGTGGCTCCAACTGTGGCCCGTGCCGGCTCCAAGAGGTTGCCAAGAACGTGCTCTAGACTACGGCGAAGCTATTGGCCGCGGTAATGAAGGAAACAGTGGTAAGGGGAGTGAGAACGTCGACGGTGTACTGGTAGCGACCATGGATGGGGTAGGGCAGCTCACCTGCGTGGGGCTGTCCCGGTGGCTCGCGGCTGAGGTCGAAGCGACGGCTTGATGGGGGAGTAGCAGTGCCGTAGCGTCGGAGGGGTAAGTCGAGGCCGAGCGGTCCGTTGGGCTTCTCCGGCGCACGGATGCGGACGGCGGAGGTGGTGCTCTGCTCTGGTCCGGCTCCTCCCCGCCTTCTTCACCCCTCCCTCTCCGACTCCTTCAACGCCGACGGGTGGGTGCAGGATGGTCAGCAAGGCGGCTAGGCATGGGGGAAACCCTAGCGTGCCGGGCTTCTCCTTAAATAGGCACGGCGGCCGGCCATGGACGGCGGAGGCAGAAGATGCCCATCGGGCGGCTGTGCGCGGCCACGATTAGGGTTAGGGTTCGGCTGAGGCATGATGCAACCAGGCGGTTAGACGGACGGCGCGGAACGCGGCCGTACTCGGGTGGACGGCGGAGGCGCGCGGTGCACAAAAATGGTGCGACGGACGCGACGCACGGTCGACCAGAAGTGGAAAAAGAAAGGAGCTGACAGCTCGGTCCCACGCGTCAGTGAGAGAAAGGGGAGAGGCGCGGGCGCAACCGGTGGCAGGCCCTCGATGGGCCGCCTTGTTGGGCCGGCGGTCGGCGGACGGGCGAGCGCGCGCGCGCAAGCGATCGACGGGGCACGGCAGCGCGTGGCGCGACGCGCGAGCGCGACTGGGCCGACGCTCGAGGCAGGCCGATCGGGCCGCGAGCGGGCTGGCAGCAGCGCAGCAGGCCGGCTGGTTGGGCCGTTTTCTCTTTTTCCTTTTCCTTTTTATTTTCAAAACCTTTTCTATTCCTATTTCTTGTAAAACAACTCATTTAGCTGCAACCCTAGGTTAGTGAGGTTAGTGACCATGATGTAAACACCATGGTGGGTCCACTAGGGTCTCTAGGTCATGATGGATCCATTTCCGGAGTTAGCAGGCCCATATATACATGTGATAAAAGGTTATTTGATTTTATTAACATCACATAAAATCGAATAAGAGGCAAAACATTGTCTGGTAATTAAATGCAATGCTCGGGCTAACGTCGGGTGCTATTTGTGCATCTATTGGCGGGTTTCCTACATAACATCCACCATATACTGGTAAACTTTAGAAAAATTTTTAAAAGCCCGTATTTTTGGTGACCGGATTTCTAGGGTTGTTACATCAACTATGTTGGATTCGTCTCACCAATGAAAGGAGCCCAAATACTAAACTATAAATGTTGGTTTGGGTTGGAATTTGCATTGCCGCATTGATTGAGACACAGTAAAATTCCATCGGGAACAATGAACAATTGGGCCCGTTTGGAACGCGGTTTTTTTTTCTATTCCTGTGAAAATGAATTGGGAATTCATACATTCCAACCAGGCCCTTCACCTTGAATTTTCCAACATATCTTCGAAATGTGCCCAATTGTGAGTTCAACTGAATGTAGGAGGCAAGCTATACTACTGTAGATTGAATCAAACTCACCAAATTTTCCAGGATTTTTAATGAATTCCATGGTGGCGCCGTAGTAGTCAGCGTAAATTAGCTTCACACCGGGGTAAAAGCTGCCGAGCCTACAGACTTCCCAACGACGCCCGACACCCGACAGGAAAAATGTTGGGGATCACAAACACGTTCGCACCACTATCGAGAATAAGCTCCTACATGTATGTGTGTGTGTATATATATAAGCACCTGGAATCCAATTGGATTATCACAAAAGAGCATTGCATATTGGTGTGCGAGCGTCGTACCTCCACGAAATGGCTAATGTATGAGATGACATTTGTAATGTGTTCGTCAGCTGCGTTGTCGTCAGGTCTATTAATTACCGGCATTGAAATATGCATAGTAGTCGTTGCCGCCAAACTCCCCCTGATGTGCTACTAAATCCTCTAGTACACAGTAGTCAATATACATGTATACGTATTATTAGTTTGTATTCAGCGGTTCAGGCCCTCCTCCCATTCATTCCAAATGTTAAGTGTACGTATTTGAGAGTTGAGACCCAATAAGAAGCAGCCCTATTTAGGCATATCTAGCTGCTGCTGGTCCTTTTATTATTGTTTGGAATAGCAGCGTGAAGCTTTGTGGGCTCTAGCTTCGTTTCTCGCCGAACGCTGTTGTTCGACTGCTGGTCTTCCCGTCTTCTCCTTCCCTATCTAGTTCACTCACTCACGAGCTTGTTCCTTCGCCCAATCCTGGAGATGCCAGCACGCTGCTGGCTGCCGGCTTCTGTTGCCGGACGCCGTCATTGACCACTAGCCACGCTGCAATACGTAAATGAGGTAGTCATTTGGTGGCCAGGGTTGCCTTATCATCTTTTCTAGTCAGTAACCATCTAAAATTTTCCTTTTCTATGTCTAATTAATAGGCAATAGGTTCAAGCAATTTTCTTGGCTAGAATATTCACCTCACACTGTCACACAAGAAATCGTGCTTACTATTTTTCCTTGGCTAGAATATTATATGTGACTAAAATTAGTCAGCATAGCTATCAGTTATACTTTTGCTTTTTCCATCACCCCCCACTCAAACCCTGGCTCCGCTCCTGTATCTAGACATATTAGTTATCTACATATATAACAAAAGGGACGTACTAAAAAAGTCAAAGCCACTTATAATTTGAAACGGAGGAAGAAGATGGCTAATTGGCTATGGCCTAATGATGGCTTGATTTTCCATTTAAGAGCGATGCATTTGAATCCTCAAGTGGAGCTCTTTGGAGGATTGAAAGTTAGCTATTGTCGTTACCCAGGAAATGGGTACCCCAAACCCCTGGTTTACCGGGCTAAACCCCGCAAAATCAGCAACGCGAACCCTCCAGTGACCTCCCACGATTAACGTTCGAAGGCCCGCAAGCTAAAGCATATTGGGTTGACCTGCGAACGGGCTACGATGGCCAAAAGCCAAAGCCTGCTCGAGGGGCTACCGAGCGAACTGGGACTGTACACTCGAGGGTACAATTCGGGCGACCCCTCGAGGACGGAACTTCGCCCGGCGAACAAGCCTGCCCTCGAGGACGGAACTTCATTCGCACGAATGGGCAGCCCTCGAGGACAGTGCACCCCTCGGCTACCGACTCTCCCGTACGGATCCGGGCGCATTTAATGCGTTTTACCTACCCCCGCCTAACCGTATGGCCACAGTTATGGTAACAGTTGTGGGAGTGGCGGTCAAATCTTGCTTTTACCACCCATGCCCCGGAATCTCGCGGATCGTACTTCGCTGTTGCGCCATGCCGAGCACTGTGCCCCGTCCAGCACCCCCTCGAGATGTATGAATCAGCGCGTTTCCCGCATTTCCCGGGATTCGACCTTATCCGGTGAGGCTCGACCCCTCCGGCTCGACCCCTTCGACTTGACCCCCTCGACTCAAGCCAAATCCTCGACCGCCGCCCCTCGACTCCGTCGGACGAACCCTCGAGCGGGACTCCAACAACTCCGGGCTGCACTTCAACAACTCCCGACGCGACGGCTACAGGGCCTCCATACCGACGTACATCACTGCAGCAGTACCGACGTGATCGGCCTCAACGCCATGCGTCACCAGCCATACGAACTCTAAATATATGTACTCCTGTGCCCCTCCTTCACCTATAAAAGGAGGCGCCGGGACGTTAGAAAAAGAAGAACGAGAGGATCTAGAGCGTAGAAACGCTAAGGCTTCAGATCACAGAACAACACCGTGAGCCAGTGTAAGGTCGAGAGCTAGGCGTCCGAACGCCCAAGCCCCACCTCACGCTCCTCACACCTGCTTGTATTTTCCCCTATACTAGCACTTCGGTGCAAGATAACACGAACTATCCTCCCCCCGCGGGACGTAGGGCTTTCTTTGCCCGAACCAGGATAAATCGCCGTGTCCTTTTTGCATCACCCACCGGATTAAGGGAGCACGTAATTATAAATATTACTCGTTGGTGTTAACCCCTCGAGGGTCGAAACACCGACAGCTATATATATGCGTTAGAACTTGCTTTAACTTAAGATTAGCTATACGGCTCCTGGCTCCAGAGCGTTCAAGTTCTTGAAACCAGGATTGTTGCTTCTTGTGTACGTAATTCATCAATCAGAAAGTGTTCCTTGTTTTTTTTTCTATTATTGATAGATAACGTCAAAACCAACGTAACCAAAAGATGAGAGACAATATCGTTACAACAGTGATTATTGATGAAGTGACATATTATATATATGATTATCTGATGACCAGGTGACCAATATTTATATTTCTACTTTCTACTGAGGTCGGAGACAATGTTGGCCATCAACCCAAGCATCGGATGTAAGGAATGGTTTAGCTTCATCTGCAGAGAGGTGGCTTTGCGCCCAGCCAACTCTGCCCTCCGTCCTCGATCCTGCCCCGTAGCATTAGTACTGCCCGAAGTACGCCGTGCTTCACAGTTAAGCCAAGCCAAGCCAAGCCAATGCAAGAACGTACACGTCGATCAGCCACCACAGAATAGGAAAAAACACACACACATGTCGTCGATCGATCGGTGTATGTACTGATAAAACACCATCCACGCAGTAGGTACCTGTGGCGGTTATTCCAGTCAATCCAGCCCTCAGGAGCCACCGTGTCGGACATGTTGCAGAGGGCGAAGACGACCCGGGCGTACGAGCGCCACGGCCGGCTCAGGACAGACTTGCCGGGCGCGCCGGTCAGGTCGCACCTCACAAAGCTGAAGCCGGTGTTCTGAGACAACGCTTCACGCCCCTGCGCCGTGAAGGCACCCTGACCGTCTGAAACAGAGTGTAGGTGGCAGCTCTATGCAAACAGCGCAAAAAAAAAAAAATGTACGTGAGTAATAATATTATTATGCGAATGGATACATTATTGACGAGTAGAAGAAATTAGTTGGAATCCATGCATACCTCGAAGGAAGCTTTACCGTTGCCGAATATGAAGTCGGTGGCTCCTTCTATGTAGCAACCATGATAGTAATGACGCCCTGCTTCATCCAGCAGGGTGTCCTGGAAAGATGGGAACCGACAATCATAGAACGCGGCTTTATCTCCAGCAACTCTCGCGGCAATCGCCTGGCGACCCCTCACAAACGTGTTCTGCATATGCCTATGCAACACAACGAGTATGTAAGATAAGATTAGGTAGTACCAAGCTATGCAACATGTTCTTTTTTGATCTTAGGGCTAAAAATATATTAGACCATGTAGTGAAAATAGGTTAAACATGAGCTCATTAGAGGCTAATGGACTCAGAACCATCAAATAGCCCTCATTAGCTCTTAGTTCACATTTAGACTTTCTAATTGGTAGGAAAAAACATGGACTAATTGTTAGCTCGTACAAACCTAAAATGTTATGCGCGACGCAACGAAATCAGAAGCTTGCACGAAGAGAGCAAACACATTAGTCTTAGTCCACGGCCCACTGCATGTAACAACAGTGGACGTGGCGCTTGGGCCTGTGCTCAACAGCGAAATACCATTCTTGTTCACAACAAGCTTCTCCCTGTATGAATATTACGATAAGGGCGTACCCAGTGCCATAGGCTCCCGCACTGCGGGGTCTGGGGAAGAAAAAATAGCCAACAGCCATCCCTGCACAAATGTGCAGAGGCTGGGGCTTAAACCCTGGACCTCTTGGTCACAGGCAGGCTGGGACTTGAATATTGTATGAATATTACAATATACAGTATTAATAATCTCATCATTGGTTTTTCTGTCTCTGCCTGTCTAATTAGAAATAACCGGGCTTGTTTGTTTGATCCTAAACCTAAGGGAGTTGGATCCCTAGAAGTCAAATTTCTCCTCTGACCCCTTCAATCCCTCCCTTCCATTTCATGACCAAACCACAGGGCCTATCTCTGCGGTGTTTGGTGTCTCATATATAGGTACAATACCCACTCACCATTAGTTCCAAATTATTAGCTTTTGTCCTAATAAGTTACATATTTTAGCTTGGAGTACCATCCACATATTTTTTAGTTTACAACATATGAATTATATATTATGAAGAATTTCTCATAGTTAAATCTAAAGCATGCAAACCTTAATTATGCTGTTAGCCTATATATATGTATATATGCTATATACTACTATTTTTTTGACCAGTTTATATACTACTAATATATGTTTTTTAAATTTTTCTTGGGAGTAGGAAATCATTTCCCTTTTATTATTGTGTGTGTATATATATGTGTGTGTGTGCGTGTGTGTGTGTGTATGTGTGTGTGTGGAGAGAGAGCGAGAGAGACTGCACTTGCCGGTACGTGCCGGGGTTGATCTTGATGAGCGCGCCTCCGTTGGCAGGGGCGGCGTTGATCGCCGCCTGTATCGTGGTATAATGCCCTTTATCGGACTGGTCAACAGTGAGGACGATGGCCGGTCGGGGCGACCTGCAGTCAGTAAACAACAAATTAAATATATATATATATACCCAGTAAACAATTCTGGGTTCGATTGATTGAATTTAACATATATATGATGCATGAAACATATAATTTCCCGCAAAGTTAATTTCCTATGCGTGCTTGCATTTTTTGGGGCTTCCATTGGCAAAAAAAAAAAAAAAAAAAGGATTCGTCCCTTCTTGTCCACTGTTTGAGTGCCACATAGCTTTTCCTATTCAGTTCTAGAACAAGTAAGTGGTTACAGCCAATGAGCAATATAATCTTGCGTATATCCAAGGTAAAGCGCAAGGAGACTATATGTATACAGATATTGACATATATATGCACACTTAAATGTAAACTGAGAATTGCTCCCCATGCATGTGTGCCAACAAAAACCTTAGTCTAGTTTATAGACCAGCATAAATTCACAAACGAACGAAGAGCTAGCGATCAAACTGCTCATCAATCAAAATTGAGAATTGTAAAGCAGGGGATCAATCAAAATTGAGAATTGTAAAGCACGTGCGTTGTTCTCTGCCTGAGGCAGCCCTGCCGCTTGCGGTGTAGGCGCTGCTAGCAACAGCAGTACTGCTGCCACCGCCGCCGCAGCCCATGCCGCCGGCGACCTTCCTCCTGCTGGCATCGTCATCTTGCTCTCTCGCTCGTCGTCGGTGCACTACTGGCCTCTGCTGCTTGCTGTGTTTACGTGCGCGGCCGGGCCGGGTGTACGGATACGAGGAGTGGTGCATGAAGAGGGGTGCAGTGTGTCTCCATATATACATACAGAACAATATGGTAATACGTCGTAGCGCCTGCCCGGGTGCCCCCACAAAGCTCAATCTACTAGGTTCGCAGTCGCAGATGATCACAGCTAAGTATCAAACTTAGCATGCATATGGACTAGCTATAGCTAGCCCTGTGTAAGATGTAGATTATTTATTTGCTCTCATATGAGTTGGCCTGTTTAATTTGAGAAAGATTCGGGAAGAAAACACATATAGGCAGCGAGGTATATATCGTGCAAGGAAAAGAAACTGCCTCTCTGTGGTTAGTGATGCAAGTTTCGTCCAAAAAAAGCTCATTACTTCAAGTCCAAAACTCTCCTCTTTCTTTGGGTAGACCAGGGCTGCCATTGGTCAACAACTCAACATGATCAAAAGCTAGATCAAGTGTTATTTAACTTCACACGCTAGCTAACATAAATTGGGAAAGGAGATAACTCAAATCTCTCTCTCTCGCTCTGTACACTCCTGGCTACTCGTTGCAAGACTGCATGCAAACTCTGCAAGTGCACAAACAAGGTGGTGTGCCCATTGGCACGACAACACATATGTGGCCACATGTGCGCGGCCATGGTGGCATTAGGCTTGGCTATGTGTGGGTCCCCGTCCCCGACCCCGAGTGTGACTGCTGTAGTGATGCAGGACAAATCCTAGTGGTTGGTGACGGCTAGGCTGACAGACGTACTTAGATATCGTGCATGATGATGCTGCCACCTGGGACGTGCCATTTTGATTTTGCTACTAGAGAACTTTGTTAAAAATACGAGCAGGTTAATATCTAGAACTTTTTAATGCACATTGATTAATTATGGGAAGTGTCAAGTATATATTTGATTGTGGCCCAACAATGAGATTTGATTTCTACTACATAGATTTTTTTCAAAATTAATGGTGGTTCCAATGGTGGCATGACTTTGATTTGTTCGCTGGGATTTTGTACAAATAATGATCCATCATTAATTATGACAAAAATCTAACGTAACAAAATCAGAATCAAGCCATGGGCCCGGTGTGTGCTATAGGCCTATATATAGCACATACGACAACTCTTGTAATCACCAAACGTTAAACAATTATGAGCTGGCTAATGTTGATTTGTTGCGAGAGAGCACGAGAAAACAACATCAGTTGCCGAAAAATGAAAACTTTCTAACGTTTTTGACAAAAAAAAAATCCTTATTAGCAAAATCAAAATGGAAAAATGGCACGCCCCAGAGGTAGCAAGTGCTAGCTGGCGAGGATGGAAGATCGTGGAGAGGCCCAAAATTGTGCTCCTTCAAATGTTTAAGAATTGGATTGCTCAAATCGCAATCACGGAAGATATTTTTTACAATGTCAAGAAGAATTATATTATTTCTTATTTTCTTTACGTTTCCTTGTCTTCTTCACAAGGAGGAACAGTTGGCTGCTAGAGATATACCACTATTCAATAATAAACAGAGGCCTGCTAGAGAATAGCACTACTCAAAAAACAATGGGCTGCTACAGCTTAGGAGTTCTATAAATGTTGGTCAAAGGGAGTCGTCAGTAGAACACGCAAATAGAAGTAGCGGTGCTCCGATCCACTCCAAGTCAAAGATGAGCACCAGCAGTCACCATCCCATCTCAGCGGCCGCCGTCATCATCATCGTCCCCGTTGTGCTCCTGCTCAATTCTCATGTAGGGTCGTGCAGCTGCTACAAGCCCATCTTCGGCTTCGGCGACGGCACCATGGACACGGGCAATTTTATGCACATGCTCGGGAAGGCCCCGTCCAGGTTCAAGGAGCTCTCCCCTATGGCAAGACGTTTTTCAAGAATGCAACCGTCCGCATGTCGGATGGTCGTGTTCTAATTGATTTGTATGGTATGTATATATACGCTTTCATTGAATCCTTTCTCGTTTTTTTTTTCTTGGCAAAGATACTTCTTTTGAATCACGCTGGTGCTCTAGCATTTTGAAGCCTCTCAGCATCCAGATTTTAGTTTCTTGAAAACACACACATACACGGAGACTATAGATCAGAAATACACACGTTCTAGTGCTATTTGTGTCGAGGAACCCTCGCACCCGCCCGTTACATGGCTGGCCTTCACTAGACTCAGACTGGCCCAAAGAAATGGCCTTCACTAGACCCAGTCCGGCCCAAACAAACGTTGGTTTAGTTTAGAGGCTCGTGTGCTGGCTTTTGGCCCATCGGCTTGTAGCGGTTCATCCTCCTGATGCTCCTCCAGGAGTATGTTGATTGATGATCAGCACCGGTGACAGGGGATTTTGCTTCAAAAGTCGTGTTGCTATAGGAGGGAGGGAACAATCAACAATGAACGATTGAGATAGGTCGTGTGGCCACAAGAGCGGTCTATATCCCGGCGAGGAAACTTCTATACAAATATTTTTGTAACCATGTAACCTGAGCCCCCCCGTTGAAAGCTTAAAAAAAAAACAAGAGCGGTCTATCCTTTCCTTTGGTGGGTGGAGCAGAAGCGTACGACACTACGACTGAAAGGAGGCGTACGACACTACGAGTGAAAGGAGAAGGTCAGAGTGAGGCCATCAAAATGAGAGGTTATAATATGGGGCAGAATGATTAGAGTGTTTGAGACAGGAGCAGGTGGATGGGGGTGGGACCGATGTCGCGGCAATGGCATGACATGTCTAGGTTTGAGAAAAATGAGAAGAAAGGAGAGGTAGAGAAGAAAGGCATATGTATGCAGTTGGATCTCATCCCAAGGGACAGAAAATTGAAGTGTAGGATGGTCGCATGAATACTTGTTCTTTTGGCCAGTATAGAAATCCTTTTTTGTTTTGTTACAGCGCAAACGCTCCAGTTGCCACTGATACCACCGATTTTAATTTGTTGGAGGACTCTAGAAAGTTTTCACATGGTGCCAACTTTGTGGTGATGGGTGCCACAACTCTAAGGGCCCCTTTGGCTCAAAGAAAAATTAAAGAAAAAGGATAGGAATAGAGGAGCTCAGGATAGAAAGCAGAGGCTATTCCTCTGGAATCTTTACTTTGCTTCCAGTCGCTACTCGTGTATCCCTCCGCTCGATGGCCCCAATCCCTGCTCGGCGGGCCTCACGGCCACGCCCATGCAGCCATGCCTCGCCACGGCTGAGCCCCGCCGCTCCCGCAGCGCGCTGCCTCCGCCGCTCCGCCCCCGCCTCCCCTTTCTCTCTCGTCGTGGCAGCGCAGCAACCGGGCTCATGCGTGGCCGCCTCAGCCACTCCGCCCCCGCCTCCCCTTTCTCTCCCATCGATGGCGGCGTAGCGAGCATCCCCGCCGTCGCCTCCTCGGCCCCTCCGTCGTGTCTCCTTCCTCTAGCGGTCGCGGCAGCTCGCGCCCCGGCGAGGCCGACCTGGCGGATCCGGCGCGTCCTGCGCGTGACCGCGGCGACAGATCGGCATCCGGATCCGGCGGGGGCTTCACCAGCGGACGACACTCGGCCCTTGCTCGGACATCGACGCTCGCCGGAGAGGGAGCTCGCCCGCCACGGCGGCAGCGGAGGACGCGAGCCAGTGCGCGAAAAATGAAGTCGAACTGGAGGTTCCGTTTCCTACGGCTACAGTGAGAGTGAATCCTTTCCTCCATCGATTCTTCCGGAAAGTTTTCCGTGAAACCAAAGGGCTGATGACGTCAGCCATTCCTATGGAATCCTTTCCTGTGTTTCAGCCGTGTTACACCTGCGTTCCAAAGGAGCCCTAAACCGGCTGCTCTACCCAGGGAGCAGCCTCTGGTGTCTAGGTCTGCAAACGAGTTGCCTTGATGAGATGGTGAACCTTAGAGCTACTCCACATGGTAACTACATGCATACAACAATAATCCAATACAAATATGTCCGATGATTCATTCTTGCCTAATATATATATATAGACACACGCACACTCACACTCTCGATCAACTCATCCTTTGCATGATTGTTCTGTCAGATGCCAAGAAGTATTTTCTAGGAGATTCTGATCTCGTCGTGATGGACAAGTTTTTGGTGGCAACGACTACTACTCATATTTCAGTGCTGTTAAACCTTGAGACAAAGCTGAAGAACTCATTTCAGATGCCGTTACATACATCCCATTTCGTGGAGTTACGTAACGTACGGTACGGTACGGCCGAAGGTGTAGGAGCTTCGTGCCTTTCCTCCCCGGTTACAACTATGCCCACAACAGTGCCTCCTCACCTGACCAGGCCACCCACTCGCACCACCACCACGCATACAAAAATGGCGCAGTTTAGACACATGATGAATTGTAATGGCACCGTACTAATATGGTGAATCAATAGTAGTGGTAGTTTTCCAATCCATAGTGAATCAATAGTAGGGGTATACCTACGAGGAGAGTTGCAATGGTGATTGTTTCTTGTTTATGTGTGTGTATACAAGGGGTATACGTACTGCTGCGCTGTATACAGTGAATAATCGTTGCAGTTACACCGTGTTTCCCTTGTAATAGTGATGTATCATTCACCACCACCACGCATACAAAATGGCACAGTTCAGACACATTATGAATTGTAATGACACCGTTCTAATATGGTGAATCAATAGTAGTGGTAATTTTCCAATCCATGGTGAATCAATAGTAGTCAACACCTAGCTACGAGGAGAGTTGCAATGGTGATTGTTTCTTTTTTTGGTATATACACCACCGCTACAGATTACTGGATCTCTGCTGGTCCCAGACCCTCCAATACTGCCGGATTTTGAACCGGCACTACCATATCGGCAGTAATGTAGCATACAGCTTCAGTGCCGGCTCTTTGAACCCGGCACTGATATCAACTTTCTCTGCCAGGTGGTAACACAAGCCGGCATTGTTCTATACGGAAAACACTGCCGAGTGGTGTCACCAACCGGCAGTGTTCTTATACATATCACCGTCGGTTAGAAATATAATCCGGCAGTGCTATGTTCAAGAACACTGTCGGGTCGTGCTATCAAACGGCAGTGTTTTTATACATATCACTGCCGGTTTGCAACATGATCCGGTATTGTTATGTTGATGATCACTGTCGGTTCCGTTTACCATCCGGCAGTGTTATGTTAAAGAACTTTGCCGATTCCTGTTAGCAGCCGGCAGTGTTACGTAGAAGAACAGTGCCGGCTGGGAACACCATCCGGCATTGTTCTCAGGAGGATCACTGCCGGGGGTTGTTTACTTGGCCGGCATTGATCTCTTGATGAACACTATCGGTTTCTAATGCAATCCGGCAGTGATAGGTTTTTTCTTTTTATTATTAGCAAATTATAAAATCTTTATTTTATGCATTTTTAAATTTATTTTTGGAATCCAATTGCAGTTCATAATCTAAAGGTACACGATACTATTAAGCATTACTATGAAACGTGAGTAATTACATCATCAAAGTTTACACAAAAGTATTTATTACATGTCCCTAAATCATCTCAACACCTACAGCATAATCAATCTTTCTTTGAACTTTTTTGCCATGGCTATGTTCTCCTTTGTCGTAGCTTTCATAATCGAGAAGATCCCATTCATCGAGACGACCTCATTCATGATGAAGCCAGCTAGCGCTTCTTGGAATCCTCTCAACTCTGGTTCTAGGATCCACTCGACTTCTGCCTTCTCGCGCTATAGTAGTAGTGTTTATCAAGACATATGATATGTCAAAAGTATTACTAATTGAGAAGGGAAAAGCACAGTAGAACCTAAATTAAGAAATACATGAGAAGGGAGAAGCATACACACCAGTTCTTGGGATATCGGGGTTTTGCCACCGACGTAATGGTACATTGCCCACATTACGTAGAACCCACATTCATTGTTAGCTTGCGGCTGCTACAGAGTTTGCATTTGCTTACAGTAGGCTTTGAATGGGGTGGTCGACGGCAGAACTTTTTTCATGGCCCTATCATATATACATATATAAAGTATAAAATAAAAAATAAGAGAATATATATGTGCTATATATGAGATTGATAAAAAAATAATATGATATCAAGTCAATTCACTTACTCCTCCAGAACGTAGCGTAGGTCATAGACACAATCAAGTGGCTTGTTCTTGGAGTCCCAGACCTTGATGCGTGATTCCTTAAGCTTGATATCGACGAATATGTAGTTTCCCCTACAAATCAAACACAAAATGTCCAAGTTCATGAAATTCTTATATATTAACTGTAACAAGATACTATAAAAATATAGGATGAGATAGATCTAGAACATATACCCACAGTTGTAGGCTAGCAAAATGTTGGTTTTCTCGTTCGCCACGAAATCTCTAATGAAGACCTCTAGCTTCTTTATGGTATCCTCCATGTCATACCCTACAATGTCTCGGCAGCTTCTGAAGTGGACCAATATTGGATCAAGGAATCCAACGTGGAATAATCTTCCCTTGTCACAATAAGCAGCCATCCACCTGCAAAATTAAGCATGGGAACATGGGAAATATATATGTTACAATGTGAATGTTAGTTCATTATTAATGATAGCAATTAATGAAATTGGGGTATAAGATACGTACAGTGTCCACAACATCATAATTTGGCTGTCGAGGTCGCGCCTTTGGTATAGCTGGAACAAGTCCTCATATCCGACATGATGCTAGATTTCCTTAGAATTGCCAAACCAGTGTATTTTGGGCTTTATGATGACTTCGAAACCAGAGTACTGATGGGTCGTAGTATCATACTTGTAGTATTCATGGAGCTGGCGCAAGTTTGTTGGCAAGTCATTCACTTGCTTTAGTGTTTCCATCATACTCTGCCCAAGTTTAAACTTGTATACAACCTTAGCCATTTCAAATTCCATATCACTTGTATATCGCATCTCAGCCTACTCTTTGGTGAGGGACAGATCATCTTCCATCAATTGGTACACAGTCAACTTTCTTACCATTAACTGGTCCAGGACCATTTGTTTATTGCCAAGGTTTGCGTCCTGCCTTTCGATGTCCTTGATTTCCATCCACTTGGGAAAATCTGCAATTCTACAAAACCAGGAACTGCACAGCTTTGCACATTTTTCACCGTGCCTGCCAGAGCCCACATTTTGCTTTCCTGAGCACGTGGCGCTCGCATCCACTTGCCTCTTCCATTTGTTATTATTATTTATCGGAACATTACTACCTGCTGAGGCAGATGACGTTCCCGGCTGGTTGCTACTGCTCATTCTATTACCACCTTTTTGTGATCGAGGAGAGGATTGACGACAACCAGAGGTACGTGTATTATGACTTGTAGCTTTTTATGATGAAGCCTTTTGGGGAGGAGGATGTGAACGCGAGGCGCTTCGAGTTTGTGGATGTTCTTTTGGCGGTGAAGGTGCACTACCACAAGGAGGCGACTGTGGAAGTGGCTGGGAAGGTGCATCAAGACAAGGAGGTGACAATGGCGGTGGCGGTGCCAGTGCAGGTACAACAAGAGGAGGAGACAACACATCATCCAAGAGGGGACCTCCATGATGAGGCGAAGAAGCTTGAGAGTCATCTCTGGGCCCCACCGATGAACACCCGGCATCATCCTCTTCATCCGAAGAGGCCTGGTGATCAAGCTTAATGAAGCGCTTGCGCCAGGCCACATGAGCTCCCTTGTGCTGACCAAGGAACAGCCTATCTGCCGATATGGGGTGCTCAATCATAATCTTGTTATACTTCTTCTCAAGTATGGTGTCAATGCTGACGTGGGCATAGCCTTGTGGAATTGGTCGACCATTAAGGTTCCCACCTTCAGTAGGAGGCCAGGCCTGGCTGGTAGCCACTTTGTCAGTAGTAAAAATCTGGCGAACGTACAACCTGACATTAACTGGTCCGGTGATGTCATCCACCGGATGAGGCGCATTCGCCTCCAGATTGTCCATAGGGGTTGACCCGCAGCTACTATGACCCCTGACAATTGGGCTACAGTTAGTTGAAACATTTTCTTCATTTGTTGTAGGCAGAGGTAGAGGTGGAGGTGCTTGTGATGCCCTTTCTTCGCTCATTTTTGGGCAACTTCTTCAGCGACCAAGGCCGCAACTCGAGCACTTTCTCGAGCTTCAACTCTATCCTCCATCTCCTTGAGCCACCTCTCCTTCTCTGCTTGTCTTTGCGCTTTTCCCCTCGCACGTTTATGATAGGTTGCGGCATCCTCCTCAAATGTTGCACGCCAAGGAACGTTACCGACTCCTCTTGTGCGGCCAGGGTGCTCCTTGTTTCCTAGTACCTGGGTGAGCACGTCATTTTCCCTGTCAGAACTGTGGACCCCTGATGCTACCTTCAGGTGTGCTACTAAAATTCTCTCGATGATCTCATAAGTGATCGCCGAACTAACACTATTTTTGGCCGACATTGTTGGATTGTGCCGGGTCAAAAGGGTCCCGTCCGGGCCGTGGCGTGCCCCCCAAGCCATGCTGTAATACACGCTTCTTGGCTCCCAAGTGAAAGTCTCTGGCTCAATCCCTTGTTCTTGCCACTTCACAATGTCCTCATCAAACTCAAGCATCTTACTGAGGTAGCCACGAGAGCCAAGGTTATGCGGATTTGTCGATTTCTCAGAGTTCGCCTTGTTTTTCTGGCTCAAGGCCTTGGCCTCCTCGGATAGCCTATATTCCTTGAGTTCTTCCCAAAATTGCCTCTTCTTTTCATACCAACCCTCCTCCCAGTTTGGCTCTTTATCCTCCTTGATGAATTTACTGGTCAAAAACCGCTTGAAACTCCTAAACATTATCCCCATGTTTTCTTTGGCTTTTTTCTTGACCAACTCCATATCGCTGTCAAATGGCAAAGTGAAACATGGTAACAACTTGTCCCAAACGACATCTTTCTCTACTTTCGGGACAATCCATGGGTCTCTCTACACATCCCCAACCCAGCGCCTATACTTAATCGGGATGTAGTCTGTCATAAGAATGCCCATGATATTCTTCCATTTTGTCACCGAGTCAAGCGGGTTGATCGGTTCCCCTATTTGGTCAGTTCCATCTATGTGATAGTGTGCACCCCTGCCCTGAGGAAGCAATGAGGCTCCTTGGCTTGTCCTGCGTCTGCTGGTACCCGCGTTGCTAGTACCCGGGCCATCTAGCGCAGGAGTTTGCGAGGTTCCTGTCCCAGCGTTCCTGCAATCCTGGCGAAGACATGAAACAAGCCAATCGATGAGCCACTAACTTACTTAGCATGTTAGACAATCTTATTTATTAACAACTAAGTACCTCGACATCATCTTGTGGAATATTGAGATAGTAAGTGGTGGGGCTAAAATCCTCTCCGGCAACTAGCGGGGTTCCCATCTCAGGGGCTCCCATACCAGTGATCTGATTAGGTGCTTGTTGTGCACGGTTTGCAGAAGTTTTCATGGTTCCTGTCCCAGCATTTCTGGCCTGCGATGTTTGTTGCCTCCTACCAAGTTGGCCACGGGCCATCTAGCGACATGTAGTAGTCATGGCTGTGGACATATAGAGAATTGGCTATTGGTAAGTGTTGCAGATCCAACTATTGTACCCAACAAGTGTGGAGAACATAAAATACAAAATATATACCAAGTCCACAAACTAGCTCCATTTCACAAAGTGTAGTTAATGCTAGATGTACAAAACGAAGTTTACATCAACTTCCAAAGAAGAAATGCAATGAACATAGCTTGACATAAAATCATGGCATGTCCAAGACCAAAGAGCAGGCAGAGTCCTGATCTTCCTATCTCCAATCGGTGGGTTCTCTTCAATCTCTAGTGCCTGTGGACCCCATTCCAGCGCCAAAGCAGGTGGATTTTCTTCAATCTCTGGTGCCGGTGGATTCTCCTCAATCAGTTGATGCACTGGGCCATGGTTTGGACCATAAAAGGCCAACAAAGCTTCAACCTATGTGTTGAATTTCTTGTGAGAATTGCTTGGGTAGTGATGGACTTGACGATTGGCATCTGCCCACCTACGGTAGATCCCAGGTTGCCAGCCAACCCACACTACATACCATGCCATTGATGCCTACGCCATTCACACATGATTTTAACCAAGCAAATAAACTAATAAGTTAATTTAGTGTGCTATCACTATGCCCTCCAACCATGTTTTCTACTCAATTTTCCAAACTTTTTATAATACAACATATAACATGTTTGTGTACATCATGCCAGATTTTTTTATACATAAAATAACGTGTTGATGAACTATTTGTACATTAAATATAGCATGTCAAAGAATTATATCTCTACCAGCAAGGGAATTTAATCATCTACCATATGCCACATCATTAACATTTGGTCACTGCACTAAGCTAGAGAATAACTTAACATAGGCATTTCAATGATCGAACACACTCACCTTGCTGGCTGTAGTTGTTGTCCACGCTCCTTGCGGTGGGGCTACTACGGTGGCGTGGACGAGGAAGAAGATCGATCGACGAGGTCTCCGGCGTGGACTAGGGGACAACTAGCCGCCGGTGTGGAGTCCAGGGTCAAGCTGCCGCCGACGATAGAGAGACCGCTGTACACACAAATACACAAACATTCATGGCGTGCTCCTAATAGGCAAAACGTCGAACACCTTAGGGGCGTTCCAGGGGTGGCGCTCGCCAAGAACAATGGCGCAGCCTGGCCCGCGCTCTTGAGTTCGCTGGTGTGAATGTCGTCGTTGAGTGCCTATAAAGTTTCTTGGATAGCTCACCTAAGACGGCCGGAGTCACGGAGCACAGCAATGGCGGGCCCGCGTCTAGCGACGGTGGCGTGGCGTCGAGGACCCTGGAGTGGCGCAAAGCGGGGCCGGGGCCTGCGTCGGGCGGCTCCCTTGCCGCCGCGGAGTGCACGGCGACACGCGGACGACGGTGCAGATGAAGGGGAGGGTGTGGCTGCGGCGGCCGGTGGCGCGGGTGGAGGCGGTGGACGGTGGCGGACGGCGACGAGAGTTCGAACTGAGTGAGCACAGGGTGAAAGATTAGGGAATTTTCGGCCCCGTGCGCGCTGGACATATATAGTCAGGCACATTAGTGCCGGGTCACAATCCCACCCGGCATTGATGACCCTCATCAGTGCCGGGTCGCAATGGCACCCGGCACTGTTATCCGATATCAGTGCCGGGCCTTTTCACGACCCGACAGTGATTCTGTTCAAGTTAAGTAGCATTTAGTCTGCATAGTAAATAAATAGTCTTTTCTAGCGCAGCAGTTAGGGCTCTTCCGCATGTCCTTTGAGACCCTGTTTCGAACCCTGGCGTCCCCAAATTTTTTCCTTTTCATTTTTTTTGAGATTTGACTATGCTACTAAAAGATACATTATAAAACTAATCCTAAGACCAATATTTTATGGCTTGAATTTTATTTGCCAACCTTGCACACCTAAACCATGGTCCCACACAAGATCCCATGTTTTTCTGATAATTATTTTTATTATTATAATTTTCTTTATGCATAGTAAAACACACTATGGTGAATTACAGAATGTAAGCACAAGGATTTTGTATCAACCTCCATAAAACATTGTTTCCTAGGGCACATGAGACCTTTTGGAAAATTCTAGTGTCATTCTGGATCTTTTCGGGGGTGGTCTCGGTTCAAACTATAATTACTACGTGAAGTCGTGCAGAAATTCAATTAAACCTAAAAAAGTAGCAAATCAATTCAAAAAATTTCAAACTTGATAGATACTTTTTATGTGGCGTGTGAAGTCTAGAAAAAAAGTCTAAGATTAATTTGACACAGGAATGCATATGAACCACACAATCCCTAAGATCCTAAGTGTATAGACATTGTTTGATGAAAGGTGTCGTATACCTTTGTGAAGCATATACAGTATGACTACATCGAAATGGCTTGAATTTTTTTGCCAACCTTGCACACCTAAACCATGATCCCACACATGATCCTATGTTTTTCTGATACTTATTTTTGTTATTGTAATTTTCTTTATAAATAGTGAGACACACTATGGTGAATTACAGAATGCAAGCATAAGGATTTTGCATCAACCTCCACGAAACATTGTTTTCTAGGGCACATGAGACCTTTTGGAAAATTTCAGTGCCATTCTGGATCTTTTCGGGGATGGTCTCGGTTCAAACTATAATTACTACATGAAGTCGCGCAAAAATTCAATTAAACCTAAAAAAAGTAGCAAACCGATTCAAAAAAATCTCAAACTTGGTGGATACTTTTTATGTGTCATGTGAAGTCTAGATAAAAAGTTTGAGATCAATTTGACACAAGAATGCATATGAACCACACAATCCCTAAGATTCTAAGTGTATAGACATTGTTCGATGAAAGGTGTCATATACCTTTGTGAAAGGTGTCATATACCTTTGTGAAGCATGTACAATATAACTACATCGAAATGGCTTAATTTTTTTCCAACCTTGCACACCTAAACCATGGTCCCACACATGATCCCATGTTTTTCTGATAATTATTTTTATTATTATAATTTTCTTTGTGACACACTATGGTGAATTACAGGGGCATGGACAGCTACAATGGCATGGACAGCTACAAACCACCGAGAGAACTTCGTCTGCAGGGGCTGTGGTAGGAGGGATTTCACAAGCAGAGTCTGATGGCGTCACATTTCACTTAGGAAGAGGGGCAAAGTCAAGTTGAAAAGAAAAGTTTGAGGACTAGAACACACTTTCATAGTTCACTTTTGACAGTTCTGAGACAAAACTGAAACTGTCATTTTAAAAGTTCAGAACAAAATTGAACCTCAAGCAATAGTTAAGGAAGTGGAATGGCTATTGCACCTTAAGGACAAGGTACGAATATGGCCACTCTGATTCCTTGATTGCATTTCTGCAGAAGAGGACATTCTGACAAAAGAAACACAAGTGCCAGTAACTAATACATCATTATTATTACAAGGGAAGCACGGTTAATTGCAACAATCATTCATTGCCTAACACATGGGCCTCAGGGCCTGGTCACATACACTGAACTCAACGCATAACCAACGCAGAGTTATAGATCGGGCATACCAATCCCAGCCTTTTCATCGTAGGTCTTCTCCAGCACAAGCTCAATTGGTGTGTCCTTTGGGCCAGCTGCGTGAGGAAGGAAACAGTCAGAGCAACTTCTCGTCACAAAATGGGCATGGTAGAAATAGACAAATGGGCAAAGAATGTATTTGAGACCCTAGAGAAATGCTTAGTGCACCTCGTTGCTTTTGAGCAAATCGTTGCTGTCCTATTTCATATGCTTATCCAATCAACTTTTGATTTAATATGACATTACTAATGCTCAAAGCAGAAAAATATCAGTGTTTTTGCTCCATGCTTTATTCATTTACAAATCTCCTTTGGGCACAGATAAGCCACCCAGCATGTATAGCATCTCAACCAAAGGTTCAGTTATCTAATATACATAAAACAAAGTGTTGCTGTGAGGGGGAAAAAAGACTTTGGGACCAGATAGAATGGACAAGAGAAAACACTACATATGATCAGTTGATACTTCACACTTTTAGAGAATTAATGTGCCATGAAAAACAACATGTAATAAGCATATAAGACAAGATGTGGATCACCATATGATGAGCGTAAAATAAGGTTTTTGTGAGACATACGTGATGTGGGTCTTGGTTTTTTTCTTTCCTTCAGAATTTCTGGTCGGGGTATCACAGCACCCGATGCATTCATTCCTCTAGCATACCTGACTTTGGTCCCATCTTCCAAATACTTATATCCAATCTTACATGGTTTCCTACAGTAAACAGTGAGAAATGATTTAACAAATGAGAAAGTAAATAAACACAACATCTTTGTAGGTAGGTACTAATACATTATCAAGTATCATATTCATACCCAGTGACCGGGTCAACCACTTGGACATTTGAGACATGAAGTGGAGCTTCAATCGAGAAAATACCACCTGTGTGCCCTTCCCCTTGCTTAATGTGTTTCTTAACCTGAAATAATAATATTTCAGATATTTATGGAATTCCTGATGAGCATGAGGACATGACAAGACAGAGACAATGAAAATGACGGTTGCTATCTGCAGTTAACAGTACCCAGAGTAAACAAGCAAAATTGCAGCATATGCATAATAAACACATGATGATCTTAGAAATATTAGAAAAGTACAGTTTCTCCATTCTTCTTTGGGTATTCAACACAGCCGATTCCACATCACAAATCAATTGACCACGGCTTTAAAATTGTCATTGGTGTGCCTGTTCCCCTCAAGTGCCACGGCTATAAAGTGTGAAGACCATCATCCATCTATAGATACAGAATGCGCACAGATATTCAGTTGTCACTTGCTATAATTATGTGCTCCCTTACTAATTTGCTATCTTTTTGCCATTATGGATGTGAGGTACTTATAGGGGAAGTATCATTTAGCATTCACAGGACAAACTCATATGATCATCCTCAGCAGTCCAATTGGGATAAAGGTCAACTAATCACTTACAAGACAATTTTAAAAACATGAATGCAGCTGCAACACTAGTCTGAACTCCAAAAGGTTGGCATTAATTTATGACGCACCACCTTTCAATTGCAATGGTCTGATAAATTTCAACGAATACCTAGAGCACACTATTACAGAGGGGTAAGTTTAATCAAATCCAGACAGGCATACAGCCAGTGTGCATTGCAACAACCTGAAGTGCCGATTATGAAACTGGCACCAATCCTAAGTTCGATTAAATCACCAACCTGAAGTGCCAAATATGGAACTGGCACCAATCCTATGTAACCAAAAACTGATCTTCTACATGGATTCCACACACGGGCTAAACAACTGGGAACGAACATATAACATCATTATTACCAAGTTTTTTCCCTCAACGATGACGCGATTTTGTGACCGAATGACCCGCTTGATGAGCCCGGACTCCCCCTTATCCTTGCCTCTGATGATCATCACCTGGCGGTCAACCAAAAGAGAAAAAGGGGAGATCTTGCAGTGAGAAGAAAGCAGGACTAGCGATAGTAACGGAGAGAATGGAGTGGGCAACGGCAGAGATTAGATTACGTTGTCGCCGCGGAGGATCTTCCACTGCCTGATGAGCTTCTCCGCCGCCTTCCACCCCATCCTTCCTTGGAGCCTCTCCCCCGCGGGTTTGAGGTCGCGGAACCAGAGGGCTGGAATACCACACGCTGATGCGGTGGCCGGTGCGCGAGGGAGGACGGCGGCGGCCGGCGAGAGATGGAGTGCAGGGGAGAGGGCGTGGCGGCGGCGCTCGGTGCGAGAGGGCGACGGCAAAGGGCGTCACTGAAACTGGGCCGGGTAGCGAAGGGGACAAAAACGTGGGCCGGAAAGAGGCTTGCCTGGTTTTTGAGCTCCATTTTCGTCTGTTGATAGACGATACAGTACCAGTTTGTCCGGCCATCCCTGGGGGGCTTTGAGGTACCTCAATTGCTTCAGAGGACGAATGTAGTGTGGTAGCTTCTTCTTTGCCGAGTATCCGCTTAGATCCACTAGACGAAGGTACTCAGCAAATGACGCAGACGCCACCGTCGCTGAGCTCCATTTCTCCCTCCGCAGCCCTCAAACCAGAGCGCCAATATTGAAAGCGTGAGAGTTTGGAAGAATTGCATGCTGTATTCCATTCAAGAGAATATGCTGTATATGTATAGTTCTTGAAGTTACATGTCTTGTTAATTCATAGGAATTGTACAACTTGAGAGAAAGAAGAAATGAAACGAATGAATCCCATATAAGGCTAATTTACATGCACAGTATTATTGCCTGATTGACAATCAGCACTGCTTGACTTGTGGCTGATAGTGCTCTCTTTCATGTCTGAACTTCTTGCAATAACCTAGTATATGCTGCTACTTTGTCCAAAAAAAAGTATGCTATGGTACATAATGAAGTAATTTTCTGTTGACACCAGTAACATCCGTCCTACAGCATGTCTAAACTTTGGTATGTAGTACCGTACGTCCGTACCATGCATGACGTGAATGCGAAGTTTGCATAAATCTCAAAAACAAAGTGAAGTTAACATAAATATCACATTTACATGTACTTATTAAACAAATCTTGTTTGGTTAGTAGTTATCCGTTCTGTAACCACACGCTATTATGTTCTCACTATAATTTTTCCATCACAAGGTAACATTACATTGCTGAGCTACTGAATGAAAGCATGTACAGTAGCCCCCAGAAAACGAGATCCGTTCGCTGGTCTACGATGTATCCAATAATATCCGCTTGTGGAGTTGGACGGAAAGATTGGAGGCTAGCATCTTTTGGCCCGCTTGCCCTTCCTCCTCTGCTTCTGATGGTCTCCACCACATCGTAAAAGTCGTTAAGAATAGAACTCTCTCGCCCTTCCTTTCCCCTTTGCTACAGTAGAGAGGGGTGAAAACGAGGCGAAGCGAGATCCAGTTTCTCTCGCCCGTCCCCTCCGCCTCCGATGGATGCTTTGGCCTCCGATGTGTTGGGGAGCGGTGTTTCTTCGCTTGGTGCTGTAGATTAGGTCCCTATAAGGGTAGGTTTCACGGTGGCGCTTGCGCGTTGGAGGTGGAGCCGCCTTCGTCGAATAAGCTTCTCCGGTCCTTCCTCCACTTCGCCAGTACTTGCTCCGGTGCAGGTGACGATAGGGATTGGAGCTCGTCTATCCCGCCGTTGTCTTCCACATCGTCGGCTAGGGTTTGGTTTTGCACGCCGTCGGTGTTGATGGCGGAGCTTGCTTTTCCTGGTGTCGTCGGCGAGACGGAGGCGACGACGGCGCGGGGGAACTTCTTCCGGCATCTCCTTCTTCCCGGTGACGTTCGACTCCGGCGTTAATGGCGAGGTAGCGGATCTCTATTTTTGAGTCTTGAGCCAGCGGCGCATCGGTCCGATCTGGAGGTGCGTCTTCTGGCTTTTTGGCTCGAGGGTATTGAGGCAGCTATGGGTTGCTTGGTTGTTCAGAGAGTGGACAAGGCTCGGGTTTCCTGCGGCGATCTCTGTCGTCGTCGGCGAGCCCCTGTTCATGGTCGATGGAGCTTGGGGTGCGTCCCCGGCCGATGCTTTTTCAGCGTTTGCTTCATCTCGTTCTCCGGTGCGAGTGTCTACTGTGGCTACATCCAAAGCCTCATGGCAATAGGGATCCCTCCGGCCTAGGGATGGCGGCGATGGACCTTCAGCGATGGCCAGTGGCAGCAGAGTCTAGACCGACAGAGGTTGTAGAGCTTCATTTGTAATTTCTTTGTTTGTCACGGACCTCTGTGTAAAATGGTCATCACAGCTGTCTTTTATATCCTTCTCAAATGTATCTGTATGCGTGCATGTACTTGTACTGTATCCTTAACTCTTAATAAGGTATGTTGTATGCGTACATGTACTTGTACTGTATCCTTAACTCTTAATAAGGTATGTTTGTTAAAAAAAAAAAGGTGGTCTCCACCACACTGCTGATGCCTGAACGGAAAAAAGAGGAACAGCCCGACAGGTCCAGGTGCTGCAGCTCTTGTAGACAGAATTTGTGGGAACATTTTCTTTTAGTTTCGAGCAGACGACAGGTCTAGGTGCTGCAATTGCCTAGTCCACCCCCCATTAGGAAATATACCACGGGCAATTCTTTTAGATCAGGTGGGGAGCAACTGCTCGGCGCACACGCGCTACAAATGATACTGGCGCGCGTGCGCTAGGGGCTGTACGGGCGCGCTCCTATTACTCTCCTAGGTTCCCGTCTACCTTCTGTCGTAGGCCCATATAGCCGTCTCTTTCTTTTTTTTTTGTCCATATTATTGTCTGGGTTCTCATGTCTAAAGTCTAATGAGCTAAATTTTAAATTTCTACGAGCTATTTTCCTCTTTCGGGACAGCGGGACCGTGGGAGAAGAAAAGGGCAGGGGATGATTTCACATCCATATGGATGCAAAAGTAAAAAAAAATTAAAAAAGCTAAAAGATCTTATGTTCATAATACTTTATACAATATTTTTCATTCAGATAATACTAGAAAAAGTATGGTTTTTAGAAAAAAGCAAAGAAAAGGTGTACATCTTATTTGTCATATGTATGTATTTGCAAAAGAGCTAAAAAAACTACATTCTTGCTTGTGTTCTTCAATACTTCTAAAATGAAAAGTTGTCAATCATTGATACCCCTGAAAAAAAATTGATTAAAAACACATTAATTTTTGTTGAAACTTTACATTTGTATATGCTTTAAAAATATGAATACTATAAAATTATGAAATTAATTCTAGAATACCTAAACCATAAGAAGGCTAATATTAAAATTCAGTTTATAGAACATTAGTAGGGGTCTACAACATCATATACATTAGATTTCAATGAATATTCTTGAATTTCCAAACCCCCACCATATGTTTAAGCTATAGGACTTTGGCAAGAACCTCGAATGATGTTATGAATGTCAGACCCGGGACCACATGGGAACCTATGAATGTTTGAAAAATCAGTCTACATACTAAACAAGTAAACATTACATTTGTTGAAGATGTAGTCAAAAGTTTGATATATCAGAGCATCTCATTGCTTTGGCACTATTGACTTGATGAGAAAATCACTAGTATGTTGTATGCATAACTACAGAAAAAAAGGATTTTACACATAACCCTCGGAATGGCATGTCTGAGATCTCATACCAATTGAGTTCATGGAATTTGCTAGTAGAAGAAGCCTAATATAAGTTAAAAGCAAGTTTACTGCTTGCACATCTGTAGGAAAAAAAAAGTGGAACCATAGCATTGGCTAAAAAACCATACTTTCACATGGATGAATAGAGCAAAAAATATGTTGTGCATGCTCAGTTGTTCACATAGACAAAAAATGAAAAAAAAGCATGACTAATTTGGTCAGGTGTCCAAGTATGTTTCATTTGTTGATAAAAGCATGAGGAGAAATTATTATTATGCAATTGATTGATCTTACTTAGCTACTTAACTTTCATGAAGGAAAACAAATAGTATCATATAGAAACCCTTTCTACCAACTGAAGAACATGCTAAACTTATAGCTTCCAAGAAGAAAAATAGGGCAGACCACATACTTAGTGATTTTAAACATTGTGGCTTGCATCGTTCCTCAAAAAGATTTTATTTCTGATCATTGAGGTGCAGATGAGAAAGATAATGCTAATATAGATCAGGGCATGACATGGGATGGAATATACTAACATTTTGAAATCAGGCAGTGCAGAAAACTTTAAACTATGACATTATACACTATATCCTACTGGATTTTGAAGACTTTACACCGAACATTTATAAAAAAACATTGAACTATCACATTGTGAACTTTGTTACTGATATACAAAAACATTATACTGCTAGGCTACCATCATATATAGCTGCACCATTGATACTTGGAAAAAATGATATGTATGGAACACTACAAGAAATTCTGGATTGTATGACAAAGGCAAATTGTCATGTAATGTAGAGAAGGTGTCATAAAAAGTCATTTTGTGAAAAAAATGGTCATCACGCGGTCGTCACAAAATGACCGACATAAAAAGTATCACGTGATGAAATTAGGAAAACTATCACATAATGTCAGGACCTTTTGTGACGGTCACTTTTCCATTGTCACATATTGTTACCTTTTATGACAACTGTAACTATCACATATGGTCAGTCAACGCGTCACACAATGTATGAACTGTCTCAAATGCCATGTATGAACCCTGGTTAATGCTCGCTATTATGATGATAAGAAGTCATCATGTATAGGTAGTTAACCACGGTTAAGAAGTTGTCATGCATTATATATACATTCAATGATGAATCTTAGCACACGTCACCATCATTCACATATAACGCAGATCATGTGATACATTACATAGTGTAAATAGGTTCAAACATCACACAAGATTGTGGTTTACATATGCAACTGAGTTCATATAGTTTCAAACAAGACAATTTGTAGTTCCGGGAATACCGTAGCTCCCATGTCCATTACCACAATGTAGAAGAGCATGCACCTTGCAAGAATCTCTAGCTCCCATGTCCCTCACTTCCCTCCTTGCTTGCTGCAACGTCCAACTGAACAAAACCACACAGGGGAAAATAAGTAATTGATGGCAAAAACTTAAATAGGGATAACATAAAGATTAAATTTGCTGTAGGACACTACAAAAACACGTAATTGGCTGGCACACACCGCAACGGCAAGAATTTTCCCAGTACCATTACAAATTTGTGGTCATTTGTTATAACACACCGCACATATTATTTTATTCATTTCTCAGGTTTTAAGAGAGAGAACATGGATGAAATTGCCCTCGTCTTCAACATGTAGTTGTTGACTAAAATTTGCCATAACATATTGTCCTTGTCCCAGTCGCCTGGCCGCTTCGCCACGCTGAGCATGCTGCCGACACAAAAATTCCGTCATATTATGATATATTATGTGACGAAAACAGGCCCCGTCACGAGGGATTTTGTCATAAAAAGAAGGATTTTTTGTAGTGGAAATTTTAAGAACTTATTACTACTTCATTGGAAACTGTACAAACTTTCTACCTTTACAAATGTGCATCTAGGTTTTGATCAGTAATATGGACTGCGATTGATACCCTAAAAAACAAAAAAAGGTTAGATTTCAATGAATTGCTAAAATTATAAACACTAAACAACCAGAATATAAGAAATTTTAGACTAGTACCTTCACATTTATAGACTAAATTACCACATTATAGACTTTATATTTCTAGGTTGAAAACTTTGAGCAACTCTTAGAATTTTATAAACTTTAAACTATGACATTACAAAAATTATATTGTTAACATTAAAAACTTTTAACTATGACATTATAAAGTTAGTATTGCTAGGTTCAAAATTTTACATCTAGAATTAGTATAAAAATCTAAAATTATGATAGTACTAACTTTATACTGCTAGGTTCAAAACTTTACACTCAGAAGTAATAAACTTTAATTATGATATTACCAACTTTGTACTACTAGGTTCAAAAACTTTGAAATATAACATTATAAACTTTGGACTCCTAGGTTGAAAACATTACACTCAAGATTTTTTAAAAAATTTGAATGATCACAGTTCAAACATAAACTACTATGATCAAAAACTTTGAACTAGGATATTATAAACATTGTACTGCTAGTTCAAAAACTTTACACTCGAAATCTATAAACTTTGAGCTTTGATTATATTTGATATTGCAAACTTTGTGCCACTGGGTTAAAAACTTTGAAGTATGCCATTATAAACTTTGTACTACTAGTTTGAAAGGTTTACACTAAAAGAATTTATAAAATTTTGAACTATCACAATACAAAACTTTGGACTACCATAATATTAACTTTTATAATTCTAGTTCAAAATTTTACACTCCAAACTTATAAGAAAACTTTGTACTGATGGGTTCAAAAACTTTAAACTATCTCATTATACACTTTGTACTGCTAGGCTGAAAAGTTTACACTTTTTTGGTAATGTGCTCAACACTTTGACCTATCGCATTACTAACTTTGTACTGATATTTCAAAATTTTACACTTAGAATCTATAAAAACATTTTGGTACTATAACATTATAAAATGTACAAATCGGATTATAAGGTTTATGGTATTGTGTTCAAAGCTTTGAAGTATCACATTACTAAATTTATACCACTACTTCAAAACTTTACACTTAGAATTTATAACACTTTGAAACTATGTGACATTAGAAACTTTGTAATACTGCGTTCAGAAACTTTGAACTACCAGATTATAAGCTTTGTACTACTAGGTTTAAAGCTTTACACATAAGAATTTAAAACCTTGACCTATTACATTACAAAACTCTACTACTGTCTATGAATTATCACATTATAAACTTTGTACTATTAGATTCCAAAAAAGGTGAGCCATGAGCCAAGTGCTGAAAATTCAATATTTTTAAAGTTCACACAGAAAACAGAAACAACTAGTCTCAACTAAATGTCTATTCATACACTAACAGAATGTAAACTTCAGGAGTTCCTACACATACGAGAAGACAACAAAAACTAAAAGTCTTCTAAAAACACTATATGTGCATGCAGGCATGACAACACAAGTTCTAAAATATATACTATTTTGATACTTATGGTGGTGTGTGATACTGATCACAACTGGAAAATGGGACTTTGTCGTGTGTAACTACACTCGGCAAAGAGCCCTTTACACTCAGCAAAGCCTTTGCTGAGTGTCGCACTCGGCAAAGTCCGCTCGGCAAAAATTTTACTCGACAAAGAAACTTTGTTGAGTGCTTTTTATTGGGGCACTCAACAAAGCCTTTGCCGAGCGCCGGGAAGGCACTCAACAAAGATTTTTTGGAAAAATAAAAAACCAAAAAGTCAGCCGAGCCCATCCAAAGCCCATCGATGATGGATATGGGCCTCGGCCGCCGTCGTTAACCGCCGCCACTGCCAGGCACGTCGTGGTGGTCGGAACCACCGCCGTTGAGGTCGTGGTAGCCGGATCCGCCGCTGTCGATGTCGTGGCCGCCGGATCTGCCCGCACCGACCTCATGGCCGCTGGATCTGACATCCTTTGCCGGAGCGTGCCGACCACAGGGGCACGCTGACCTTCGCCACCCTTAGGAGCCCTTGCCAGAGTGCGCCGCCCTCATGGGGCGAGCCGTCCTTGTCAAAGTCATCCTTGCCATGCCGCCGGTAGAAGGAGGAGGAGCGGGCGGCTTGCCATGCTGTCGGGAGAAGGAGGTGGAGGGGGTGGCAAGCTGTGCCACCGGGAGGAGGACGTGGAGGTAGGGGCGGCCCGCCGCACGTCGCCGGGGAGGAGGTTGGGGAGGGAGGGGCGGCTCACCGCGTGCCACCGGGGAGGGGCCGCACCGCCGTCACGCGAGCCCTCCGCGCCACCGGGGCCGTGTGCCCGCCGTCCGCACCAGCCCTCCGCGTTGGGGAGGGGCTGCGTCGCCGTGGCCTCACGCGAGCCCTCCGCGCCACTAGGGCCACGCCAGCGCCCTCGCCGGGCCACGCCGGGTAGGGCGCTCGGGAGGGGCCGCGCTGGGGCAGGGGCCACGCGGATCTAGGCCCGCCATGGCCACCGCGGTCGCCGGCTGGAGAAGGGAGGGAGAGCCCGCCGGTTGGAGGAGGGAGTGGGCGAGAGAGGGAGGGAGGAAGGGGAGTGGCGGTCGAGAGGGAGAAAGAGGAGTGGGAGATTAGGTTTAGGTTTCGCTTTTATAGTGGGAAGAGAGAAGTGGCCCGTGGGGAATTTAGTGGGCCGCCGGCGCCCAATTTGGCAAGTGGCCCATTCAATGCACTCGGCAAACTCTTTTTTTATTTTTTATTTTAAATCTTTTAAATTCAAAAACATGAAAATATGAACTCAAATGAAAACAATTTAAACTACAAAATTTTATAACTTTTTAAAATCTACAAAGTATATTTTGACTGTTTTTTCATCCAAGGCCGTTTGAAAAACTTGAATTTGGCATCTTAGATCTCTCTTGTTCTTTCATGAAACTTAGAGAGCGACATGTCTGGGTTTTTGGCATCTAATATGCAACTTGCTCAAAACTTTCTTAATTTTTTACCACAGCCTCCACATGTAATAACACGACGCCTCGACAAGTTTCGTAATTTTCGGAATTCGTTTGAATTTTATATAATTTAAAAACACTTTTTCCGCTAGTACCTCGATATGTTACGTCAATGAGATGCTCAAAATTTCATGCGAGTTCTTGGATTCGGCTTTAACATATGCCAAATATCATGAATATCATTTTTTAAATCACCAAATTCTATTATTGCATGTACTTGCAGTTCAAATTTGAAATATTTTGAAAAAATCAATGAAAAGAAATAAATTAATAAAATATATCAAATAAAGTAAAAATTGCTCCAAATTTTAAAATAGAGTTTTAAATAATGTATCAAGTCGCCACAAAAAAATTAGGGCCAAAAATAAAAAACTTTTTTGTCGAGTGCCACGGGAGGCACTCGACAAAAAAATTCTGAAAAAATATAAAAAAATTTTGCTGAGTGCCGAGGGCTGGCACTCGGCAATGAAATTCTTAAAAAAATCAAAAAAATTTGCCGAGTACCCAGGGGCCGGCACTCGGCAAATAAATTATTAAAATAATAAAAAAATTGCCCAGTGTCCTGGGCTGGCACTCAGTAAAGAAATTCTTAAAAAAATAAAAAAATTTGCCGAGTGCCTAAAAAATAAAAAAATTTACCGAGTGCTAGGCTTTGCCGAGTGACTGGCACTCGGCAAAATATTTCTTTGCCGAGTGCCTTTTTCGCCGAGTGCAAGGCACTCGGTAATATATTTCTTTGCCGAGTGCCTTATTTTGCCGAGTGCGGCACTTGGTAAAATATCGCTTTATCGAGTGCCCTGAAATTTTACACTCGGCAAAGTATCTGGCACACGACAAAGTCGCAGTTTCTAGTAGTGATGGACGGTTTTTTACCAGTGGCCTATAGTTTCATGAATTAATTGACACCGTTATTGCTTTTTAGAGTTGCAGATAGCAGTAGCACACTGATAGGTAAGTCGATAATTGATGAATATTCAAATAGTCGTATCAAAAACAATTCTGTGATAGCTCCTCAGCAAACGTACATAATTAGACATGAGATTGAAATTTATTATCTAAAATCATTTTCCCTGTTAGCTAATGTCTAGCTACTTAGACATCAGCAAGTGCATTTTTAGTGAGTGAATTTTAGTAATTGTAAAAGCCCAAGATTACTTGTATGGCAAGTGCATTTTTTGTATGACTCCATGATATCAAACCATAATGGTGTTCCATAAAGGCTCATACCTGCAGAAATTGGACAACCATAAAATATCTATGTTTGATCCTTTTTATTTTAGCATAAGATGAGTGCCAAAAGTTACCAAACACAGGTTAGCTTGACTCCATAAAATATTAGATTAATATACTGGAGTTCTAGAAAGGCTCATACCTGTAGAAATTAGACAATGCATATCGTAAAAAAAATTCCCCTGCAGATCTACAACCCTAGAACAAACCGTAATTTCTATACACATAGAAGAAGCTGTTAGTACCCATCAATGGTGATCACAAGCAATAGTGTTTCGAAACAGGCTGTCCAAGTACACAATGGTTAGACTATTTAGTGGGGGACATTTTTGTTGGATCTAAAATAATTTGAGATTTCAATAATAGTAGAGATTAAAATTTTTCCTTTACTAAACAGTAATTTTGTGGAATTCCAAAATAATCATTTACATGCAATAAGTGAATATAATAATTATTTGTGAGCAATTTGCATGTAAATAGTTTCTCATGCTTTAAGGGCATTTCAAATATTAGTCCATCAACCCGTGCTCTCACAATGGATAAAAAATCTTATAAGAGATATAATCATTCGTTATTAACTAATTTCTCTCATAATCAAAATACTTTTTTAAAATTATGATTTTTCTTTGTTTATTTTGTAACACGATAGGCTTCATAGATGCTACATAGTCTTTGTGATAAGCTCAACAGTTTGTATCCCTTAATTTATGTTGAAACTCTCGTGCTTATTAAATATTTTATTGGCACTCTTTTAGTATGTTTAAAAATAATGCACTCTTACGTACTATGATGCCATTTTAAAACTATACTACATTGCTTAAGATCAATTTAGTGCTTAACAGGAGATCTAGGAGGGGTAGAAATGCTAACCTCAAGAGATTAATAATATTTAAGACATAATGACTATTTGCACCAAAGCAATCTAAAATGGTATAAATATATAGCCACTTGTAGTCTAGACTGTCCTCCTGACTTCAACAGATGTTTGAATTTTATTACTAAAGAGTTATGTATGTAGTGATAGTTATATTGTCAATAAACTATACTAGATGTTTTAGCTCAACTATTTAAATTTATCTAAAGTAATAACTTAAAAAATTTTCATAGGTATAAATAATTTAAATAAACTTTTAGTATCATTAATGTATGAAATATTTAAAAGATTGTTGAAAATAACATATATATTTATCTCTCATGCATGCAAGTGTATTTCATATCCATGGCGGCACAATATGCATGTCTACTTTAATGAAATTATGCATATTGACATTAATAGAAGACAATATAGAAACATATTTATGCTTTATTGCTATTTAAATATTCTTTTTTGTAATAGAGGTTTATAACTTAAATGTATGTTTAAGAGGATATTTTATTTTTTAATAATTTTAGAAGTGTTAATTCAGATGTAAATTTTTAGTGTGTTATGTGTATTCAAATAGTATGAGGATAATTCGATACAAATCTTTGTTTACTTTAGATCATGTTTCTTAATGGCCAAATACTTAAATTCAGATTAATGGGTTACAGTATATTGATTTGCACACTTACAGGTGTGTATATGATTTACGCATTCACAAAGGTGGATAATTACTTAGAAAATAGAAAAGATATTTTGGTTATTATTCCCACTTATGATTATAGTTTACAAAATGATGCTAGGATGTTTTTTATTTTTGTGAGAATTTCTAAATTTATGTTTTTTCTAGTTGGACTCAGAAGGATTGACATGGGTTGCTCCGTTCAAAACCTCTGGTTAGAATTATAAGATTTATTATATTTTCTCTTATCATGGTAATTATTTAAGGAGAATCTAAGCTATGTTATGTGTACTATTGTTGCCTACCTTTGTGTGCCATCCTAAACCTATACTTTTAATTTAGCTTTTTATCTAGGTATTGCAGTTCTTATTATCAGCACGTTAAGTTTAAATTGTATTTCTTATTGTATATTTTATTCATGATTTTCATCTTTTATTTTTTTAGAAAGACTATAGGTCCTAGTTTTTTCTGTCGGTTCTTGCAATAGTATAAATAGTTGTTTCACCTTGTGTCCATCACTATGATGTATTTTTTTAGAGTAACATTGTTTCATAGAATATAGAGTGCTTAAAATTAACTTTTACCAATATTTGATAAGGACATAATTTTTTAGCCCAAACTCATATAATTATTTAGAGCAACAAATTATGAAAATTATTATACATGAAGTATTAATATTCATATAACATCAAGTTAATTATCAGTGTCATTGCTATGTAGTTTGTTAAGGGAGCATGTTTTTAGACACTTGATAACCTAACTATCAAAACAAAGATTATCTTATTAATGTGCACATGTTTACTTTCTCTACATGGCAGAACATAGAATTATAGCTACTTTTAACCAAACAGTTGTAGAAGTTTATAACTTAAAAAGAAAACATACTTTATGGATATTGAATAATTTTTTTGATAGCTTGCTCTAGTATTTATATGAAAAATCTGAGATATATGTTTTTATTTTTGTTTACTTTTAGAAAGGCTAAGCTCGGGTAACTTATGTACAAATTAATTGTGTTAATTTATATTTTACTTCATATAGGCATGCATGAGTAATTTGAATGCAACAGTAGTGGTTACTTTTCATTATCTTCCTATTGTCAAATGTTGGTAATTCATAATAAATATTAGACAGTTATTTTTACTTTTTCTTTTGTAATGACTGAGGTGTGTAGTTTGGATGCAAAGCTAGAGATTTATTTTGAATCATCTTTCATAATGGAATGAGTGGGTAATTTAGATGTAAGTTTTGTGCATTATTTTGAATTATTATTCATAACAGCGAAGTTGAGTAATTTATATGCACAATGAGAGGATTACTTTTTACATTCTTTATAATGGTGCAGAGTTAGTTTTTTTTTGTAAAACAAATGGATCCAAGAGATATTATTAATGATAACACTTCGACTCCACCAAACAAAAGTATATATGTTTCTAATTATTGCGATCTTTTATGTATAATCTAATGACAGTAATCCAACTATGATTTAATCAGGCCCCAGATCTCCTTATATTTATGACCCTCAGCTCGTAAACTTTCCCTCGAATCTTAGGTTATGCATTGTAACAAAAAATAAAATGTTTTTGTCGTTTAATAGTTCTACTATAGGAATAACATATATGGTGTCGACAACATGTCATCCTAAATTCAAGGGAGAAGGAGCGTTAGTTTATTACTTGGCCCTCTTTGGTTTGGGGTGATTAGTTACCGTTAGTCTTTAAAATGCCAAACATGGTGTCTAAAAGATGACTACATACAGAATCAAACAGAGGAAACATTGGAGGGTGGGTTTTTCCATATAGACCTTAAATTTTAACTTTAAAGAGGTTGTTTAAATTATACGTGGATATATTACCTTAGAAGAATTCTTGTATATAGGTGCAGCCTTTTTCTTTATTTCTTTATTAGAAAGTAAATAAGTAGGAAATTGAATACTTCAATTAAATTGTTTATGTAGACAAACACATGGCGGCTGCATTACCTTGATGAGTCGAACCCATGATATATTGCCCTAATCTCTACTATCTCTACTACTATATAATGCACCAGTTTAAACTTTTCTAAAGCGACATAGTAATTTGTCCTCTACAGTCATTAATAATGTTAAGTGTACCAAGACAAATACACTCAGGCACAGTTAAAATTTAAAAATGAATGGACAAGATTTACTCTAACACATTTTTCCTCTTACTCATATCCAACGGTCTGTATAACTGGGATCAGTCCTCATCACTGTTCCCACCCCCGCGCTGAGGGCTAGCTCGCTCATTACTCCCTCCCTCTGAGTCCAAAGGCCCGGACGCCGCTCCCGGATGACTCATCTCCTCAGACGCGACTCCGGAGTCTTCGACTCCTCTCCCATCGTGTCGCACACCCCTCCCCCTCTCTCTCCACAGGCGGCGGCGGGCGCTGGGTGATAGCGCCCCCACGGGCAGCGCGCCGGCGCGAGCGAGCACCAGCAGGCTCCCTCCCTCAACCCCACGCCGGCGGCGGTGCTCCCTCCCGCTCGAGCTGCCTAGGGTTTTAGGTTGCCGGCTTCACGATGCATCATGTGGAGGGGCCTGGCCGGGGCGCCGGGTGGCCACGTGGGAGCCAGCCCACGGATCGGGGCGCCTACACTAGGTCATTGACGCCATGGTCGTCGAGATGCACGTAGGCATCCCCTTCGTCGACGCACTGCCGACTGGGTACGCACGACACCTCTCTCCCCACCTAACTGCCTGACTTGTTTTATAAAGATCCAATTTCTTCAACCGCTGGAAATAGATAGATACGACAAGAGAATTGATTCTATTTGTTATTTTGGCCTTCACGTCAATGCCAAACCTTCGTTTCCTGGTACTACACCATGGTCTTTGTATAGCTGTCTCTGGTATTAATCAATCAACATATTTTCTCGAAATATTTATTGACATCCCTACAATGCTGAATTTAATGTTGACTGCTTTTACACACCTACATTTGTTTTCTTAAAATTTTAGTAAGAATCGGATTCTGCTTGTAGGCTTCGATATATGATAATCAGGAATAGGATAAAGTATTGGTGGCTTTGATATATATCTCCCACAAATAAAAAGACTAAAGAGTGGACAATTTTTGGTGCGACAATAGTCCTTCCGTCTGCCTGCATGCTTCCATGCGATCCCTATCCCACGCATGCCGTAGCCTTCCAATTCTTCCTGTGATCCCATCTAAATCCTCCCGGTTAAAAAAAAGAAAGAAAACAATTACTACCCATCCGCTCAGTGAAAGAAGGAAAGAAAAAACTCATAATCTCCTTCGCCCACCACGATGGTGTGCCCTCCGCAGTCTCCTCCAGTCGCTGTCGTCCTCGCCTTTGCCCTCATCGTCCCCTCGCTGTGTAGTTTTGGAGGCGGCAAGGCATGATGGAACCAGAAGCGGCGTACGCAACCGTGCGCTGCCCTCATCCTTGTGGCAGTGCGCGCTCGCCCTCAGCTTCGTGGCGACATGCGAGCGACGCACAGCGGGCGAGGACGACAATCGCCACTGCAGTGCTCTGGCACAAGCGCTGCCTTGATGTCGTCATCGTCATCTCCATCAATCCTAGGGTTTGTCGCCATCCAAATACTCAGGTTCGTCCCTCCTCTGCTTCAATCTTTGTCTCGAATTGTTGTTTAATCTGAGTCTTTTCTTTTCTCAGATCCCAGCGGTGGAAGAAGGACAGGCACCACAGCCTGAGTTCTGATGCGAAGACGGTATAATTTTATTTTATTTTTGTCTCCTTGATTTCTCTCCATATTGAGTTTGATTCTTGTTCTAGGGTTTAGGCTCAAGTGCCTGTTGTGTTGATCATCACCTGTATATACACGTTTTTTTTGTCATATATGTTATGATATAACTTCTGTAGATAAGCCAACCCATGTGGTTGGCGTGTCATAGAGATAGAGTAGAGTCCTTGTAAATCAAGGTATATCCCTCTAACTTGTAACCCAAGCCAATTGGCCATATAAATACATGGCGCCCCCCTGGAAAAGGGTGTGCGGCAATTGCCCAATATTCCAATTATCTACATGGTATTAGAAGGCTAGCTGATTGTGGGCCCTTCTCTCTCAGCCGCGAGCTACAGATCCCATCTGTAGCATCACCCTTCTCTTCCTAACCGCGCCACCGTCTCTTTCCCCTCTTCTCCACCATGGCTGACACCTCGGCTGCCACCTCCAGCGCCACCTCCCTTGCCACCTCTTCACATATCCACCCCTACGCCACCATCAACATCAAATCCCATGTCCCGATCACCCTTGAGCTGCAGCCGTCCAACTACACCATGTGGTCCAAGTCCTTCCGCTCCATGTGTGGGAAATTTGGACTCTCCGGCCACATCGACGGCTCCATGGAGGCTGCACCCCTCGACCCAGATTGGGCGCTAGCTGACTCCTGTGTGGTCAGCTGGCTCCTCGGCTCCGTCTCCGCCGCTGTCCTCAGCATCGCCCTGGACGGGACAGAGCAGGAGCGCGTGGCATCTGGACATCCATTGAGGGCGTCTTCACCGGCAACAAGGCCCCGCGCCATCTACCTGCAGCACGATTTTCACTCCATGTGCCAGGGTGATCTCTCCATCGATGACTACTGCCTCAAGATGAAAGAGGCTGCAGACCACTCCGCGATGTTGGACAGCCTATTTCGGACTCCAACCTCGTCCTCAACCTGCTGCGGGGGCTCAACGACTCCTACTCCACTGTCGCCGACAACATCGCCAAGGACGGCGCCTTCTCCTTTCCCACGGCTCGGCAGTAGCTCCTGCTCAAGGAGTTGCGCCTGAAGAACGAGGCCAACACGTGTTTTGCATCTACCCTCGTTGTAGCGTCCTCCTCGGCTTCCTCCTCCGCCGTCACCACCAAGGACCCCGCACTAATGCCGCCGCGATCCGACGGTGGCCGCCGCAGCAACAACCGCCGGGACGGCAAGCGCCCACAGCAGCCCTGGGGTTTTAACCCTTAGACTGGTGAGCTCGTGCGCCCTGGGGAACGCTGCACACCTCCTGCAGCAGGTGCCCAAGGGGCCTTCTACCCTCCTGGGAACCCTGTCAGTGGCGCCCAGGGAGGTTTTGGAGGTCCAGGTGGGCAGCCTTGGCGCCACCAGGGCGTCCTTGGCTTTGGGCCATAGGCACATACTGCCTTTGCCCCAATTCAAGCCTCCTCCAGTGCCCCCACATGGGACCAGGCGAGTCTCATTACCGCCCTGCAGCAGATGGGAATCCACGGCAACTCGTCGTGGGTCGTCAACTCCGGCGCTTCTACTCACAAGACTTCTTCAGATGGTATGCTATTCCAGTGCCTGCCCCCTCTACCTCTTCAATAACAGTAGGCAATGGCACTAGCATCTCGGTTACGTCTAGAGGTCATTCAATTCTTTCTACTCCTGCATCTAATTTTGCTCTTAATAATATTCTTGTTGCCCCATCCATCACCCGTAACCTCCTCTCTGTCCGTCAATTCACTCGCGATAATTACTGTTCCCTTGAATTTGATGCTTTTGGTTTCTCTGTTAAGGACATCCATACGGGGCGCGTGGTCCTCCGATGTGATAGCGCCGGTGACCTTTACACCATCCCTGCTTCTAGCGCCCAACCCTCTACTCATGCACTCCTGGCTGTGTAGTCGACTCTCTGGCATCATCGTCTCGGCCACCCAGCTCCTGCCTCTTTAGCAGTTTTGAATAAAATAAATGCCATAGCTTGTAATAAAGTAGACCGCTCCCTCTGTCATTCATGTTAGTTAGGCAAGCATACGCGTATACCTTTTAGTACCTCTCAGTCTTGTACTCATGCACCGTTTGAATTAATTCACTGCGATGTTTGGACTTCTCCAGTTAATAGCACCTCTGGTTTCAGCTATTATTTAGTTTGTCTCAATGACTTCAGCCACTATTGCTGGGTTTTTCCTCTTCGTTGTAAATCTGAAGTCCATCAACACTTAGTTGAACTCGTTGCCCTCGCCCAGACTCAATTTAGCCTTCCCATTAAATGTTTTTAGGCTGATAATGGCACTAAGTTTGTCAACAATGCCACGACTCGCTTCTTAGCTGCTCGTGGCACTCTCCTTCGCCTTTCCTGTTTCTACACCTCCCCGCAAAATGGACAAGCTGAGCGCATAATTAGAACTCTAAACAATTCTATCCGCACCATGCTGATCCATGCTTCCATGCCCCCTGAATTTTGGGCTGAAGCCCTTCTCACCTCTTGTTATCTTCTCAATCAGCGTCCAGCCTCGTCTATTGGAACCGCAATACCCTATACCGCCTCCACGGCCATACTCCCTCCTACAACCATCTTCGTATCTTCGGCTGCCTTTGCTACCCAAACCTCCAAGCTACTTCTCCCCATAAACTTGCTCCTCGCTCCACCGCCTACGTCTTTCTTGGGTATCCCGCCTCTCACAAAGGCTATAGGTGCTTCGATCTCTCCACTCGTCGCATCATCATCTCTCGCCATGTTGTGTTTGATGAATCCGTCTTCCCTTTTGTTGCATCTTCTCCCACACCCTTACCCTCTGCTCTGGATTTCCTTTTAGATGACGCTTCGGATTCGGTGCCTTGCTCTACTGTTGTTGCAGGTGGGATCCCCCTGTCGACGTCTACGGTTGCTCCACCTTCCATGGGTGTTGAGTAGCCGCCTCCTGATGATGACGAGCCCACACCGGCTCTCTTTCAGCTAGGGAGCAGTGGCAGTGCGCCCCTTCCTGGTCCCTCTTCTGCTGCTGCCGTTCCAGGTGGGCGTGGTCACGTGCCCCCGCCAGGATCTTCCTCGGTCTCTACAGCACCGGGCGGGCATGGTCGTGTGCCCCCGCCTGGTCCTTCGGTGACTCCGTTTCCAAAGATATACGTCCGGCGAAGACAACCGGCTGCAGCAACCGAGCCGCCAAGTACTCCAGCGCCTCCTCCAGCTGCACCTGTTGTTCAGGCGCCGACAGTAGCCTCGGCGCCCACACCAGCTGCTGCTGCAGCCCCGGCGACGGCTGCACCTGCTGCTGCTGCACCTTCGGCGCCTTCAGCTCCTTCTCCGCCTTCACGGCTCATGCACACCATGACGGGTGCCATCCCATGAGCCAACTACGAGGGGCTAGCTGCTACTACCTCGTCCTTGCCATCGCCTATCCCGACGAATTATCGTAGTGCGCTCGCCGATGCAAATTGGCGTGCTGCGATGATGATGAACACAAGGCCCTCGTCGACAATAATACGTGGCGCCCTGTCTTGCGCCCTCCTGGCGCCAATATTGTGACAGGCAAGTGGATTTTTTGGCACAAGTTCCATGCCGATGGGTCTCTTGCTCGCCACAAAGCTCGTTGGGTGGTTCGCGGTTTGTCCCAATGCGAGGGTGTGGACTACGATGAGACCTTCAGCCCGGTTGTCAAACTAGCCACCATTCGCACCATCCTCCACATCGCCGTATCCCGCGACTGGCCAATACATCAGCTGGACGTGAAGAATGCTTTTCTTCACGGTCACCTTGAGGAGACTGTCTACTGTCAGTAGCCGTCGGGCTTCGTCGACCCCGCGGCACCCGACCACATCTGTCTCCTACAGAAGTCCCTGAATGGACTCAAGCAGGCTCCGCGGACCTGGCACCAGCGGTTTGCTACCTTCGTCCGTCACCTTGGCTTCGTCGCGTCTGCCTCTGACACATCTCTGTTCGTTCTGCGGAACGACTCCGAGATCGCCTACCTGCTGCTGTACGTGGATGATATCGTCCTCACTGCGTCATCTGCTGATCTCCTCCAGTGCATCATGGCTCGCCTTGGCTCCGAGTTCGCCATGACAGACCTCGGCGCCCTTCACCACATTCTTGGCATCTCCATCACGCGATCCCCTGCCGGTCTCTTCCTATCCCAGCAACAGTACGCCCTCGACCTTCTTCAGTGTGCAGGCATGGCTGAGTGTCACCCGACTACGACACCTGTTGACTCTCAGACCAAGCTATCTGCACACGACGATGACCGTTTGCCAGACAAGGAGAGCTCTCAGTACAGGAGCTTGGCAGGGGCTCTTCAGTACCTGACTCTGACTCGTCCTGATCTGGCCTATGCAGTTCAACAGGTGTGCCTATTCATGCATGCACCCCGGGAGCCTCATGGTGCGCTGCTGAAGCGCATTCTTCGCTATGTGAAGGGGACTCTCTCCTCAGGCCTCTACATCACTGCTGGGTCTGTTGACAGGCTTACTGCTTACTCCGATGCTGACTGGGTAGGTTGTCCGGACTCTCGACGCTCCACCTCCGGCTTCTGTGTCTATCTAGGTGATACTTTGGTCTCCTGGTCCTCGAAACGCTAGGCCACAGTGTCTCGTTCTAGTGCTGAGGTGGAGTACCGTGTTGTGGCTCACGTCATGGCCGAGTGCTATTGGCTTCATCAACTTCTTCAGGAGCTCCTCATTCAGCTGTCGTCTGCCACAGTTGTTTTCTACGACAACATCAGCACCGTTTACATGATGGTCAATCCTGTTCACCACAAGCGTACGAAGCACATTGAGATTGACATTCACTTCGTCCGTGAGAAAGTCGCTCTTGGACAGATCCGGGTGCTTCATGTACCGTCTTCCCATCAGTTCACGGATATCATGACCAAAGGACTTCCAACACTGCTGTTTTGAGACTTCCGTTCCAGTCTTGGCGTCCGTGAACCTCCCGCTGCAACTGCGGGCGGGTGTTATGATATAACTTCTGTAGATAAGCCAACCCAGGTGGTTGGCGTGTCATAGAGATAGAGTAGAGTCCTTGTAAATCAGGGTATATCCCTCTAACTTGTAACCCAAGCCAATTGGCCATATAAATACATGGCGCCCCCCCCCCTGGAAAAGGGTGTGCGGCAATTGCCCAATATTCCAATTATCTACAATATAGTCTGTACATCCTCTTTATTTCCAGTTAAAGCATCACCACGAAAATCTCGGGACTCTTTCTAGAAATTATCTATTGAGGTCCCTCTGCAATGTTGGTCAGCCTCCTCACGACAGTGTGCGCTCGTCCTCGCCATTCCCGCTCCCTCGCCCTTACCAGTTGTCATCGGCGTAGGCGGCACAATATCCTGGTTCTGAAGGCGGCGAGGCATCCCAAATCCATGAGCGGCGCAGGCTATTAGTGTGTGGCCTCGAAACAGCCAACCAGTGGCAATGCCGGTAATGGCCAGCTAGCCAGCCCGCACCGCCCAACATGGTGCGACCCCTCCAGTGCGAAGCCGACACGAATGTTGGGCCATGACACTTTTGATCTCATAAGAGATAATAAATTTGCTCAATGTAGGATAATGTGCAGTACCATGACACATGCTGGGCCATTCTCTCTTTTTTTAATAAAAATATTGATTTCATACTAAAGTTCCTAAATCTGAAGTCAAGTTTTCTATAATAATGTCCATGTGCACATGGAGGGAGCTTCTGTAGACTATGTTAAAATCTGCTTGTAGAAATTTGGAGACAGTCAATAACTCATCGTGTCCATTCAGCTATGGTCTGCAACAAGTCTCTGCTTTCTGTTATCATCTTTGGCTCTTCATCCGGCAGTCTCTGTGCAAGAGTTGGCTGTGACTATTTTAAGCTTTGCACTACAAGATATTTGATTTATAGTTTAATGAGCAATGACCTTAATTGGTCGAGGTGTAAGTGGAACTGACGGCACGTTGTGGTTCAGTTTAGGACATGCAAAAATGGAGGCTTCACGTGGTGATGATGGCTAGAGGGGCATATGGTGATTGCCATCGTTTTTGTGTTTCAAGAATATGGTAATTAGTGATTAAAAAAAGAATGTGATAATTAGTGGAGTTATAATGTAATTATTCATAAAAGGAAACATTGAAGTGTTATAGTGGGTACCGGTTTGTGATATCTTTTTGTAGTTCTAATTTGCACACCTGAATATTGCCGTAGTGTTAGTAATTCACATAATAGAGTTTTGTGAGCCTACGATGTTATACTCTCCATGACAGTGTTAATTTTTCAAACTTTATTTTTTATTAAATATAACTTTAATGTCGTTATTTAATTTTATGGTATTGTTATCTTATCATGCAATTCCTGAGTGTTTTTTAAACAAAAGTTTAGCGATCTCGTAGCAACGCACGGGCACGATGCTAGTACTAAGGTTTAATTGTCAGATATTCATTTCATTTGTGGGGTGCCAAACTGTTTTTATTGACATAGGCATACAAAACGACGCGCATCTATGAAACGTTATGTAAACTGTTTGCTCAAGTATATGTTTAGAGCAGCATGTTGGGTCAATGGTTTATAATAGCTACTCCCAACAGTATTATTTATATGACATCAACAAATGCATATCTGGCTGATCTGATTATTTTTCTTTTCTTTGTATAGATACCACTACAGTATGATGCTACAGTTCTGGTTGTTTTCTTACTGTGGTGATGCTTGATTCACTTGTCCACTCTTCAGTTGCTGCTTACAACCAGGAAAAGCTGGCTAACTTCTTTGGTGAGTTAAAAAGTGTGGTTTCTGCAACTTTCCATAGGAATGCTACAAATAATGATGCCACCAAACACCTCCTTGAGAAAGGCAGTAGTTTAGGCCTTATTTCCATAATTCTGTGGCATGTGACCTCCTTAGGCTCGTGCTGCCTTTGCACAGCAAGGTTTGTTTCTAGAGACTGGAGCATGTTTAGCTTCTAGTTCGATTAGCTTATCAGTATAAATTATGTTTGCTTAGCAAACCACTTTGCTTAATGGGCTGATTCTAATTAATTAGCTTGTTCTCTGATGATTTCTTGGAATCTTCTGCTTTCTGGTAGGTGATGCACCTGTTATTATTTCAAAAATAGTTTAGTTTGGTTTAGTACTGTTTTTGGATGCTAGCTAGGAATTTAATCTTCAGTTTAATTGTAATCATATCTTTTTGGATGAGTAGATATGGCTTCTAGCAACTATGTGTTTAAGCATCATATATCTGATTGTGCTCCCTGTCCATTTTTTAGTGTCGCCTTGATTTTCTTAAAAGGGATGGAGTGAGTACATGTATATATAACTGCTGCTTAGCGCACACAAACCGTGCAGTAAATGAATTGTTCAATCAGAGAAAATACCATGAAGAAGTAAGTATAGCCTAGCTATGGAATTGAACCCTAAGGGATCCTAGAGTAAGTATTTTTGGCACCACAGAAAAATAAAATGAAAAAGGTACTACAGAAGTCTGTATATCGCAACAGGTCAACAATTGTTAGGATTCTTATCTTCATTGTTTTATATTGGGGCCACCAATTGTTCTTCTTTTTTTTTTTGGTTCCTGGTCCGGATCTTCTTGTTCAGGTTACTTGCAGTGTTAATATTTACTCAGTGACTCTGTGTTGCTTATATATGTCGAATTTTTTCGGTTTCTTCTTCCCCCAAATATGCAGGAAGCCTTTCTGATTGCGTAATACTGCCACTGCCGGTGCTAGCCTCTGCCACCTGGGCAGCAGACGAGCATGCCCTTCTGTGAGCAACAACAAAATCCTTAAACCCATTCAATTTGCAGGTTGTGCTATTGTACTTACTTTTTAAGCATAGGTTTTTTATTCGGTCTTGTTAGGTGTGAGCAACTAGAAATACCATATTTTGGTTTTCTCTAGAATTTAGTAGCGTCTTATTGCTCCTGACTGCATTGGCATTTTTTCCCCTTCTGCTTAACAATTTTGATGCCTTATGAGCTCTCTCTTTTTTGTTCAATTTAAGAAGGATGCAATAAAGCAAAAATATGAAAGGTCGGTCAAAGCTGCTCAAGATTACGAGATCGATCATGAAAGAGAGACCAAAGTTTATTTTCTTGTGCTTTGGAAAAACAAATGATACTTTCACTTGGTTTCAGTTGAGAAGTTGATCACTTTCTCTCTCCATGCAGGTTATTAATTATTCATCTGCAATCCTCAGCGAACACATGGATTTCTGATCCCAAAATTCTATGAAAAGTGAAAGAGTTAACTGCAGTACTGCACCCCTTCCATGCCATAGTGCCCCTACATGGAGTGAGTTTTGTGCTGGTTTTGGCATCCCGATTCAGATAAGATTCGAATACACGATTTTGATCAATTCCACTCATGCAGTTGTAGCATAATTTGCCAAGCTGCAAAGATTCCTATTTCTTTTACTTGCAAATGAAGATGCATCGATTTGTCTAGATGAATTTGTCAGAATTTTGACCATAGTTCCTCTTCTATCTAGCTGCCTGCTGATTATTTCTGATTCAATAATCACTGATTTCCTTATATGTGTATGCTCGATAGGTTTCTGGGCTATGTTCTGAACCTTGCATTGTTGGCATATTTTCCAAAATATTGGTTTGCAGAACCATTTTTAAGAAAATAATCATAGTTTCATATAAAGGTTGTCTAGGTACATAACTTTGCAAGAATATATGCTTTAGTTAACAAGGTAAGAGCACTAAATTTATATGTTAAAATAATATAAATTGATTTTTTTTAAATATCACTTGCATATATGCAAGGTAGATGCTCACTATTTTGAAATGGTTGCTTACATGTCTTCTATCAAAACTCCTGTTATTTTTTTGCTGGTTTTCATACCTGTTGTAAGTTGGCTGAAGAGGTTGATTTGATGCCAAATTTGGTGGCTTTCTGATTTTTTAGGTATTGCATGATGTGGGGACTGGCCTCCAATGATGAATTCAAGGAGGGCTCTTGGAAGAACCTCTGCACAATGGTAAATTCGTGTGCTCAACACTACTTCTAGAGGTTCTCTGGCACATTCAAAATAGCATTGTTTGTTAGTTTTGGCACTAGATGCATGGTGTAAATGTCAACCAATGATATGGGTAATATAATATGTGCATGCTTTTGAAGTGCAGAGCTTTCTTCGTTTGAGACATACATTGTACAAAATAGTATTCCTTCCTTTCCACTATGTAATATTTTTGTTTGATGCTACAGTTTGTACAAAATAGTGTTCCTTCCTTTCCACTGTGTAATATTTTTGTTTGATGCTACAGTATATTTATGAATCCTTACTAATTCCTTTTTCTGTTGTATTTAAGCCACAATGATAGAGAGGATATTAGATGCATGCACCGAACCCTCAGTGGTAATGATTGAATTCAGACTTGTGTTGGAGCCTGCTTGGGACTTTTCGAGCTGAAAAATATTTGGGCTCGAAACAATTGGATTAGAGTTACGATACTTTATAAAATGCCTTATATTTTTTACGTGTGACCTCTCTAGTCTGAAATTGATCTCTTGTACATGCATGTAACTATCCTAGTATACATTTATTTTTGTTCTTTTATTTTCCAGCAGGGGATACATTTGCACGTGTAAGCAAACAATGGATCAGTTAGTTTTCACCTAATTTACCGTTAGCAGCAAGCCTCAATGGCAAATAATAGCTCTGCTCTGGTGGCCTAATATTAGTTCTTTTGCAGGACCTCCCTCTGAAACGAGTTGTTGAGATTGTTGAGATGCCGAGAAGAGACGAAACACCCGGGTGACAAACGTTTTGTATTTTGAGTTGATGTTCAGTGGCAAACGCTATGTATTTTGGCAGCCGGTGAAGGATTTGAACAAGGATTGGAACCTGTGACCACCGTGCTACACAATTTATTTTGTTGTATCAAGTCTTGTTATTGGCTATTTAATGATGAGATCATATTACTTGCTATATCTTTGAATTTAATGATCAGCGTCGGATTACATGATCGTTTTTTTGTCATAAGTACCATTTTCTTACTCCAAGTTTTAGTAAGAATTAATTACGAAAGTATCTTTTCTGATAGAGATCAAGAGATTATGTACATATTTTAAATAAAACAATGACAACGCACAGGCACTATACTAGTCTTCTAATAAATACATCAGGCTGACATCCAATATTGCCTGGGAAAAGAAAAATACGCATAAGTGGCAATAAAAAACAACATATTACATAGAAAGTCTGGATGAGTTTTCTCGGTCTAGCATGGAAAGTGATTCGTTGAGGCCTTCCACAATGCATGCAACCATGCAAAGATGTATGCAGATGTTAGCAGTTGCAGTCTTGTAGAATTTTGCCATGGCCCAAGAAATAATTTTTCTAGCGGATTTTCTCGGAGAGAGTCAAAGGGCATGTTTACAGCCGTGTGTGCGGCCTCCAGCTGAGGCACACGCCAGATCTTTGTTGCTGTCCATTGCAATGGCCTCGTCGCTCGTGTACCCATCCTTCCTTGTATGCATGTGTTGCGCATCTGGTAGGAGAATTGGAGCCGCCGCCCGGGAGAGAGGAACACGAGAAGAAAGAAAAAGCGATGCTCTAGGCAGAGCCGTCCCGGGAAAATCCGAGGCCTTGTACAAAACTAAAAAACTAAGGCCTACTAGTCTAAAAAAGATAGAGCTAAATTTACGGTATAATTATCAATGGCTTGCCCTTGTTAGGTGTCTGGTTATCAATGACACTTGTGATTTTTTGTAACAAACTTATTCATAGATCCTTTCTGAGATTGGACTAATTCCTCTATTCTTTGTTCTTTCTTACACTTTTGCCAACCCGATTCAAATTTTACCGACCTATTTGTAGAAGACATGGATTCAAATTTTCTAGATGAAAAGATCCAAAGAACCAAATTTTGTCCGCGGCTTTGCGTAGATGAATTAAAAAAGAACCATTAATAATACCTTGAGGGCCTCAGCACCTTGCCTGGGACTAGGTTTACGTGCCTCGCTTGCTGTTGCAGTCAGTCATCATGCTTGCCGCTCGGACGCTTTCGTGGGGGCGACAGGAGACGAACAAGTTTGTGATCTGCATTGCGATCGTGGGAAACAAAGCTACGACCAGTGGAGGGCCACAAAATCATTGTTTATTGGGTTGCGCGGCGTGAATGCTAACTGCTGATGGGCCAAAGCCGCTACTGTAGTTTATGTAGTATGTAGTTAGTATATATTCGGAGGCCTATACGAGGCCCCGCGCCGTCGCTCAGGTCGCACATGCCCAGGGACGGCCCTGCTCTAGGTTAGATTATATGTACAGCATGGGAATTATAGTAAAAAAAATTTTTGGCAGTTACTTAATTTAATTTTTATAATGTCAGTGGTGGGTAATTTTTTTAAAAACCAATTTGATCCAATGGCTATTATTGCTAGTGATGATTGAACTTTATTATATTGATGGCTGGATGCTTCTGATTTTTGTAAGAATTTAGATGATTTATCTTTTTTTTCTAACGCTTCTGGCGAGAGTTAACGTGGAACCTTCGATTAGTAACAGTAAAAACTATTTGATCCAATGGCTATTATTGCTAGTGATGATCGAATTTTATTATATTGATGGCTGGATGTTTCTGCTTTTTGTGAGAATTTAGAAGATTTATCTCTTTTTCTAGCACTTCTGGAGTTAACGTAGAGCCTCCACTGGAGTCTTCAATTAGTAATAGTAAGATTTTTTCACAGCTCATAGTTTCACAACTGTTCTAATTAACCAAACGATCTTCTACTTTTCTCACAGCTGGTTTTCCACATTCCACAGCTCACACCAGTTTTCTAAAACCCACAACTCAACCAAACAGAACCTAATCAGTAATCATAGTCCTAACTAATCACCAGTCTTAGTTCATTCATACAGCCTGAGAGGTCCAGCGCTTCCAGAAAGCGTTTACTAGTTCGTTAGGCACATCTTCTGGCCCGGTTGCCCTTCCTCCTCTGCTTTTGATGGTCTCCACCAAACTGCTGATAAACGCTTCTGGTTTTCCGGCGAAGATAGCACCCGACAGGTCCAGGTACCGCAGCTTTTGTAGGTCTAGGTCTACGTGGTTCAATCGACTCAACAAGCAGTACGACAGGTCTAGGTGCTCCAATTGACTAGTCCACCTCCCACGGGCCAGTTCTATACTAGCGCAGCCAGACATGTTGAGGTGCACCAGCTTTTGAAGTGTAGCATATGAACCGGGAAGCTCGGATACTGACAAGCATCCAGACAAGTCCAGGTGCCGCAATTCGCTGGACTCCGGCGCGTTTGGCAGTCCTTTTGTCTGTAGCGCTATGCACCCTGATAGGTTCAGGTGCCGCAGTTCCCTGGGCAGCGAAACCATGGGCAGTGCTTGTAGCCTGAACAAGCCCGACAGGTCCAAGTACCGCAACTCTGTCAAGTGCTGGAAGGACGTAGGCAGATCTTGTAACCCTGTGCAGCCTGAGAGGTCCAAGTGCCACAGTCTATTGAGACCCGATGATACAGGCAGTGCTTTTAGCCCCGAGCAGCCTGACAGGTCTAGGTGGCTTAGATTTGGGAACCAGCCAAACAACTCGGGCAGCGCTTCAATCTCTGAGCACGCCGACAAGTCCAAGTGCTCCAATCTCCATAGCCTCCCGAATGACTTGGGCAGTGCCTTCAGCTTGGTGCATCCAGATAGGTCGAGGTGGAGTAAGTTAGTCAGCCACTGGAATGCTTCGGTTAAGTTTTCGAGTTGGCAAGACCCCTGTAGGATGAGGTACCTTAACTCGTGGAGGCCGGTGATAGACCTAGGAAACTCTTGATCCTGGATCTCTGGAGCTTTGAGGTACCTCAACTGCTTCAAATGACCAATGAAATCTGGCAACATCTTCTTCTCAGAGTATCCGCTTAGGTCCAATAGACGAAGGTACTTGCCAAATGATTCAAACGCACCGTCGCTGAGCTCCATTTCTCCGCATCCCTCAAACCGGAGCGCTAATATCCCAGCGGGCAGTATACTTGATATATCCAGTTGCTTGGCATCAAAATTGCTTACCAATGCCAAGTAGGCACTGCTGCTGTTATTGTTATTCACAGGAGATGACGATATTGTTGATGGCACGGCCCCATTTGTACCGTCCACAATAATCAGCCTGTCGCCTAAATGGTATCTTGCAAAACCGTGCATGAGATCTTCCATTCTCAACAATATTACATCCTAGCTAGCATACTGGAACAAATTCAGGTATATAGACTGGGTTAGATAACATCAGATATACCATCAACGTAATGACGAATGAAGGACTAATTTAAAACCAGGCCTCAATTGATTTGAATCATTATACTGTATACGGAGGGCGCGAGGGCAGTTTGGGATTAGATTCTGTGTCATCATCATGACGTGCGAGTTGTTAACTCATATGAGCACGGACATGTACCTAGCTAGGTCACGTACATAAGGGTGCGAGGATATTTGGGAAATAAAAGATTACAACGAAACGACATTTTGGAAAGTAATAATGCCATCATAAAAATTTTCTCTTTAATATTAGGTAAAGATCTATAGTTAAGGTTGCATATGTTGGATATTTAGTCATTTTATAGCATGAATTAATCCATAAATGTGATAAGCAAAATACTAACGCTAGTATGATGCGAGCGGCAGCCTCATAATCGCTA